>CM072221.1:73704497-73729343 GCA_036851935.1 Coregonus suidteri | reverse complement strand
GTTCCCAGAACTGACTTGAGAGTTAATCTAATAACTATCAAGATTTATGGCCCATCATATTGATCACCTCGTTTTTCAAGGGCTTCCTTAAATTAACGGCGTCCTAAAAGTATACTGTCTTTTATTCCTGGCCTTATTTCTTCATAATTTTCCTGGACACTCCTTTTCCTTTTATTAAAGTCAAATATATGTGTGCCCTATCGGTGTGCCCTATAGACACTCCCCACTTTTAGCGTTGTTCTCAACGCAAACTAATTTAGAAAATTTAGAACGGAATTCCTATCACACAGCAAAAAAACCAGCAAAACGCACGCACAAGTAATTTTGACGGTACATCTTGAACGCACACACTCTGGACTCACAAAACGGCCAGCGCCCAATGTTTGTGAGAAAGCTCACCTTATCTGTCGGCCTCTTGAGCGGGAGTCACTTTGTAGCCCAGGAATGGAATGCAGAGAAAAGATGTATCACGCCCCCCAAAAAAAAAAAAACCTCGTCGCCATTATGTGGTGGTCGAAAACAAGCCTTTGCTGATAATGCCGTGATGATAAGAAGTCCGCCGACACTGTACTTTGTTTATAAAGGTTTATTATAACAAAGAGTTTCAGCGTCAGATTTACAGATACCTGCAGATATCTGAAGAACAGCAAGAGCCAATTCTGTAATTCGCTATTCTCCCTTTCTTTCTTCAAGACATGGTATTTATATCATATATGACATAGTATGGCGTGATTTTAATACCCAATCCCTGGCCTTTTCCACACATCTTCCCATATCCTTTTTTCCAGGAACTTAGTGATGATTTCCAGATGTTTCAGCAAGCAGAGCCAAGTTTCCTCTATTCCAAGAAACCTCTGTAGCAATGCTTTTCCAAATACTTTAGCAAAGTAGAGTAAAGTTCATCTGTTACACCATTTGCAACATCAGCAAAATCCTAGACTCTAAGACACTACATTAACAATTCTTCGTGGCTATCTGGCTAGCTAACAGTAGTAGTAGCTAGCCAGTTAGCCCTATTGACAGTAGTAGCTAGCCAGTTAGCCCTATTGACAGTAGTAGCTAGCCAGTTAGCCCTATTGACAGTAGTAGCTAGCCAGTTAGCCCTATTGACAGTAGTAGCTAGCCAGTTAGCCCTATTGACAGTAGCAGCTAGCCAGTTAGCCCTATTGACAGTAGCAGCTAGCCAGTTAGCCCTATTGACAGTAGCAGCTAGCCAGTTAGCCCCTATTAACAGTAGCAGCTAGCCAGTTAGCCCTATTGACAGTAGCAGCTAGCCAGTTAGCCCTATTGACAGTAGCAGCTAGCCAGTTAGCCCTATTGACAGTAGCAGCTAGCCAGTTAGCCCTATTGACAGTAGCAGCTAGCCAGTTAGCCCTATTGACAGTAGCAGCTAGCCAGTTAGCCCTATTGACAGTAGCAGCTAGCCAGTTAGCCCTATTGACAGTAGCAGCTAGCCAGTTAGCCCTATTGACAGTAGCAGCTAGCCAGTTAGCCCTATTGACAGTAGCAGCTAGCCAGTTAGCCCTATTGAATTATTATGGGTTCGTTATCTACGGTACGTAGGCAGGTAAACTTGACACAGCATGTATTTATTTACATATCACAATAAAATATTGTAGTCAGTTAACATATGAGATGTGAATAGGCAACATTTCATTCCTAAATTGGAGTGTATTTTCTCTTGCTTCAGCTCAGATAATGGTTGCCATTGATTTCAATGCATTTTGCGTAATTCTTTTTAAGTGGTTGCGTGCTTCAAAATGTGTACAAATGGATTACGCATTCGAGCCGTGCTCCTTTTCCCATGCTTTGATTTGGACTCGTACTCCGACCCTCCCATGCTCCAATTTGCATGCTCGGAGCATGGCAGTATGCATTTTGAGAAACATCCACAGTGTCTATTCCCTATATATAGTGAACAATGCCCATAGGGCTCTGGTCAAAAGTAGTCCACTATGTAGAAAATAGGGTGCGATTTGGGACACCTCCAGAATTTACCCTCTCCTGGTTATTGTTCCAGGCATGTGGGTTCCTCTACAGATGTAGGATCTTATTTGATCACCCCTATTGCAGGATAACTTTTCTGCAATGCAATATATTAAAAAACGTAGTGCATTTTGAGGTTTAAAAAGGCTTCTGAATTTCAAACTTGATTTTCCCTTATGAAAAATGTATCAACCCATACAAAAAATGTCAATTTAATAATAATCCACATAATAATTCCTGTTGCTGAAGGACTATTTTCAAACTGTCTCAATTTAAGATCCTACTACGGTAGATATTTATGTTGTAGTTTAAGATCCTACTACGGTAGTTATTTATGTTGTAGTTACGATAGAATAATGGACTCATAATGACAGTGATCAACTATACAGAGTTCAAAACAGTTCAATGCATATTATATATATATATATATATATATATATATATATATATATATATATATATATACAGTGGGGGAAAAAAGTATTTAGTCAGCCACCAATTGTGCAAGTTCTCCAACTTAAAAAGATGAGAGAGGCCTGTAATTTTCATCATAGGTACACGTCAACTATGGCAGACAAATTGAGAAAAAAAATCCAGAAAATCACATTGTAGGATTTTTAATGAATTTATTTGCAAATTATGGTGGAAAATAAGTATTTGGTCACCTACAAACAAGCAAGATTTCTGGCTCTCACAGACCTGTAACTTCTTCTTTAAGAGGCTCCTCTGTCCTCCACTCGTTACCTGTATTAATGGCACCTGTTTGAACTTGTTATCAGTATAAAAGACACCTGTCCACAACCTCAAACAGTCACTCTCCAAACTCCACTATGGCCAAGACCAAAGAGCTGTCAAAGGACACCAGAAACAAAATTGTAGACCTGCACCAGGCTGGGAAGACTGAATCTGCAATAGGTAAGCAGCTTGGTTTGAAGAAATCAACTGTGGGAGCAAATATTTGGAAATGGAAGACATACAAGACCACTGATAACGCCACCAGGGACTCAAATCCTGCAGTGCCAGACGTGTCCCCCTGCTTAAGCCAGTACATGTCCAGGCCCGTCTGAAGTTTGCTAGAGTGCATTTGGATGATCCAGAAGAGGATTGGGAGAATGTCATATGGTCAGATGAAACCAAAATAGAACTTTTTGGTAAAAACTCAACTCGTCGTGTTTGGAGGACAAAGAATGCTGAGTTGCATCCAAAGAACACCATACCTACTGTGAAGCATGGGGGTGGAAACATCATGCTTTGGGGCTGTTTTTCTGCAAAGGGACCAGGACGACTGATCCGTGTAAAGGAAAGAATGAATGGGGCCATGTATCGTGAGATTTTGAGTGAAAACCTCCTTCCATCAGCAAGGGCATTGAAGATGAAACGTGGCTTGGTCTTTCAGCATGACAATGATCCCAAACACACCGCCCGGGCAACGAAGGAGTGGCTTCGTAAGAAGCATTTCAAGATCCTGGAGTGGCCTAGCCAATCTCCAGATCTCAAACCCATAGAAAATCTTTGGAGGGAGTTGAAAGTCCATGTTGCCCAGTGACAGCCCCAAAACATCACTGCTCTAGAGGAGATCAGCATGGAGGAATGGGCCAAAATACCAGCAACAGTGTGTGAAAACCTTGTGAAGACTTACAGAAAACGTTTGACCTGTGTCATTGCCAACAAAGGGTATATAATAAAGTATTGAGAAACTTGTTATTGACCAAATACTTATTTTCCACCATAATTTGCAAATAAATTCATAATCTCTTGCACATCTAGCATTCCAGTGTTAATACTATTGTAATTATTTTGCACTATAGCCTATTTATTGCCTTACCTCCATAACTTGCTACATTTGCACACACACTGTATATATATTTTCTGTTGTATTTTTTTACTTTGTTTTGTTTTAACCCCATATGTAACTCTGTGTTGTTTTTATTGCACTGCTTTGCTTTATCTTGGCCAGGTCGCAGTTGTAAATGAGAACTTGTTCTCAACTGGCTTACCTGGTTAAATAAAGGTTAAATAAAATACAAATAAAATTAAAAATCCTACATTATGATTTTCTGGATTTTTTTTTCCTAATTCTGTCTGTCATAGTTGACGTGTACCTATGATGAAAATAACAGGCCTCTCTCATCTTTTTAAGTGGGAGAACTTGCACAATTGGTGGCTGACTAAATACTTTTTTTCCCGACTGTATTTATATATATTTATATATTTATACAGTCCTATTGTCCAATGGTTTACTCTCCTTATCTGTTTTCATGTTCAACCTGGTCACTTATCATTTTTTTGTGGCTGATTAAACTCATCGACATTCTATGTGAAGTTTAACCTGCCTTTTGAATTGTTTTCATGCATTTTTTACATTATAGCCAATTGTGACTTTGCAGCTGGCCCATCTAGCGGAACTCACTCAGATCTGCCTCCACTTCATGCAAGGGTCGCATTCCAAACGGCACCCTGTTCCCTTCATAGTTCACTACTTATGACCAGGGCCCATAGGCCATGGTGCCATTTGGGACTCGTGCGTGCTCTATTCTGGATGACATATTGAAGAATCAACAGATGCTAAATGCCAGTTAATTCATGCAGTACAGACAGCAGCAGATGACCACGTTGTTTTATGAAGCCCCATAATGAAGAGGATCTGGGAACAAACTGTTGCTTGTGTTTTGTTGGTCACAGAGGAACAGTAAAAGATAACATCATTTTGTGTCCAGCTCGAACAGTAAAGTCTCTGCCAGCTGGCTTTTACAGGTTGGCACCGCATTGTGCGGTTTCTTAGAATAATGTTGAAAGCCTCTGTCTTAAAACCTTGGACATTATAAGCTTGGCCTCATCCTGTGGACCGATCCCTCGACGTGGTACACTACATTACCACAAGTTTGTGGACACCTGCTCGTCTAACATATTATTCCAAAATCATGGGTATTAATATGGAGTTGGTCCCCCCTTTGCTGCTATAACAGCCTCCACTCTTCTGGGAAGGCTTTCCACTAGATGTTGGAACATTGCTGTGGGGACTTGCTTCCATTCAGCCACAAGAACATTAGTGAGTTCGGGCACTGATGTTGGGCGATTAGGCCTGGCTAGCAGTCTGTGTTCCAATTCATTCCAAAGGTGTTCAATAGGGTTGTGGTTAGGGCTCTGTGCAGGCCTTTCAAGTTCTTCCACACCCATCTCGACAAACCATTAATGCATGGACCTCGCTTTGTGCACGGGGGCATTGTCATGCTGAAACAGGATCTTCCCCAAACTGTTGCCACAAAGTCAGAAACACAGAACTGTCTAGACTGTCATTGTATGCTGTAGCGTTAAGATTTCCCTTCACTGGAACAAAGGGGCCTAGAACGAACCATGAAAAACAGCCCCAGACCATTATTCCTCCTCCACCACTATGCATTCGGGCAGGTAGCGTTCTCCTGCCATCTGCCAAACCCTGATTTGTCCGTCGGACTGCCAGATGGTGAATTGTAATTTATCACACCAGAGAATACGTTTTCACTGCTCCCGAGTCCAATAGTGGCGAGCTTTACACCACTCCAGCCGATGCTTGGCATTGCACATGGTGATCTTAGGCTTTAGTGCAGCTGCTCGGCCATGGAAACCCATTTCATAAAGCTCCGAGATTCCAGTTTTGAACTCGTAGTGAGTGTTGCAACTGAGGACATACGATTTTTACACGCTTCACCATTCTGTTATCTTGTGTAGCCTACCACTTTGCGGCCTAGCCTTTGTTGCTCCTAGACATTTCCACTTCACAGTAACAGCACTTACAGTTGACTGGGGCAGGTCTAGCAGGGCAGAAATGTGGCGAACTGACTTGTTGGAATGGTGGCATCCTAGAACAAACACCATTGTAAATAATGTTAATAATTTTCCATTTTGAACTTTAACTATTTGCACTATATACAGACATAACATGATATTTGAAATGTCTCTATTCCTTTGAAACTTTTTGTGAGTATAATGTTTAATGTTTATTATCAATTTCACTTGCTTTGGCAACGTAAACATATGTTTCCCATGCCAATAAAGTCCGTTGGGGGAGAGAGGGAGAGAGGGAGAGAGAGACTACTAACAACATTGGACACTTTATTGAACACAAAGCTCATCTCATCCTGGAATATCCAAGGCCTGAGGTCATCTCCCTTTAGCCTAAAGAGCAGGAACCTGGACTTCAGCAAATAAATCAGAAAAAAAGACATTGTCATCCTACATGAAACATGGTACAGTGCATTTGGAAAGTATTCAGACTCCTTGACCTTTTCCGCATTTTGTTACGTTACAGCATTAACCTGAAATGGATTAAATTGTTTTTTTTCCTCTTCAATCTATACAAAATAATGACAAAGCAAAAACAGGTTTTTAGAAATGTTTGCAAATGTATTAAAAATTTAAAAAATGAAATATCACTTTTACATAAGTATTCAGACCCTTTACTCAGTTCTTTGTTGAATCACCTTTTGCATCAATTACAGCCTCAAGTCTTCTTGGGTATGACACTACAAGCTTGGGACACCTGTATTTGGGGAGTTTCTCCCATTCTTCTCTGCAGATCCTCTCAAGCTCTGTCAGGTTAGATGGGGAGCGTTGCTGCACAGCTATTTTCAGGTCTCTCCAAAGATGTTCGAAAGTCTGGGCTCTGGCTGGGCACTCAAGGACATTCAGAGACCTGAAATGTCCCAAAGCCACTGCTGCATTGTCTTGGTTGTGTGCTTAGAGTCATTGTCCTGTTGGAAGGTGAACCTTCGACCCAGTCTGAGGTCCTGAGCGCTCTGGAGCAGGTTTTCATCAAGGATCTCTCTGTACTTTGCTCCGTTCATCTTTCCCTCGATCCTGACTAGTCTCCCAGTTCCTGCCACTGAAAAACATCACCACTGCATGATGCTGCCTCCACCATGATTCACCGCAGGGATGGTGCCAGGTTTCTTCCAGACGTGACGCTTGGCATTCAGGCCAAAGATTTCATTGTTGGTTTCATCAGACCAGAGCATATATATAATATCATATTGTTTCTCATGGTCTGAGAGTCTTTAGATGCCTTTTGGCGAACTCCATGCGGGCTGTCATGTGCCTTTTAATGAGGAGTGGCATCCGTCTGGCCACTCTACCATAAAGTCCTGATTGGTGGATTTTTTATTTGTTTAATCAGTTTTAGAATAATGCTGGAACGCAACAAAATGTGGAAAAAGTAAAGGGGTCTGAATACTTTCCGAATGCACTGTATAGAGGAGATGGACCCACTGGTTGCCCTCTAGGTTACAGAGAGCTGAGACTCCCATCCACCAAACCATCAGGAGTAAAACAGGGAAGGGATTTAGGGGGTATCCTTATTTGGTATAGAGCAGACATAACCCACTCTATTAAATTAATCAAAACATGAACATTTTATGATCTCATCAGAGAAAAATGTCCTCCTGTGTGCTACCTATATACCCCCACTAGAATCCCCATACTTTAATGAAGACAGCTTCTCCATCCTGGAGGGGGAAATCAATCATTTCCAGGCCCAGGGACATGTACTAGTCTGTGGCGACCTAAATGCCAGAACTGGACAGGAACCTGACACTCTCAGCACACAGGGGGACAAACACCTACCTGGAGCTGACAGCATTCCCTCCCCCATATGCCCCCCTAGGCACAACTACGACAACATAACCAACAAAAACGGGTCACAACTCATGCAGCTCTGCTAATGCTGGGTCTGTACATAGTCAATGGTAGGCTTCAAGGGGACTCCTATGGTAGGTACACCTATAATTCAATCCCTTTTAGACAACTTCCTGGACAAAACGTTCCACTGTAATAGTGAAGGTGTAAACTTGGCAGTAGAAAACCTAAACAGTATAATTGACCTCTCAGCTTCCTATTAAATAAAATAAAAAAATACAAGCAGAAAACCTAAGAAAATTAACAACAATGACAAATGGTTTGATGAAGAATGTAAAAACCTAAGAAAAAAATTGAGAAACCTATCCAACCAAAAACATAGAGACCCAGGAAACCTGAGCCTTCGCCTTCACTATGGTGAATCACTAAAACAATACAGAAATACACTATGGAAAAAGAAGGAACAGCATGTCAGAAATCAGCTTAATGTAATTGAAGAATCCATAGACTCTAACCACTTCTGGGAAAATTGGAAAACACTAAACAAAAAACAACAGGAAGAGTTATCTATCCAAAATGGAGAGGTATGGATTAACCACTTCTCCAATCATATTGGCCCTGTAACAAAGAATGAGGGTCTGCTATACAAATTGATCGAAAGTGGTGTTGGGGGAACAACATACAACAAAAAAACATACATTATATAATCCATGTACACAAACAACAAGGGTGCGGTTAAAATTGGCAAAAAACACACACATTTCTTTCCACAGGGCCGTGGGGTGAGACAGGGATGCAGTTTAAGCCCCACCCTCTTCAACATATATATAAATGAATTGGCGAGGGCACTAGAACAGTCTGCAGCACCCGGCCTCACCCTACTAGAATTTGAAGTCAAATGTCTACTGTTTGCTGATGATCTGGAGCTTCTGTCCCCAACCAAGGAGGGCCTACAGCAGCACCTAGATCTTCTGCAAGAAGGGCCTTCTATGCTATCAAAAGGAACATACAATTTGACATACCAATTAGGATCTGGTAAAAAAAATGCTTGAATCAGTTATAGAACCCATTGCCCTTTATGGTTGTGAGGTCTGGGGTCCGCTCACCAACCAAGAATTCACAAAATGGGACAAACACCAAATTGAGACTTCTGCAAAAATATCCTCTGTGTACAACGTAAAACACCAAATAATGCATGCAGAGCAAAATTAGGCCGATACCCTCTTATTATCAAAATCCAGAAACGAGCCGTTAAATTCTACAACCACCTAAAAGGAAGCGATTCCCAAACCTTCCATAACAAAGCCATCACCTACAGAGAAATGAACCTACCGTAGGCAGACCTGGCTCTCGAGAGTGTTCCAAGATGGCGTAGTAGTGCAGTTCTGTTTTTGTCGTGTGTCTGTAAATAGCCTGTAAATTCCCTGTTTTTTTGTATTTTTCGTACATATTTCCCTTACAGACTTTTCATTCTTCTACAAAATATACTTTCCTGCAACCCGCCTCACTCAATGTGGAACGGATTCTATTATTGACTTACCTTTATCTGGAGTCTCCAGTTGGAACTAGCTAGCCAGCTGACTGGCTACTTGCTATTAGCCACAGCTGGCGGTATTTCACCCAGAGCATTGGATTTTTTTTCTGCGGGATTGATTTTGGTCACTGGACATTAATCACCGGATATTCGGCCAGTCTGCACAGCGCGTTGTCGACCCAGAACATATCGTTTTTTTCCGCCGGAATCACTGAATCACTGGACCTTTAACTCCGGATTCATCGCTACCAGCTAGCTGCAACGGAATGGACGCTGTGGTCTGGCTAATCATCCTGAGCTAGGCCCATCTCCCGGCTATCTACCGATCCTACACGACTGGTCTGCTGACGAAATCGTCTGATGTGGTTACGACGTTAACCACGAAGATTCCATCTGCTAGCCCCGGCCCGCTAGCACACGCTAGCCGTGGCCTCTTACTCGAACTATCTTATTGCTGTTCACCGGACCTTATGATAACTCAGCTATACAGCTGATGTCTGCTGGACTGTTCCTTTTTACGGTACTACATCCTGTTTATGTTTAGCCTCAGCCCAAACATGGTTAGCTTATTGTTGTTTCGGTTATTTCTAATTGTACTATTTCACTGTAGACCCCCCAGCCCAGCTAAACCTGCCTTAGATAGCTCCTTTGTCCCACCCCCTATACACGCGGAGACCGACTCAATTGATGAAATGTCCATCCCCAACTATAACATTTTCCGTCTAGATAGAACTGCCAAAGGGGGTGGAGTTGCAATCTACTGTAGAGATAGCCTGCAGAGCTCTATCATACTATCCAGGTCTGTGCCCAAACAGTTTGAGCTTCTACTTCTAAAAATCCACCTTTCCAGAAATAAGTATCTCACTGTTGCCGCTTGCAACAGACCCCCCTCAGCCCCCAGCTGTGCCCTGGACACCATATGTGAATTGATTGCCCCCCATTTATCCTCAGAGTTCGTACTGCTTGGTGACCTAAATTGGGATATGCTTAATCCCCCAGCCATCCTACAATCCAAACTAGATGCCCTCAACCTCACACAAATTATCAACGAACCTACCAGGTACAACCCTAAATCCGTAAACATGGGTACCCTCGTAGATATCATCCTGACTAAACATACCCTCTAAATACACCTCAGCTGTCTTCAACCAGGATCTCAGCGATAACTGCCTTATTGCCTGCGTCCATAACGGGTCCGCGGTCAAACGACCACCCCTCATCACTGTCAAACGCTCCCTAAAACACTTTAGCGAGCAGGCCTTCCTAATTGACCTGGCCCAGGTATCCTGGATGGATATAGATCTCATTCCGTCAGTAGAGGATGCCTGGTTGTTTCCTTAAAAGTAATTTCCTCTCAATCTTAAATAAACATGCCCCATTCAAAAAATACAGAACTAAGAACCGATATAGCCCCTGGTTCTCCTCAGACTTGACTGCCCTTGACCAGCACAAAAACATCCTGTGGCGTACAGCATTAGCATCAAATAGCCCCCGCGATATGCAACTTTTCAGGGAAGTTAGGAACCAATATACACAAGCAGTCAGGAAAGCAAAGGCTAACTTTTTCAAACAGAAATTGGCATCCTGTAGCACTAACTCCAAAAAGTTTTTGGGACACTGTAAAGTCCATGGAGAATAAGAGCACTTCCACCCAGCTGCCCACTGCACTGAGGCTAGGAAACACTATCACCACCGATAAATCTACAATAATCGAGAATTTCAACAAGCATTTTGCTACAGCTGGCCATGCTTTCCATCTGGCTACCACTACCCCCGGCCACAAACTCTGCACCCTCTGCTGCAACTTGCCCATGCCCCCCCCCCCCCCGCTTCTCCTTCACACAAATTCAGACAGCTGATGTTTTGAAAGCGCTGCAAAATCTGGACCCCTACAAATCAGCTGGCTAGACAATCTGGACCCTTTCTTTCTAAAACTAGCCGCCGAAATTGTCGCGAACCCCTATTACTAGTCTGTTCAACCTCTCTTTCATAACGTCTGAGATCCCCAGAGATTTGAAAAGCTGCCGCGGTCATCCCCCTCTTCAAAGGGGGGTGACACTCTAGATCCATACTGCTACAGACCTATATCCATCCTGCCCTGCCTTTCGAAAGTATTTGAAAGCCAAGTTAACAAACAGATCACTGACCATTTCGAATACCACCGTACCTTCTCCGCTATGCAATCCGGTTTCCGAGCTGGTCATGGGTGCACTTCAGCCACGCTCAAGGTCCTAAACGATATTATAACCGCGATTGATAATAGACAGTACTGTGCAGCCGTCTTCATCGACCTGGCCAAGGCTTTCGACTCTGTCAACCACCGCAATCTTATTGGCAGACTAAATAGCCTTGGTTTCTCAAATGACTGCCTCGCCTGGTTCACCAACTACTTCTCAGATAGAGTTCAGTGTGTCAAATCAGAGGGCCTGTTGTCTGGACCTATGGCAGTCTCTATGGGGGTGCCACAGGGTTCAATTCTTGGGCCGACACGTTTTCTCCGTGTATATCAATGATGTCGCTCTTGCTGCTGGTGACTCTCAGATCCACCTCTACGCAGACGACACCATTTTGTATACATCTGGCCCTTCATTGGACACTGTGTTAACAAACCTCCAAACGAGCTTCAATGCCATACAACACTCCTTCAGTAGCCTCCAACTGCTCTTAAACACTAGTAAAACTAAATGCATGCTTTTCAATCGAACGCTGCTGGCACCCGCCCACCCGACTAGAATCACCACTCTCGACGGGTCTGACCTAGAGTATGTGGACAACTACAAATACCTAGGTGTCTGGTTAGACTGTAAACTCAACTTCCAGACTCACATAAAGAATCTCCAATCCAAAGTTAAATCTAGAATCGGCTTCCTATTTCGCAACAAAGCCTCCTTCACTCATGCTGCCAAACATGCGCCCTCGTAAAACTGACTATCCTACCGATCCTTGACTTCGGCGATGTCATTTACAAAATAGCCTCCAACACTCTACTCAGCAAATTGGATGTAGTCTATCACAGTGCCATCCGTTTTTGTCTCCAAAGCCCCATACACTACCCACCACTGTGACCTGTACGCTCTTGTTGGCTGGTCCTCACTACATGTTCGTCGTCAAACCCACTGGCTCCAGGCCATCTATAAATCACTGCTAGGCAAAAATCCCCGCCTTATCTTAGCTCATTGGTCACCATAGCAGCACCCACCCGTAGTCTGCGCTCCAGCAGGTATATCTCACTGGTCATTCCCAATGCCAACACCTCCTTTGGCCGCCATTCCTTCCAGTTCTCTGCTGCCAATGACTGGAACGAATTGCAAAAATCTCTGAAGCTGGAGACTCTTATCTCCCTCAATAACTTTAAGCATCAGTTGTCAGAGCACCTTACCGATCACTGCACCTGTACACAGCCCATCTGAATTAGCCCACCCAACTACCTCATCCCTATATTGTTATTTATTTTGCTCTTTTGCACCCCAGTATCTCTATTTGCACATAATCTCTTGCACATCTATCATTCCAGTGTTAATACTATTGTAATTATTTTGCACTATAGCCTATTTATTGCCTTACCTCCATAACTTGCTACATTTGCACACACTGTATATATATTTTCTGTTGTAATTTAGACTTTATGTTTTGTTTTACCCCATATGTAACTCTGTGTTGTTTTTATTGCACTGCTTTGCTTTATCTTGGCCAGGTCGCAGTTGTAAATGAGAACCTGTTCTCAACTGGCTTACCTGGTTAAATAAAGGTGAAAAAAAAAAAAAAAAAAAAAAGAGAAGACAGGCTATGTGCACACTGCCCACAAAATGAGGTGGAAACTGAGCTGCACTTCCTAACCTCCTGCTAATTGTATGACCATATTAGAGACACATACTTCCCACAGACCCACAAATAATTAAAAAACAAATCCAATTCTGATAAACTCCCATATCTATTGGGTGAAATACCAGTGTGCCATCACAGCAGCAATATTTGTGACCTGTTGCCACAAGAAAAGGGCAACCAGTGAAGAACAAACACCATTGTAAATACAACCCATATTATG
Source organism: Coregonus suidteri (assembly GCA_036851935.1). Classification (NCBI taxonomy): domain Eukaryota; kingdom Metazoa; phylum Chordata; class Actinopteri; order Salmoniformes; family Salmonidae; genus Coregonus; species Coregonus suidteri. Next base: position 73,716,168 of record CM072221.1, on the reverse strand, counting down.
TTGATTTATTTTCCCTTTTGTATTTGAACTATTTGCACATCGTTACAATACTGTATATAGACATAATATGACAAATGCAATGTCTTTATTCTTTTGGAACTTCTGAGTGTAATGTTTACTGTTCATTTTTTATTATTTACTTCACTTTTGTTTATTATCTACTTCACTGGCTTTGGCAATGTAAATATATGTTACCCATGTCAATAAAGCCCCTTAAATTGAGAGAGAGAGAGAGAGAGAGAGAGGAGAGAGAGAGAGAGAGAGAGAGAGAGAGAGAGAGAGAGAGAGAGAGAGAGAGAGAGAGAGAGAGAGAGAGAGAGAGAGAGAGAGAGATTTTTATTTTATTATTTTTATTTTTAAATAATCTTTATTGGGTCTGGGAGCCCACCACACAAATACTCATACAAAACCGTATTTACACATCAATTAAAAACACAACTCCAATTCCTCCTCCACAGTAACTGAACACAACAGCCTCTGAATACCCATATACTCATAAACAGATCAATATTGTTGACCAAGTTTATAATAGGCAAACTCAACCCTTAGTCTTGCTGCCAACATTCCCTCCAGCATTCCCACCACATCCACAGACCCCTGTCCCCGAATACTGTTCTTTCGGGTCTTCCATATGGCTAATTTTGCTGCCCCTAACACAAAATTAAGCAACACAACTACAAACACCCTTTCTGACTAAACCTGTACTTTGGCCCAAATATATACAGTTGGGAAGAGAAAACCTCTCCCAGAGCTGAGAACCAATTAGTGATCAGGTCAATCATCCCAACCAACCTGGGACACTGTAAAAACAGATGTGCCAGAGTTTCAGAAAGAGCACAGAATGGACACCCCTCCCCAACAGTAGGATCCAGGTGTACCAGATACATGTTGGTGGCTATGGCTCCATGTATTATCCTCCATTGGAGGTCAGCTGTCCTCTTATCAATAGGCAGTTTGTATAATGATCGCCAACAGAGCCTTTTGGGGAGGCACCTGGACACAAGCACACCCGCCCACTCGTCGATTTTACCCCTTCCAGGGAAGAGGCATGGGACACCTTTACACATATTCTGTACATGGCCTTCTTTCCCACCTCCTTGAAACTCCCCCAGCTCCGGGGTATCGAAGGGAAGCAGCATCCCCACGTCCTCCTCGAATGCCCCCGCCGCAGCACTAACAATCAGTGCAGGGAACACATAATCCAGACCCTCCTTCCACCGATCAGAATTGGAAAGTGTCAGTCACATACTGCAGATGAAGTACTGGCAAGGAATCACAGACCTCAGCGACGACCTTCCTCAGTAGGCGAGACGATCGGATCCCCGCTCTTTCTCCCAGCTCCTCCAACAACCTATTCCCTGTTCCACATCAGATTACCCAGCTTATAGTACACCCCACGCCTAACAGGCATGAACGTAGGCTAGCTGAACCCAGAACACGGGACTGGATGGCAGTGTTGTGAAAAAGAGGCTCTTCAAAAAGCTACATCCCTGGTGGCGTGCAGGCCTTACGGGACTTGACCAGAACTCTCCAAGCCTGCATAACAGACTCATAAAATGGATTCAGGCCAGGCAACTCACCCCCCCTCCAGCTTTAAAGAGAAAAAGGTGCTTGTCTAAGCCCAAACAGCCCGCTCTCCTCATCAATGCGTAGGCTGTGTCAACCCAGCTAGAAACCGTCACTGTACAACAGTCTCTGGGGCTGCTGGAAGCCGGAAAGCCATGATCCTGGAAGAAATGTCCACCAGGCCTTGCCCACCCCTCGTGCAGTGGCAGGTACAGGGCTGAAGCTTTAATCCAATGTTGTCCAGACCAGAAGAAGTTGACATGGGTCCTCTGAAGCTCTTGTATCAGACCCTTTGGTGGCTGTAAAAATCATTAGTCTGTGCCACAGGGTAGAGGCAGCTAGGTTATTAGCTACCAGTACCCTTCCCCTATAAAGACAGCTGGGGCAGCACCCATTTCCATCTTGACAGTCTGGCACACACTTTCTCCACTACACCCTCCCAGTTCTTTTTTCTGAAAGACATCGGAGCCTAGAAATCCCCCCAAAGTCTTCATCCCATCTCTGCCCCACTGAGCCCCCCTGGTAACCGTGGAGCGGACCCCATCTGAAGCTGGCCTGCCCACAGCGCTTCACTCTTTCCCCCCAATTGACTCTAGCTGAGGAGGCCCCCTCATACACCTTTAAGGCGTCTGAGAGAACCTTAACATCCTCACCCCCCTGTAATAAAAACTGTCACGTCATCTGCATACGCAGACAGTGCTATCGTGGGACCCTTCATTACACCTGGCACAGAGAAACCAGTAAGCTTCGCTCTTAAAAAACAAAGCATTGGTTCAATCGCCAGACTGTATAACAGCCCTGAAATTGGGCATCCCTGCCTGATGCCCCTTTGGACAGGGATGGGACAACTCAAACCACCCCCCACCTTCACCATACACGAGGCCCCCAGCATACAGTAAATTCATCCAAGACAAAAAAACATCCCAAACCCAAAGGCTTTCATTGTTTTAAACAAGTACTGGTGGTCCACACGATCAAAAGCCTTCTCCTGATCCAAAGAAAGTAAAACCCACATTTACATCAGACAGTTTACAAATGTCCAAAACATCTCTTATTAGAAACAAGTTGTCAACAATAGAGCGATCAGGTACACAGTAGGACTGGTCCTTGTGGACCAACAATCCCAGATACTCTTTCAACCTGTTTTTTGAGAGACATTTAGAAAACAATTTTATATTCTGCACACAGCAAAGCAACAGGTCTCCAATTTTTTATGAGAGCCAAATCCCCCTTTTTTGGCAACAGTGAAAGTTCCGCACATTGACAAGATACAGGAAGAGAGCCCTCATGAAAAGATTCACACACCACTTCATAAAATCCTCCCCAATAGACCCCCAAAAGTGCTTATAAAACTCAGATGGTAAACCATCAATGCCAGGGGCTCAGGCCTGTTGAGAGCTGCATAACTGCTGTGGACAGCTCTTGCAGTGTAATGTCAGAGTCCAATGCGACTCTTTGCTCAGGTCCCAATTGAGGAAGACCGTGTAACAACTGTTTCAGTACACAGAGAGTCACAAAATCCTCCGCCTTATAGAGGGCAGAATAGAAATCCACGGCATGTTGACGCATTTCACTGTCATCCGTGGTCACCTTCCCATCAGGGAGACGAAGGCAGACCATCTGTTTACGTTGCAATGTCGACTGTCCTAGGTTAAAAAAAAAAGCACTAGGAGCATCCATATCCTTGAGGGAAGCGAAACGAGACCTAATCAAGGCACTTTTCACTCTTTCATGCAGAAACGACCTCAATTCATGTTTCTTGTCCTGTAAGTTCATGACTAGTCCGGGGTCATTCTGAGTGAGCAACTTCAATCAATAGATTTAATGTTCTGCTCAAGGGCCCTGATAGTCTCTTTAACTTCAATTCGAGACAGAGCAGTATACTGTTGACAAAATAATCGTATTTGGGCCTTCCCCAACCTCCCACCATTGTCTCAAGGACTCGAAATTCCTTTTGTAAACCTCCATTTTTCCCAAAACAACAAAACCTTTCACAAAACATGACATCATGTAACAATTTAACATTAAAATACCAATAAGATGATGACCTTCGTGGACAGGACAAGTGAATATCAACAGTGACCAATATGGTGATCAGAGAAACCCACAGGAGTAATGTCCACACCTTCCAACCCTACTACAGTATTGTTCAGATACATACAACCTGTCTAACCTTGCTGCACTGACATTTCGGTGTTCCTCAAGGTTCCGTTTTAGGACCACTATTTGTTTTCACTATATATTTTACCTCTTGGGGATGTATTTCGAAAACATAATGTTTAACTTTTCACTGCTATGCGGATGACACACAGCTGTACATTTCAATGAAGCATGGTGAAGCCCCAAAATTGCCCTCGCTAGAAGCCTGTGTTTCAGACATAAGGAAGTGGATGGCTGAAAACTTTTTACTTTTAAACTCGGACAAAACAGAGATGCTTGTTCTAGGTCCCAAGAAAACAAGAGATCTTCTGTTAAATCTGACAATTAATCTGGATGGTTGTAAAAGTCGTCTCAAATAAAACTGTGAAGGACCTAGGCGTTACTCTTGACCCTGATCTCTCTTTTGAACGAACATATCAAGACTGTTTTCAAGGACAGCTTTTTTCCAAATCTACGTAACATTGCAAAAATCAGGAAAATTTCTGTCCAAAAAATGATGCAGAAAATTAATCTCCATGGCATTTGTTACTTTCTAGGTTTAGACTACTGCATGCTCTATATTCCTCCGGCTAACCCGGATAAGCACTAATAAACTTCAGTTAGTGCTAAATACGGCATGCTATAGAATCCTGACTGACCAAGATTTTGATCATATTCTCCAGTGCTAGCTTCCCTACACTGGCTTCCCTGTTAAGGCAGGGCTGATTTCCAGGTTTTACTGTTTAAGCGATTAAAGCGTTACAATGGCTTGCTTCCTACCTATCTTTCCGAGTTGGTCCTGCCTTGCGTACAATACCAATACGTATGCTTACGGTCACAAGACGCAGGCCCCCTAATTGTCCCTAGAATTTCTAAGCAAACAGCGTGGAGGCAGCTTTCTCCCCTATCAGATTCTCCATTTTTTATGACCAGTTCTGGCCTACCCATGTGAGAGACGCAGACTCGGTCCTCACCTTTTAAGTCCTTTACTGAAAGACTTTATCTCTTTCAGTAGGTCCAGATATGATGAGTGGTAGTTCTGGCCCAGGAGTGTGAAGGTTGAACGGAAGGCTGGAGCAACGAACAGCCCTTGCTGTCTCTCTCTGCCAGGCCGGTTTCCCCTCTCCACTGGGGTTCTCTTCTGCCTCTAACCCTGTTGCAGGGGCTGAGTCACTGGCTTGCTGGTGCCTCGTTCATGTGCCGTCCCTGGAGGGGTGCGTCACTTGAGTGGGTTGAGTTACTGACGTGATACTTCCTGTCTGGGTTGGCAGCCCCCCCCTTGGTTTTGCTGTGGGTGGAGACCTCTGTGGGCTATTACTCGGCACTTGTCTCAGGATTGTAAGTTTTGGTGGTTGGGGATATCCTCTCTAGTGGTGCGGGGGCTGTGCTTTGGCGGGAGGGGGGGGGGTTATTATCCATTCCGTTTGGCCCTGTCCGGGGGTTTCTTCGGGATGGGCGCCCACACCAGGCTCTCAGACCCGCTTCCTGTCCTCAGCTCCCACGTATTGAATGCTGCAGTAGTTTAGGTGGTCGGGGGGCTGGGGTAGTTGGTATACACTGTGAGTACTTCTTCCTGTCCTTAATCCATGTCCTGTGGTGGAAGTTAGTATGCCTCTCCTCTATTGCCCTCGTCCGTCTCTTTCTCTTCTGAGAACCTGAGCCCTAGGACCATACGTGCCGGACTACCGGTCCTTAGCACCTTGTCCTGTCCCAGTTTTTTCCCTCCCCACCCACCCCGCCATGCCTTGCTCTATTCCCAGTTTTCAAATCAACTGTTCTGCCTGCCGCTACGACGAAACCCCTAACTTCCCCCAGACCTGCTGTTTTTTCAATCTTAAAGTCGGGTATGAAAAGCCAACTGAGGACCTGACCCTAGACCCTACCCGGGGCAACCGGGGCCCTGGTGCCCCCTTTCTGTCCCCATCCGCCCCGGCCTTTCTGCTATTCCGTTTTTAACTGTTCTGCCCGGGTTATGGAACCCCTACCCGTCCCAACCTCTGTTTTTCAACTCTTTTTGATCGGGTATGAAAACCACTGAATTTATTCCTGATTATTACTTGACCCTGCTTTCATTAAAACATTTTTTTAAAATCTTGGCATGGGTTTTGTTATAAAAAAACCCCCCCGACACCCGAAGAGGACTGGCCCCCCTCTAAACCGGTTTTCCCCTCTAGGTTCTTCCTAGTTTTGCCTTTCTAAGTTTTTCCTAGCCACCGTGCCTTCTCACCTGCTTTCACTGTTTGGGGGTTTTTGGGTGGGGTTTTTTCCACTTTGAATTACATTTAAAGGGGTTTTAAATAAAAATTTATTGATTGATGCCTTCATTAAAATTTTAGCCATGTGTAAAAGCCTACTTTTGCATTCCTTTCTCTCCACACTCAGATAGCTCAAACCCGTTAATAGACCAACAACAAATTGGGTGACCGCAGGTGAGGTTCCCTTTAGCGGTGCGTCAACAGTAAAAAACCACTGTTTCAGTTCCATCCCCCCCCCAAAAACCAAAACACCCCTCTTGGTTTTTCACTGTCCCCCTTAAATTTTTTTCCCTTTAAAATTTTAAAACCCAAAAACCAAAAATAGCCTCTGTAAAACCCCATTTTGGAAGGGAAAAAACATTTTAAAAAAAAAAAAAAAAAAAAAAATAAACCAAACCACCTTGGACCCCAATAAAACCCCGGGCCCCCTTTAAAAATCTCTGTTTTTTTAGAAAAACCAAGTCCCCAAACCCCAAGCCTGAAGAAAAAAAAAGAAATTTCCCCCCCCAGCACTGAAATTAAATTTTAAAAAAAAGAAAATGATTTTTATGCTGCCCCTTCCCCCCCACATACCCCGGGCACCCCTTTTTTTTCCCCAATTTACTAGTTTTCTCCTTAGGAAAAAATCATTAAAACCTTTTTTTTGTTTTTTTTTTCCCTTTTAATACCCCCGCCCCCCCTTAAATTTCCGGGCCCCCCTTCCCCCCCTTAATATTGAGAGAACCCCACCCTTAGTAAACCCCCCAAAAAAATTTGGAAAAAAAAAAAGGAAAAGCGAAGATTTCCACAGAGAAACCAACAAAAGAATAAAAACCCCTAAAAGGCCAAAAAAATCCCTCATCAATTTTTTAAAATTTTTTTCTTTAAAAATTAAACCCCAATTTTCCCCCCCCCCCTTTTTTTTCTGCCCGCAACCCCAATAACAAATTTCCTCAAGCGAAAAACCCCTTCTTTCCCCCACTCCAAATGGTCCCAAACCCAAAAATCTTCTGTAAAAATCACAGCTTTTTCCTCCCAAACTTTTTTCAACCTCAAAAAAAAATCTGCCAAATTTTAAAAAAGAAATTTTTCCCAAGGGGAAAAGATCCCAAAAAACCCTTTTCCTTTCCCCTAGAAACGGGGGAAAAATTTTGGGCCTTCCCCCAGCTTTTATTATCGGATCAAAAGAGGGGTTTCCCTAATCCTTTCTCCCGATTTTCCCCCTCACCCGAGGCCCAAAAACCCCCTTGGAAAAACCCCTTTACCACCCTTTTTAACACTCCCCCCCCCCTTTCCCAAAACCCCCCCCTCCCCTTTGGGGAAAAAAGGCATCTCCCCCCCCACTACCTGGGAGGGCCCCAGCCCCACCTGAAACCCCTTTTTCCCGTAGGGGGGCCATTTTCCTCCACTCCCTGGGGAAAAAATACCCCCCCCTAAAAACCCCCTTTAAAATCCCATGGGCATCTCCCCCCACTAAACCCGGGGAAATTTGCCCCCCCCCTTTTTCCCCACCCCCCATAGTTTTGGGGGAAAACTTCCACTCCTGGGAGATTTGGGTCCAAAAATGAAAAAACCCTTCCCCCCCCTGTAAAACCCTTTAACCTTTTTTAGTGGGGGGAAACCCCCTTCCCCCCTCCTGGGGGATTACTCCAAAATGGTTTCCCCCTTTTCCCGGGGAAACCCCAAACCCCCTCCCTAAATTGGGGGCCCCCCCCCCTTCCCCCACCTTCCCAGGGGAAAAGGCCCTTCAAAAACCCCCCCTTAACCCTTTTTAAAAAACAATTTTTTTTTTTTTCCCCTGCAAAAAACATTTCCCCCTGGTACAAGTTGGAACCCCCTGTGGCCCCCCCCCCCAACCCCGGACAACTTTTTTTTTCCTCAAACAAAAAAGAATGGTGGGGCGCCCCCTAAACCCCTGTCACCCACCTTCTTTTCCCACATCAGTGGGCCCCCCGGCCCTTTTTTAGGACCAACCGCCCCCCCCTTTTCCCCCCTGCCTTTTCCCCCCTTTTTTTTGGGCCCAAACAAAGTCCCCCTTTTTTGGACCAACATCCCCCCCTCAAAAAAAACCGGTTTTTTTACCCACCTGGGCTTTTCATAAGCCTATAACAGTTCCTTTTTTGGGCCCCTACTTACCCTTTTTTAAAAATAACCCCCCAAAAAAATCCCCTTTTTGGTTGGGGTTTCCCCCAAAAAAAAAACCCCCTGTCCCCCCGAAAAAAGACATTTCCCCGTTTCAACCCGGGGGGTTTTTTTTCAAAACCCCCAAAGGGAAAAACCCCCTTTAAATTTAACTTTTCAAACTTTTCCCCCCAAAACGGCAATAACCCCTTTGCCCCTCCCCAAATAGCCTTTTTATTTTTGGAAAAAACGGGGGGTAACCTTTTTTTAAAAACGTTTACCCCTTTTTTTTGAGTAGAAAAACGGGCGTAACTTGAAAAAACATTCTTTAAGAAGTATGCCATTCCCCAACCCCCCAATCAACAAGGCGCTCCCTTTCCCTTTTTTAAAAAAAATTTCCAAAACCAGCTTTTTTTTCATTCCTGAAAGCCTTTAAACAAAAATTCCCCATATCCACCTTCTCTCCTAAAGCGAAACCAAAAAACCTTCCTTTCCCCCGTGGAACCAAGGTAGCTTTTTTAGTTAAAACACACCTAAACCCTTCCGAAATTACAGGGGCCCCGTTTCCCCATTTTGGGCCCGCCCCCCCCAAAAAAATCAGGGTTTAATTTTTTTTGCCCCAAAAAAATATACCCTTTAAATTTTATCCCCAAAAAAAAATAAAATAAATAACCCTTTAAAATCATGCATAAAAAAAAAAAAAGGGAAAATCACCAAAAAAGGAAAAAACCCCCCGGATTTTAAAATCTAACCCAACCAAATCGGCACTTACACTTTCCCCCTCAAAAATTTCCCCAAACAAAGCACCCCAAACCCCCAGCAAAAGCCAAAAAAAGAGAGAGGAAAGAAGAAAGAGGGCAGAGGAAAAAGAGAGACCCAAAAGAGAAGGGGGAAAAGAGAAAAAGAGAAGGAGGGGGAGAGAAAAGAGAGGGGGAAAAAGAGAGAAAGAAAAGAGGAAATAAAAAGCCCGCTTCAAAATGCCCCACCTTGGTCCCCCCCAGTCTTTTTAAAAAACCCCCCCCCAGAAAGATTTGGGGTTTTTTTTTTTTATTCCCCCTCCCCTTTTCCCCCCCCTTTTTTTTTCTCCCCTTGTGATTTTGGGAAAGGGATGTAACTTTTTTTTTTCCCAAATTTTGAAATCTGTCCCCAGCGTTGAAGTTTTTTTTTGAGTTCAATTTGTTTGGGGGGGGCAAAGTTTTTCTGTGGGGGGGTTTGGGAAATTTCCCCGTCAGTGAGATGCTAAAAAAGAAATAGTGGGGAAAAAAAAATATTTTTTTCCCCCCCCCCCAATTTTTTCCAAATTTTTTCCCCCCTTAAAAAAAGAGAGAGGGCCCCCCCGTTAAAATTTTTATCATAGGTTCACTTTAACCCATGACAGCCCAAATTTAGGAAAAAATTTTTTCCCGAAAAAAAACCAATTTTTAGGAATTTTTTTTTTGAAAATTTATTTTTTTCCAAATTATGGGGAAAATAATTTTGGTTACCTACAAACAAGCAAATTTTCTGGCTCTCACAGACCGTAATTCTTCTTTTGGGGGCTCCTCTTCCTCCACTCGTTACCTGTATTAAGGCCCTGTTTAAAACTTGTTATCAGTAAAAAGACACCTGTCCAAAACCTCAAACGTCCCACTCCAAACCCCCCACAAAGGCCAAGACCAAAGACTTCAAAGGGACACCAGAAACAAAATGTAGACCTGCACCGGGCGGAAATGAATTGAAAATAGGTAAGCAGTGGTTTTTTAAAAAAATAAAAAGGGGGGAGAATTTTTGGGAATGGAAGACATAAAAAGACCAAAAAATTCCTCCCCCGATCTGGGGTCCAAGAAAAGATCTTCCCCCCCGTGGGGTCAAAATGTCACAAAAGGGGAGCAGAAATCCCAAAAAACCACACGGGGGGACCTAGGAAGCCCTGCAGAGAGCTGGGACAAAGAAAACAAAGCCTACCATCAGAACACACTACGCCCCGGGGACTCAAACCCCTCCCGTGCCAGACGCCCCCCCCCTGTTTAAAGCCGAAAAACGTTCCAGGCCCGTCTGAAGTTTGCTAGATGCCTTTGGAACCCCAGAAGAGGATGGGGGAAGAATGTCATATGGTCGATGAAACCAAAAATAATTTTTGGAAAAAAAAACTCAACTCGTCGGTTTGGAGGACAAAGAATCTGATTTGCACCCCAAAAAACCCATCCTACTGTGAACATGGGGGGGGAAACATCAGCTTTGGGGCTGTTTTTCTGCAAAGGGACCAGGACGACGACCCGTTAAAGGGAAAAGGAATAAAGGGGCCCCATGTATCGTGGATTTTTTGGGTGAAAACCTCCTCCTCAGCAAGGGCATTGAAGATGAAACGGGGGCGGGGGTCTTTCGCTTTTACAATGACCCAAAACCCACACCGCCCGGTCAACCAAAAGGAGTGGCTTCGAAGAAGCATTGAAAGGTCCTGGGGGGCCAGCCAGTCTCCAGATCTCAACCCCATGGAAAATCTTTGAGGAGTTGAAACTTGTTCCTAGCGACAGCCCCAAAAAAAATCACTGCCCCAGAAGATCTGCAGGGGAAAGGGCCAAAATACCGCAACAGGTGTAAAAACCTTTTGAAACTTACAGAAAAAAAGTTTACCTGTTTTCTTGCAACAAAGGGGGTATAACAAATTTGAGAAACTTTTGTTATTTTACCAAAAAAAACTTTTTTTTTTTCCCCCTAATTTCAAATAATTCTAAAAATCCTACAGTGTGATTTCGGGAATTTTTTTCTCATTTTGTCATTCATATTGCGTGTACCCATGTGAAAATTACAGGCCCCTCTCCCCCTTTTTAAGTGGGGGAACTTGAAAAATTTTTTGGGGGACTAAATCTTTTTTTTTTCCCCACTTACATGTTTTCTAAAAACACCCCTTCAAAAACCCACTTCTATCCCTTTTGGCTCTTTTTAGTTTATTGTGGATCTGATTTATTAAAAGTTTTTTTGGTCTAATCACCCTACGTAAAATCCAAAAGGGGCCCAACGGTCCCCATTTTTTAAATTTTTTTTTTGACACTAAACAAAAAAATTATTAAACACATTTGACATGAACACCATCCAGAAATTTTAAAACCCTACCAGGTGCAACATGCTAATAAACCACACAAAACAAGTTCAACAAAAAACAAACACAACAACACGGCCCCTTTTAAAGCACTTCATGTTTCTGTCTTTTGTTCCCCCGTGCGATTTTGGTGTTTCCCCTGAAGCGGGGTTTGATAATTTTAGGGCAAGCTGGCCTTGGAAGCAAAAACTTTTTAAAAACTAATTTTCAGTCCCCCAGCGGGTTCCACGTTTTTCAGAGTGTTTTTTTTTTTCAAGCCCCGCGTCCACTCCACAGTGTTGTCAAAACTTATTATTGGCACAAAAGGGGAAAAGTTTTTCTTTTTTGTGTGAAAAAGGACATTTTGGCCACGCACAATCCACAGTGGGCCGTGACATATCGGGGAAATCACTAAACTCAGTTTTAGATGCAGAATCTGTAAGGGGGGGTTACAAACAAACAAGTACTGCGAATTAGAAATTATATTTTCAATGAAACATTGGTCCATCAAAATGGGGGATAGATATTCTATTACATTTCGTCCTTTCGCCGT
>CM072221.1:73695611-73703997 GCA_036851935.1 Coregonus suidteri | reverse complement strand
TTAAAACTGTTTGCCTGCGGCTACAAAACCCCTCCGTCCAGCCTGCTGTTTTCAACTCTTAATGAGGGCTTAAAACCAACTAAACCTACCCTAGGCCCATACGCCGGGTACCCCCCGTGGTGACTCCTTGCTGTCCCCAGTCCCCTGGCTTGCTCTATTCAGTTTCAATGTTTCCCTGGGATGGAACCCTACCTCCCCAGACCTGCTGTTTTCACCTTAATGAGGCTTAAAACCCAAACTAATTTTTTTCCTGTTATTCTTGACCATGTTTGCCTTTATAACATTTTTGAACATTTTGGCATGGTTCTGTTAAAAATTCCACCCCGGCACAGCAAAAGAGGACTGGCCCCCCCTCTAGCCTGTTCCTCTCTAGTTTCTTCTATTTTTGCCTTTTTCTGGGGATTTTTTCCTAGCCCCGTGCTTCTACCCTGCATTACTAGCTGTTTGGGGTTTAGGCTGGTTTTCTGTACAGCACTTTGAGATTTTAGCTGATTAAAAGGGCTATATAAAAAAAATTGATTATTGATGACCTTCTTAACTTTTAGCATGTTGTACTGCCCTACTTTTGCATTACCTGTACTCTTAACACATCAGATAGCTCACACTCAGTTAATAGACCAGACAGACAAATTGCTGACCGCAGGTGAGGTTCTTCAGCGATGCGATCAACAGTAAAAATCCACTGTAGCAGTTCCAGGCACCCCCCTAAACCCCATACACCCCTCTTGGTTACATGTCTTCTTCAGGGTTCCTTTATTTTATCCAAACCAAACAATAGCTCTAGGTACCCTCAGTAGAGGAAGCATAAACATTCAAAAAAAAAAAAAAAAAAAAAAAATAACATCCACCTTGAGACCAATGAAAACCAAGACCCTTGACAATCTCTGTTGTAGATAACCACAGTCAACCCTAAAGCCTGAAGAAAACAAGATTGCCACCCCAGCACTGAAATTAGTAACCGATGACTGATTATGATTATATGATGCCCCTTCCCACCACATACCCCGAGTCAGCCCCATTTCCTCATCACTATGTGTCTCCTGTATGAAAACTACATTAAGACCTGTTCTGTTTTATTACTTCTAATACCCAAGCCCTCTATTCCTGTCCCTTCCCTCCATTAATATTGAGAGAACCTACCCTTAGTACCTCCATATAGAAAAGAAAAAGGAAAAGCAGGATAGAAGAAGATACCACAGAGAAACCAGACAAAGAGAATAGAAACACCCTATGAGGCATAATCATCATCATTATTTAAATTTATCTTAAAACCTGACCACATTCCCCACCACCTTTTGCTGCTGCAAACAGCAGTAACAAATTTCCTCAAGCGAAACCGCTTCTTCTCACTCAACTGGTCTACCCCACCGTCTTCTGTAACATCACAGCTGGACCTCACAAACTTATCAACATCAAATAATCTGCAATTTGACAGATTCCCAAAAGTATGATCCAGAAACCCATTTACCTCCTCTAGATCGTAAATTGAGTCCTCACCAGCTGATATCGTATCAAAAGAGATATCCATATCCTTCTCCTGATCCTCCTCAACTGAGGCCACAGACCACTGACTCCCCTCTCTACCACATCCCTTTCAACACTCCCCCTTGCACCCCATCACATCGTACCAGGCATCTCCTCCACTACCTGGGAGACTAGCCCCACCTGAACCCCATTTACTCGTAGTGGGCATCTCCTCCACTACCTGGGAAACTAGCCCCACCTGAACCCCATTACTCGTAGTGGGCATCTCCTCCACTACCTGGGAGACTAGCCCCCCCTGTACCCCAGCACTCATAGTGGGCATCTCCTCCACTACCTGGGAGATGAGCTCCACATGAACCCTCTCCTGTAACCCATTACTTGTAGTGGGCATCTCCTCCACTACCTGGGAGATTAGCTCCACATGTACCCCCTCCTGTACCACAGCACTCGTACTGGGCACCTCCTCACCAGTCTGAGGAAATGGCCCTTCAGATCCATCCTTACCTTCTACAACAATTTTTTCCGCTGCATAACATTTCCCTCTGGTACCAAGTTGCCACCTCTGTGCCCTCAACACGGACAACTTGTTCCTCAGCAACAGATGCGTGTGGCTGCTCTACCACTGTCAGCCCACCTCTTCCTACATCAGTGGGCCCAGGCGTTACGAGGACCACCTGCGCCCCTCCCTCTGCCTTCTCCCTTTTCGGGCAAGCATGTCGCTTATGACCAACATCCCCACACTCAAAACACCGTTGACTACCTGTACTAGCATAAGCCATATACAGTCTATTGTCATACTTGACTTTAAACGATAACTCCAAAGTCTGCTCCGGGGAGTCCAAAAAACATAAACACCTGTCGCCGAAACGACATTACCTGTTTCAACGCCGGTGTTTGCAACCCAATGGGACAACCTTAATTGAACTTGCAAACTTCCCAAAGCGCAATATAAACTCGCGCTCCAATAGCTCATTTGGAATAAACGGCGGTACATTTGAAATCGTTACCCCTTGTTTGACGGAGAAAAAAGCGGCGTAACTTGAATAAACATTCATTTAAGAAGTATGCCATGCTCAACCATACAATCAACAAGGCGCTCTTCTTTAAGAAATACCACCACCCGCTTTATTCATCCGTGACGCATAAGCAACATTCTCATATCCTACCTTCTCTCCTACGGCGACCAGAACCTCTTCCACCGTGACAGTAGCTTCAGTAACACACACTAAAGCCGTGCCGAAAGTGACAGGGACGGCGTCCCGATTCGGGCCGCCATCCCCACCAAAATCAGGGTAATTTCGACACGAAAAAACAATATACATAATTCTACCACAACAAAAAAATAGAAATAATAACCTTAATCATGCATAGAAGAAAAAAGGATATCACCAAGAAAAGGAAAACCCAGGATATCTAACTCTACACAACACTCGCACTTAGCACTCACTCAAAACAATTCCCAGCACGCACCAAACACTCCCAGCATGCAGAGAGAGAGAGAGGAGAGAAAAGAGAGACAGAGAGAGAGAGACAGAGAGAGAGAGGAGACAGAGAGAGAGAGGAGAGAGAGAGAGAGAGAGAGAGAGAGAGAGAGAGAGAGAGAGAGACTACGCTGCTTCACTAGCACATCTGTCGCCAGTCATTTAAAAATCCCACCCAGAGAGATTGATTTGTTTTTATATTCACCTCTCTGTCTCTTGGCTTCTCTCTCTGTGATCGGGAGGCATGTACTTGTTTGTCAAATATGACTACTGTCTAGCGTTGAGTTGTGAGAGTTCAATCGTGTGGGGAGGGCATGTTGCTGTGTGATGGTATTTCTGTCAGTGAGATGCTAACAGAAGATACAGTGGGGAAAAAAAGTATTTAGTCAGCCACCAATTTGTGCAAGTTCTCCCACTTAAAAAGATGAGAGAGGCCTGTAATTTTCATCATAGGTACACATCAACTATGACAGACAAATTGAGGAAAAAATTTCCAGAAAATAACATTGTAGGATTTTTTATGAATTTATTTGCAAATTATGGTGGAAAATAAGTATTTTGTTTACCTACAAACAAGCAAGATTTCTGGCTCTCACAGACCTGTAACTTCTTCTTTATGAGGCTCCTCTGTCCTCCACTCGTTACCTGTATTAATGGCACCTGTTTGAAACTTGTTATCAGTATAAAAGACACCTGTCCACAACCTCAAACAGTCACACTCCAAACTCCACTATGGCCAAGACCAAAGAGCTGTCAAAGGACACCAGAAACAGAATTGTAGACCTGCACCAGGGCTGGGAAGACTGAATCTGCAATAGGTAAGCAGCTTGGTTTTAAGAAAATCAACCGTGGGAGCAATTATTAGGAAATGGAAGACATACAAGACCACTGAAAATCTCCCCTCGATCTGGGGCTCCACGCAAGATCTCACCCCGTGGGGTCAAAATGATCACAAGAACGGTGAGCAGAAATCCCAGAACCACACGGGGGGACCTAGTGAATGACCTGCAGAGAGCTGGGACCAAAGTAACAAAGCCTACCATCAGTAACACACTACGCCGCAGGGACTCAAATCCTGCAGTGCCAGACGTGTCCCCCTGCTTAAGCCAGTACGTGTCCAGGCCCGTCTGAAGTTTGCTAGAGTGCATTTGGATGATCCAGAAGAGGATTGGGAGAATGTCATATGGTCAGATGAAACAAAATATAACTTTTTGGTAAAAACTCAACTCGTCGTGTTTGGAGGACAAAGAATGCTGAGTTTGCATCCAAAGAACACCATACCTACTGTGAAGCATGGGGGTGGGAAAACATCATGCTTTGGGGCTGTTTTTCTGCAAAGGGACCAGGACGACTGATCGTGTAAAGGAAGGATGAATGGGGCCATGTATCGTGAGATTTTGAGTGAAAACCTCCTTCCATCAGCAAGGGCATTGAAGATGAAACGTGGCTGGGTCTTTCAGCATTACAATGATCCCCAAACACACCGCCCGGTCAACGAAGGAGTGGCTTCGTAAGAAGCATTGCAAGGTCCTGGAGTGGCCTAGCCAGTCTCCAGATCTCAACCCCATGGAAAATCTTTGGAGGGAGTTGAAAGTCTGTGTTGCCTAGCGACAGCCCCAAAACATCACTGCTCTAGAGGAGATCTGCATGGAGGAATGGGCCAAAATACCAGCAACAGTGTGTGAAAAACCTTGTGAAGACTTACAGAAAACGTTTGACCTGTGTCATTGCCAACAAAGGGTATATAACAAGTATTGAGAAACTTTTTGTTATTGACCAAATACTTTTTTTTCCACCATAATTTTCAAATAATTCATAAAAAAATCCTACAGTGTGATTTTCTGGAATTTTTTTTTCTCATTTTGTCATTCATAGTTGACGTGTACCTATGATGAAAATTACAGGCCTCTCTCATCTTTTTAAGTGGGAGAACTTGCACAATTGGTGGCTGACTAAATACTTTTTTCCTCCACTGTACATGTGTATTCATAAGAAACAGCCTTCAAAAAACCACGTCTATCTATGTGCTCTTTGAGTTTATTGTGGATCTGATTTATTAAAAGTTATTTGGTCTAATCAGCATACAGTAAAAAGCCAAAAGGACCAACTGGTGCCCATTTTTTTGATTTTTTATTGACACTAAACAAACACAATTATTAAACACATATTGACATGGACACACATCAAAGCTCTACCAGGTGCAACATGCTAATAAACACACAACAAACAATGTTCAACAAACAAACAAACACAACAACACGGCCATTTTAAAGCACTTCATGTTTCTGTCTTTTGTTCCTCTGTGCAGACTTTGGTGTGTCCATGAGAGCGGTGGTTTGATAATGGAGGGCAAGCTGGCCTTGGTAAGCAACACGTTTAATAACTAATGACAGTCCCACAGCGGCTTCACACTGTTGCAGAGTGTTTTGGCAAGCCACGCGTCCACTCCACAGTGTTGTCATTAACTTATTATTGGCACAAAGGGTAACGTTTTTCATTTAAGTGTGAAAAGGCACAGTTTTGGCCACTGCACAGATCCACAGTGGCCGTGACTATATACGGAAATCAGCTAACTCAGTTTGAGATGCAGAATCTGTAAGGGGCAGTTACAACAAACAACGTACTGCGAATTAGAATTATATTGCAATGAAACATTTGGTGCCATCAACATGGGAGGATAGATATGTCTATTACATTTACGTCCGTCCGTCCGTCCGTCCGTCTGTCTGTCTGTCTGTCTGTCTGTCTGTCTGTCTGTCTGTCTGTCTGTCTGTCTGTCTGTCTGTCTGTCTGTCTCTGTCTCTGTCTCTGTTGCTCTCTCTGCAGATTAAATGATATATTTACAATATTTAAAAAAGTAATAATCAATTTTGTCAATGGGACAATCAGTAACAACAACAATCAAGGGTAAACATAACCATACAATGGACAATCACTTTAACAATGGCATAGAGGACATGTGCAGGTTGGTTGGTCTGTCAGACACTGTCCCTCATCTTATGGCAGGCAGCAATGTAGTGCTCTGCCAACCCGCAGCTCTCTGAGTCCTCCTCCAACAGGACGGGTAGCCGATTCTCATCAGAGAAGTCTTTGAAACCTTGAATAAGGGTTTTATATTTTTGACATTTTGTTAGGAAATGCAGCTCTGTCTCAGGTTCTGCTGTGGTGCAGTGGTTGCACAGCCTTTCCTCTACAGGGAGCCAGGTTTTCCTGTGTCTACCCTTCTCAATGGCAAGGCTGTGCTCACTGAGCCTTTTCGTTGTCAAGGTTTTTCTAAGGATTTGATCAGTAACCATGGTCAAATAGTTTGCCACGGTGTACAGTCGATTTAGGGCCAGATAGCACTGCATTTTACTTTGTGCTTGTGCTTGTGTTTCCCAATAAGTCACAGTTTTGTTTTGACTGTGTTGTAATTTGGTTCTATTCTGATTGATTGGATGTTCTGGTCCTGAGGCTTCAGTGTGTTAGTAGAACAGGTTTGTGAACTCAGCCCCAGGACCAGCTGGATGAGGGGACTCGTTTCTTTGCTCAGCTCTTGGCATTGCAGGGCTTGGTAATGATATGAGAGGGGGTCACTGTATTTTAGATGTTTCCAAAACTTAATTGCTCTTTATTAAGTTGTTATTATTAGTGGATATTGGCCTAATTCTGCCCTGCATGCATTGTTTGTAGTTTTCCACTGGACATGTAGGAAAAGTAGTTTTGTGTCTCTCTCAATTCAATTTCAATTTCAATTTCAATTTAAGGGCTTTATTGGCATGGGAAACGTGTGTTAACATTGCCAAAGCAAGTGAAGTAGATAGTAAACAAAAGTGAAATAAACAATAAATATAAACATTAAACATTACACTCAGAAGTTTCAAAAGAATAAAGACATTTCAAATGTCATACTATGTATATATACAGTGTTGTAACAATGTGCAAATAGTTAAAGTACAAATGGGAAAATAAATAAACATAAATATGGGTTGTATTTACTGGTTGCCCTTTTCTTGTGGCAACAGGTCACAAATATTGCTGCTGTGATGGCACACTGTGGTTTTTCACCCAGTAGATAAGGGAGTTTATCAAATTTGGGTTTGTTTTCGAATTCTTTGTGGATCGCTGTAATCTGAGGGAAATATGTGTCTCTAATATGGTCATACATTTGGCAGGAGGTTAGGAAGTGCAGCTCAGTTTCCACCTCATTTTGTGGGCAGTGTGCACATAGCCTGTCTTCTCTTGAGAGCCAGGTCTGCCTACGGCGGCCTTTCTCAATAGCAAGGCTATGCTCACTGAGTCTGTACATAGTCAAATCTTTCCTTAAGTTTGGGTCAGTCACAGTGGTCAGGTATTCTGCCACTGTGTACTCTCTGTTTAGGGCCAAATAGCATTCTAGTTTGCTCTGTTTTTTTGTTTGTTCTTTCCAATGTGTCAAGTAATCCTCTTTTTGTTTTCTCATGATTTGGTTGGGTCTAGTTGTGTTGTTGTTGTTGTTGTCCTGGGGCTGTGTGGGGTCTGTTTGTGTTTGTGAACAGAGCCCCAGGACAAGCTTACTTAGGGGACTCTTCTCCAAGTTCATCTCTCTGTAGGTGATGGCTTTGTTATGGAACGTTTGGGAATCACTTCCTTTTAAGGGGTTATAGAATTTAATTGCTCTTTTCTAGATTTTGATAATCAGCGGGTATTGGCCTAATTCTGCTCTGCATGCATTATTTGGTGTTTTACGTTGTACACGGAGGATGTTTTTGCAGAATTCTGCATGCAGAGTCTCAATTTGGTGTTTGTCCCATTTTGTGAATTCTTGGTTGGTGAGCGGACCACAGACCTCAGAACCATAAAGGGCAATGGGTTCTATAACTGATTCAAGTATTTTTAGCCAGATCCTAATTTGTATGTCAAATTTTATGTTCCTTTTGATGGCATAGAAGGCCCTTCTTGCCTTGTCTCTCAGATCGTTCACAGCTTTGTGGAAGTTACCTGTGGCGCTGATGTTTAGGCCGAGGTATGTATCGTTTTTTGTGTGCTCTAGGGCAACGGTGTCTCTAGATGGAATTTGTATTTGTGGTCCTGGCAACTGGACCTTTTTTGGAACACCATTATTTTTGTCTTACTGAGATTTACTGTCAGGGCCCAGGCCTGACAGAATCTGTGCAGAAGATCTAGGTGCTGCTGTAGGTCCTCCTTGGTTGTGTGACAGAAGCACCAGATCATCAGCAAACAGAAGACATTTGACTTCAGATTCTAGTAGGGTGAGGCCGGGTGCTGCAGACTGTTCTAGTGCCCTCGCCAATTCGTTGATATATATGTTGAAGAGGGTTGGGCTTAAACTGCATCCCTGTCTCAGCCCTCGGCCCTGTGGAAAGAAATGTGTGTGTTTTTTGCCAATTTTAACCGCACACTTGTTGTTTGTGTACATGGATTTTATAGTGTCGTATGGT
>CM072221.1:73675611-73693111 GCA_036851935.1 Coregonus suidteri | reverse complement strand
ATGAAGTTGTTGGATACGAGTTTCCTGCATCGCAGCCAAATAAACTGCTTATTTTAGGTCATATTTGCCAAAGTAAAGCCATATATATTGTCAAAGTAACCTGATATTTGAGGTCATTTTTGCCAATATTAATTTAATGAAGGAAATGAAATATTTTTCTTCAAATGTAACTTGTCCATTTGGTATGGTGCCATACCACTCTCATTAATGGGATCACTCATTATTGACCATCAATGACAGTCATATTTCATCACTCAATATCCGCAGCTGTTCTTTGAAAGTGTTCAATCTGGAAACCAAGAGTAAACTTTTCTCAAATAAAAGAAGAAAGCCTATCCCGAGGCCTGCTAGTAAAGAAAGCCTATCCCGAGGCCTGCTAGTAAAGAAAGCCTATCCCGAGGCCTGCTAGTAAAGAAAGCCTATCCAGAGGCCTGCTTGTAAAGAAAGCCTATCCCGAGGCCTGCTAGTAAAGAAAGCCTATCCCGAGGCCTGCTAGTAAAGAAAGCCTATCCCGAGGCCTGCTAGTAAAGAAAGCCTATCCCGAGGCCTGCTAGTAAAGAAAGCCTATCCCGAGGCCTGCTAGTAAAGAAAGCCTATCCCGAGGCCTGCTAGTAAAGAAAGCCTATCCCGAGGCCTGCTAGTAAAGAAAGCCTATCCAGAGGCCTGCTAGTAAAGAAAGCCTATCCTGAGGCCTGCTAGTAAAGAAAGCCTATCCCGAGGCCTGCTAGTAAAGAAAGCCTATCCCGAGGCCTGCTAGTAAAGAAAGCCTATCCTGAGGCCTGCTGCTAGAAGCTGGTACACGGCTAGCCTGGCTGGAAGAAGACCAGTGTGACGAGGCAGAGTTAACATCATTCCAGATTTCTAGAGGGCAGTGTGGTACCACTCTGTTCTGTTATACTAAGTTCTACTCTAGACGTTAGTGTGGTACCACTCTGTTCTGTTCTACTCTAGACGTTAGTGTGGTACCACTCTGTTCTGTTATACTAAGTTCTACTCTAGACGTTAGTGTGGTACCACTCTGTTCTGTTCTGTTCTGCTAAGGTCTGCTCTAGAGGGCAGTGTGGTACCACTCTGTTCTGTTCTGCTAAGTTCTGTTCTAGACGTAGTGTGGTACCACTCTGTTCTGTTCTGTTCTGTTCTAGACGTAGTGTGGTACCACTCTGTTCTGTTCTGTTCTGTTCTAGACGTAGTGTGGTACCACTCTGTTCTGTTCTGTTCTGTTCTAGACGTAGTGTGGTACCACTCTGTTCTGTTCTGTTCTGTTCTAGACGTAGTGTGGTACCACTCTGTTCTGTTCTGTTCTAGACGTAGTGTGGTACCACTCACCTACCTTTTCTTCTCTCCTGCCTTTGGGGCCAGTGTTGATTCAGAGACATCGATTCCATTAGGCTCTGGCCTGAGGTACAGGATGGAAACTGCTTTGAAGACTGTCTGTGAACATGAGCAGAGGTGTGGAGAAACACACAGAGCTGTAATTCTTGGTTTGTTACTGTCGACATGGGTTTTGCTACGGACTCACCTCTGTTGAAATAAACTTGTGACAGCTCAGGTCTTTAATTTATTACTGACTGTGCCGCTGAAGTTGCGTTCAAAGTGCAGAATGAGTCCGTCTGTTTCAGAGGTTTTAGCCGTGAAGTCACTCACTAGCGGCTTGTTGTCATCACCTGACAATCAGTTTCCATGAGTGTGTTTCTGCACAGCATTTCCCATCTAAATGGCTATAATAAGAACATGGTTGATGAGGAAAAGGCCTTCAACCCCCTGCATGGTGAACCATATATACAGAACAGGTCCTCTTTGAAAGGGTCAACATGTGGACATAAAGACTGATTCATCACATCCTTCTGACCACTACCATGCAGATGCAGATGCAATAGCTAGCGATGCTTAATCAATGACCAACCACAGCAGAGCTGTAGACCACTACAGAGCTCCGGCCCAAACGGGAGGTTCTACTAAGCTGACATATGGAATTGTTTTAAGATGTTCATACCAGTCTATTTGATGTTGAATTTTAAGACCACTTATCAGAACATAAATAACTAATATTGGATGAAACATTGCATTTGGCCTTACTGCTATTAGCTCATAGAAACGCATTGAATGACACATTCATACATGGAACAACAGATAGTCAAAAAATACATCAAAAGGAAGTTTATTTCAAAGTGTCTGTTCTATATCCTATGTATTTGTTTACCAATATTTAACACGTTTTTTTCAGACACTTTTTCCAAATACTTCCATATACTGAACAAAAAATATAAACGCAACATGCAACAATTTCAATGATTTTACTGAGTTGCAGTTCATATAAGGAAATCAGTCAATTGAAATAAATTCATTAGGCCCTAATCTATGATTTCACATGACTGGGCAGGGGCAAAGCCACTTGGCAGCCAGGCCCACCCACTGGGGAGCCAGGCCCAGCCAATCAGAATGAGTTTTTCCTCACAAAAGTGCTCTATTACAGACATAAATACTCCTCAGTTTCATCAGCTGTCCGGGTGGCTGGTCTCAGACGATCCCTCAGGTGAAGAAGCCAGATGTGGAGGTCCTGGGCTGGCGTGGTTACACGTGGCCTGCGGTTGTGAGGCCGGTAAGACGTACTGCCAAATTCTCAAAAAAATACATTAATGGTATAGAAATTAACATTAAATTATCTGGCAACAGCTCTGGTAGACATTCCTGCAGTCAGCATGCCAATTGTACACTCCCTCAAAACTTGAGACAACTGTGGCATTGTGTTGTGTGACAAAACTGCACATTTTAAAGTGGCCTTTTATTGTCCCCAGCACAAGGTGCACCTGTGTAATGATCATGCTGTTTAATCAGCTTCTTGATATGCCACGTCTGTCAGGTAGATGGATTATCTTGGCAAAGAAGAAATGCTCACTAACAGGGATGTAAACAAATTCGTGCACAATATTTTGACAGAAACAAGCTTTGTGTGCGTATGGAACATCTCTGGGATCTTTTATTTCAACTCATGAAACATGGGACCAACATGGGACCAACGCTTTACATGAGTTTCTGTTTTTGTTCAGTATACTTCCTTTCATTTTTTTTATGAATGGTATGGGGCTACCTTCAGACGAGTCACATGTTCATAAAAGTCATATTATTTTTGTAGGCCAAACCGTTCGGATGCTACAGAAGTTTTTTTGTGAGAAGACCGATTTTCGGGATGTGTCATGGTCTGACAAACACCGCTGTAGCGCAGGATATCTCTACCTTAAACTTACGGATTTTGATGGGGATTTTTTTTATTATGTTATGTTACCAAGGACGTTATGTTGATCTTCTTCATGTGTACAAAGGGCTGGTGTACCTGCATACCCACTAAGCTTTAGCACTAAAAGCTGTCTAATGTTAAATACTTTATTTTATTAGATTACGTATAATTCCATTTTGGATTATTTGTGGTGGTCCATGTCTATAGCGACAACACCATACAAGTGAAATTCCCGAGTGGCGCAGTGGTCTAAGGCGCTGCATCGCAGTGCTAGCTGTGCCACTGGAGATCCTGGTTCGAATCCAGGCTCTGTCGTAGCCGGCCGCGACCGGGAGACCCCATGGGGCGGCGCACAATTGGCCCAGCGTCGTCCAAGATAGGGGAGGGAATGGCCGGCAGGGATGTTGCTCAGTTGGTTGAGCATGGCGTTTGCAACGCCAGGGTTGTGGGTTCAATTCCCACGGGGGGCCAGTAAAAAAAAATAAAAAAAAATTCTATATATATAAAAAAAGAATAATGTATGCACTCACTAACTGTAAGTTGCTCTGGATAAATGACTAAAATGTAAATTGCCAGTGTTGTAAAGTTTCTATTCAAAAAGGATGTCTGTGTTCCATTAGTCTGTTCTGCCAAGTCGTCTTGTAACCTGATATCAAACAAGAAGTGTTACTAATGATTAAAACCAATTAGCCCTGAACAATGAATCAATGTACCTTTGGTTGTGTAACGACATCGGCTGAACAGGACGCGGATCTTTGAAACAGTGTCCCATAGCAGAGCCATCACACTTACACGCGGCAGGACTTTTTAGGTCAGCAGCACTTTTTCAGAGGGTGAGTAGCAGTGCGAAAAACTCTCTTTGTCTCTCTCGCTCTTTATGTCTCTCTATATATAGGAGAGAGAGAGGGAGAGAGCAGGGAGAGAGGAGAGAGGAGGGAGAGAGGAGAGAGGAGGAAGAGAGGAGAGAGGAGGGAGAGAGGAGAGAGGAGGAAGAGAGGAGAGAGGAGAGAGGAGGGAGAGAGGAGAGAGGAGAGAGGAGGGAGAGAGGAGAGAGGAGGAAGAGAGGAGAGGAGGGAGAGAGGAGGGCGAGAGGAGAGAGAGAGAATGGGTAAGGGCAAAGAAAGAAGAGAACTCTAATGTGCGTTTGAGGGTTCCCAGCCCACCGATCACCTCTCCCCACTACCACCCAACCCCCCAGTCCTTTCATATTCTTCTATGTAACTCACTGGGCTTGGAGTTGATGAGTCAAGTCATCAGGAGGCTGTTTTTCAAAAAATACTTAGAAGTTTAAGAGGCAGGTGCGTTTAAGGTCTTGTAATGTTCTTTGATAGAAGTACAACAGCAGTGACATTTCCTTTTCCTTTTTGTGATTCTCTATTGTCTTATCATTTACATTTACATAATTTATCAGACGCTCTTATCCAGAGCCACTTACAAATTGGTGCATTCACCTTATAGCCAGTGGGACAACCACTTTACAATATGTTTTTTGGTTTGTTTGTTTTTTCTTTGGGGGGGGGTTAAGGGGGGGTAGAAGGATTACTTTATCCTATCCCAGGTATTATAATTTCCAATCTAGGAATGCTCATGGCCTGTAGCCTACTTTCAGATTACGTTGGGTTGGAGTCTTTCCAACATAGTGGAGAAGCCACATTTCATATTCCATGACTGCTAATGGTCACCTTATTGAGAAAGGGCACATCAGTGGAATTTATGTTTCATAACTACCATTCATTTATCCCTACGTTTTGTTCTCTTCTCCTGAACATACTGTGGACTCAATATTACATACATTACTATTAGTAACGGTTCTTCATAGTCGATGAGCCCCAATGGCCTTATTACAGTTTTTTACAATCACTTTGGCACTAATTTCAGAACCTTGACGTCATTTTTCAAATCTCTAGACACAAAACTCAAAACGGTCATCACTTGTAACACAGGCTGTCCAATGTTCAAAACATTGCATTGTGCATTCATATTTTTAAAAAAAAATCTTGCACTTGCACAATCATTGGTTCAAAAAACAATTTTTTTGTGAAATACCAATGAAACGTTAATTTAGATCACCCACACACAAGCAACCGATAGTTTCACTGTGTCATTGTTCGTACAATCATTAAATATTGTAGTACAAAATAGGTGATACATGTTTCATTATGGTACTACATGTAAATACATCCCTGTAAAAGTACTGCAGTAGTAGAGAGAATACTACAGACACAGTGGAATCATTGAACAAAATCTGAAATATATTGATGAAAAACAATACAGTACTGTAAAACATCAAATGCAGTGTTCCTCGCTTGCTTGTACTGTAAAAAGCAAAACATAGGAGTGATTACTGTACTTCTACATTTTCATCAACTCTGTCTTGTGGATTTGGCCACAGGTTCTCATCTACATCACAATGAATGTTTTCATTAGCCAAACATCTTGGAAAAAACCTTCGGGCATGGCGAATCCAGGCCTGACACTGGTCTGCCGTGATGTCATTGCATGCGTCATCCATGGCCTGGAGAAGAGTGACTTGTTCATGAGGGCGCCTATCAAAAACCTTCCATCTCCATGTGGAGAAAAATTCCTCATTCGGGTTAAGGAAAGGAGAGTATGGGGGTAAATACAGGGTGGTAAATTGTGCATGGGCCTGAAACCATGCTTGCACCATGTGAGACCCATGGGGCGGCGCGCAATTGGCCCAGCGTCGTCCAGGGTAGGGGAGGGAATGGCCGGCAGGGATGTAGCTCAGTTGGTAGAGCATGGCGTTTGCAACGGCAGGGTTGTGGGTTCGATTCCCACAGGGGGTAGGAAAAAAAAATATTGTATGCTTTCACTAACTGTAAGTCGCTCTGGATAAGAGCGTCTGCTAAATGACTAAAATGTAAATGTAAATATGAGCATGGTGGAACCTGACATTATCCCACACAATGACATGGGTCACGCCATCGGCTCTACAGGCCTGATCGAGCTCATCAAGGAAGGTTACAAGGAGAGCTGCATTATATGATCCAATACGAGGTCTGCGTCCCACCACACCATCTTCTGATATAGCCGCACACATGGTCATGTTGGCCCCACGTTGTTCAGGTACTTGGATGGTTGCCCGCTGGCTAATGAAATTCCGACCTCTCCTCCTTGTCTTGGCCAGGTTAAAGCCTGCCTCATCCAAATATATGAATTTGTGATGGTTGTCATCAGCATCCAGCTCCATCACCCTCTAAAAATACATTTTGGAAAGAGATTTACTGATTACTGTACAATGTAGAATTATTAGGGAATTTTATTACAACTGCCATCTTGAAACTGAACATACCTGAACATACTCAGTCCTCATTTGCTTCACTCAAACTTATGGATTCCATATTGTTAAACATCTCTTCATTGTCCATTGTGAATTTCTGTAAGGCGAATATCATTTCTGGCCCGAACCAAATCGACCACAGCCTGCTCTTGTTGGTCAGTCAGAATTTTGCCTCTGCCTCCCCTATTTGGCCTAGTCTCAATTCTACAGGGAACATTACAGTAAGAAGACACTTGGTCACATCACCTACTCTGTGATACACATTGGTATGCAGTCATTTGACAATTGAGAGTAGCATAATGTTTAGTGCATGCTGACGACTTACCGGTTCTCATTGCGGGAAGTTCTGATTATTGAGGCCACGGTTGACCTTCTGAGGTTTGGTTGTATCATTGTAGCCGCCTCAGTCATTGTCATGCCATGATTTATGACATGGTCTACAACTATTGCTCGGATTTCATTGGACACTCTTTGCTGTTGCTGCCGCTGTCTTGGTCCGTGGCCTTGTCCTCTACCACGTTCCCCCACACCTCTCAAACGAGGCCCACGACCACCTCTCAGAAGGGGTGCTTGTCCCCTGCCATTCCTTTGACCAACACGTCTTCCTCGTCTTCCTCCCACCACTGCTTGACCTCTATTGTGACCTGGATCACCTGCTGGCTCCATGTTACAGTACGTATCGCTATGTTGTTGCAAGTGGATCCCAATCAATTCTTTATATACTCGTTCCATAATGTGAACTCAATCATCAGTAACGAGTTGGCAGAATTGGACAAGCAATTACAAGGGCCTGCATCCATACAGTGCAGTACTGTCAATACTGTAAATAGTCTGAAAAGGTGGTACATGGGACCATAGAAACGGTGTCTGATAAAGAATGATGATGAAATATTACATCCATAGATAATGTAGTCTAATTGGTACATGCTCCACGCTAATTGGTGACAATGAATCTCGTTATCTTGAAACTTTCATGATCTAAACATGGAATATTGTTTGTCTGTTTCCATACAACTATGCATTAAGAGCAATGCAACAGTTACTTATCATTTTGAGCAGTTGGATCAATTGATAGTTGGATAATTGTAATGAAATGAATAGACACTCATCTGAAATGTAATGTGTGAATTGCCTTTTGAAATAGTAGTACTTTGATGTTAAGTTGTGTCATATTGAACAGGTGATTTTTGTTAAATGAACAAATGATCTTAGTTTTATGTGTATTGTATCCAAGCAATTGAAAAAAGTGTTAAGAGTTTTGAAAAATTTGCATTTTGATCATTGGTTGTGAGTTTTGTGTCTAGAGTTTTGAAAAATGACGTCAAGGTTCTGAAATTAGTGCCAAAGTGATTGTAAAAAACTGTATTTGAATGATGGCACGTCAGTAGAACTGAGGTTCTGGTTCTGTCCCAAATGGCACCCAACTGCCTATGTAGTGGACTACTTTTGACATTTACATTTTTACATTTACGTAATTTAGCAGACGCTCTTATCCAGAGCGACTTACAAATAGGTGCATTCACCTTATAGCCAGTGGGATAACCACTTTACAATGTTTTTTTTTATGCTTTTGGAGGGGGGGGGGGGGGGGGGGGGGGGGGGGGGGGGGTAGGTAGAATGATGACTTTATCCTATCCCAGGTATTCCTTAAAGAGGTGGGGTTTCAAATGTCTCCGGAAGGTGGTGAGTGACTCCGCTGTCCTGGCGTCGTGAGGGAGACCAGGGACCAACAGTACTGGACTTTGGGATGCAGCCTCTGTGTTATTTTAACTGAACGTACTGTATAAGACATCAAAGGCAGTGTTTGTTCCAGCAGTCAGAACCACATAGCTAATTACTGGGCAACACAGTGCAGGAACCATCTGAGACTAACTGCCCAGCAACAGTAGAGCTAGACTGTGTCTGTGTCTGTGTCTGTGTGTGTGTGTGTGTGTGTGTGTGTGTGTGTGTGTGTGTGTGTGTGTGTGTGTGTGTGTGTGTGTGTCTGTGTCTGTGTCTGTGTCTGTGTCTGTGTCTGTGTGTGTGTGTGTGTGTGTGTGTGTGTGTGTGTGTCTGTGTCTGTGTCTGTGTCTGTGTCTGTGTCTGTGTCTGTGTCTGTGTCTGTGTGTGTGTGTGTGTGTGTGTGTGTGTGTGTGTGTGTGTGTCTGTGTCTGTGTCTGTGTCTGTGTCTGTGTCTGTGTCTGTGTCTGTGTCTGTGTGTGTGTGTGTGTGTGTGTGTGTGTGTGTGTGTGTGTCTATGTCTGTGTCTGTGTCTGTGTCTGTGTCTGTGTCTGTGTCTGTGTCTGTGTCTGTGTCTGTGTGTGTGTGTGTGTGTGTGTGTGTGTGTGTGTCTGTCTGTCTGTCTGTCTGTCTGTCTGTCTGTCTGTCTGTCTGTCTGTCTGTCTGTGTCTGAGTGTTTCCAGTCCATCCTGTGCTAACATCAGAGCAGCAATCTGCTGCAGCTGCAATCTGTTCTGAGCCCCCTGACTCGGCTTCCCCCTGTCTCTCCCCCATCCTCCCCTGTCTCCCCCGTCCTCACCTGTCTCCCCCATCCTCCCCCGTCTCCTCTGTCCTCACCTGTCTCCCCTGTCTCCCCCATCCTCCCCTGTCTCCCCATCCTCCCCATCCTCCCCTGTCTCCCCATCCTCCCCGTCTCCCCTGTGTCCCCCATCCTCCCCTGTCTCCCCATCCTCCCCTGTCTCCCCCATCCTCCCCTGTCTCCCCATCCTCCCCTGTCTCCCCCGTCTCCCCCATCCTCACCTGTCTCCTCCGTCCTCACCTGTCTCCTCCGTCCTCACCTGTCTCCCCCATCCTCACCTGTCTCCCCCGTCCTCACCTGTCTCCCCCATCCTCCCCTGTCTCCCCTGTCCTCACCTGTCTCCCCCATCCTCCCCTGTCTCCCCCGTCCTCCCCTATCTCCCCCATCCACTTCTGTCCCCCCATCCATCCTTTTCTCCCCTGTCTCCCCCATCCTTCCCTGTCTTAGCATGGCTTGTTTATGTGTACCTGTAAGGTCCTTAAATATATACAGTTCAAGTCGGAAGTTTACATACACCTTAGCCAAATACATTTAAACTGAGTCAGGTTTGTAGGCCTCCTTGCTTGCACACGCATTTTCATTTCTGCCCACAAATGTTCCATAGGATTGAGGTCAGGGCTTTGTGATGGCCACTCCAATACCAAGACTTTGTTGTCCTTAAGCCATTTTGCCACAACTTTGGAAGTGTACATGGTGTCATTGTCCATTTGGAAGACCCATTTGCGACCAAGCTTTAACTTCCTGACTGTTGTCTTGAGATGTTGCTTCAATATATCCACATAATTTTCCTTCCTCATGATGCCATCTATTTTGTGAAGTGCACCAGTCCCTCCTGCAGCAAAGCACCCCCACAGCATGATGCGGCCACCCCGTGCTTCACGGTTGGGATGGTGTTCTTCGACTTGCAAGCAACCCCATTTTTCCTCCAAACATATCGATGGTCATTATGGCCAAACAGTTCTATTTTTGTTTCATCAGACCAGAGGACATTTCTCCAAAAAGTACAATCTTTGTCCCCATGTGCAGTTGCAAACCATAGTCTTGCTTTTTTATGGCGGGTTTGGAGCAGTGGCTTCTTCCTTGCTGAGCGGCCTTTCAGGTTATGTCGATTTAGGACTTGTTTTACTGTGGATATAGATACTTTTGTACCTGTTTCCTCCAGCTTCTTCACAAGGTCCTTTGCTGTTGTTCTGGGATTGATTTGCACTTTTCGCACCAAAGTACGTTCATCTCTAGGAGACAGAACGCGTCTCCTTCCTGAGCGGTATGACGGCTGTGTGGTCCCATGGTGTTTATACTTGCGTACTATTGTTTGTACAGATGAACGTGGTACCTTCAGGTGTTTGGAAATTGCTCCCAAGGATGAACCAGACTTGTGGAGGTCTACAATTTTTTTTCTGTGGTCTTGGCTGATTTCTTTTGATTTTCCCATGATGTCAAGCAAAGAGGCACTGAGTTTCAAGGTAGGCCTTGAAATACATCCACAGGTACACCTCAAATATACTCAAATGATGTCAATTAGCATATTAGAACCTTCTAAAGCCATGACATCATTTTCTGGAATGTTCCAAGCTGTTTAAAGGCACAGTCAACTTAGTGTATGTAAACTTCTGACCCACTTGAATTGTGATATAGTGAATTATAAGTGAAATAATCTGTCTGTAAACAATTGTTGGAAAAATTACTTGTGTCATGCACAAAGTAGATGTCCTAACCGACTTGCCAAAACTATAGTTTGTTAACGAGAAATATGTGGAGTGTGTCACGATCGTCTAATGAGGGAGACCAAAGCGCAGCGCGTTGAGCGAACATGACTTTATTAAATTAAAGTACTCACTACGAAAACAACAAACAATGACGAATTGTGAAGTCCTCGGTTACAATTTTTTTTACATTTTACATTTTAGTCATTTAGCAGACGCTCTTATCCAGAGCGACTTACAGGAGCAATTAGGGTTAAGTGCCTTGCTCAAGGGCACATTAACGTCATTTAGCAGACGCTCTTAGCCAGAGCGACTCACAAAATTGGTGCGTTTACCCTATAGCCAGTGGGATAACCACTTTACAATGGGGGGGGGGGGGGGGGGGGGGGGGGGGGGGGGGGGGGGGGGGGGGGGGGGGGGGGGGGGGGGGGGTTAGAAGGATTACTTTATCCTATCCCAGGTATTCCTTAAAGAGGTGGGGTTTCAAATGTCTCCGGAAGGTGGTGAGTGACTCCGCTGTCCTGGCGTCGTGAGGGAGCTTGTTCCACCATTGGGGGTGCCAGAGCAGCGAACAGTTTTGCCTGGGCTGAGCGGGAACTATGCTTCCGCAGAGGAAGGGGAGCCAGCAGGCCAGAGGTGGATGAAACGCAATGCCCTCGTTTGGGTGTAGGGACTGATCAGAGCCTGAAGGTACAGAGGTGCCGTTCCCCTCACTGCTCCATAGGCAAGCACCATGGTCTTGTAGCGGATGCGAGCTTCAACTGGAAGCCAGTGGAGTGTGCGGAGGAGGGGGGTGACGTGAGAGAACTTGGGAAGGTTGAAACACCAGACGGGCTGCGGCATTCTGGATGAGTTGTAGGGGTTTAATGGCACAGGCAGGGAGGCCAGCCAACAGCGAGTTGCAATAGTCCAGACGGGAGATGACAAGTGCCTGGATTAGGACCTGTGCCGCTTCCTGTGTAAGGCAGAGTCGTACTCTCCAAATGTTGTAGAGCATGAACCTGTAGGATCGGGTCACCGCCTTGATGTTGGCGGAGAACGACAGGGACTGACAAGGAACAAAAACCCACAACACTAAGGTGACACTGACAGTTTAAATATGGCTCCCAATCAGAGATAACGAGCCGACAGCTGACACTCGTTACCACTGATTGGGAGTCACACGACCAAACAAGGAAACACAACCAAAAGAACACACCCTGGCTCAAAAATACACAGTCCCGGAGCCAGAGCGTGACAGTACCCCCCCCTAAAGGCGCGGACTCCGACCGCGCCTACACCCCAAATAGGGAAGGGCTGGGTGGGTATTGCTCCTCGGAGGCGGCTCCGGCTCCGGGCTTGACCACCACCCTACTACAATCCCCCCGTAGTGCCCCCAGTCCGATCTGACCCAGTTAGCTGGATCAGGACTGCCAACGCGCACCCCTGGCTTGGCGCGTGAGGCAGGAATGGACCGGACCTGGCAGACGATACGCACCCTTTGCATGGTGCGTGGAGCCGGAACAGGCCTCCCCAGGCTGAAGACTCGCATCCCTGGCTTGGTGCGAGTAGCAGGAATGGGCTGAATCCGGCTGACGACTCGCACCCTTGGCTTGGTGCGAGTAGCCGGAATGGGCTGAATCCGGCTGACGACTCGCACCCTTGGCTTGGTGCGAGTAGCAGGAATGGGCTGAATCCGGCTGACGACTCGCACCCTTGGCTTGGTGCGAGTAGCAGGAATGGGCTGAATCCGGCTGACGACTCGCACCCTTGGCTTGGTGCGAGTAGCAGGAACGGGCCGGACAGGGCTGACGAAACGCACCATAGACTTGGTGCGGAGAGCAGGCACGGGCCGGACAGGGCTGGCGACGCGCACCACTGACCTGGTGCGGGGAGCTTGGATGGGCCGGACTGGGCTGGCGACGCGCACCACAGACCTGGTGCGGAGAGCAGGAACGGGCCGGACAGGGCTGACGAAACGCACCATAGACTTGGTGCGGAGAGCAGGCACGGGCCTGACAGGGCTGGCGACGCGCACCACAGACTTGGCGCGGAGAGCAGGAACGGGCCGGACAGGGCTGACGACGCACACCACTGGCTTGGTGCGGGGAGCTTGGATGGGCCGGACTGTACTGGGGACACACACCACTGGCCCTACACCGGGATCTGGAACGGGCCGGACCGGACTGGCAACACACGCCAGTACCTCTCGCCGTGCCTCTACTTCCTCCATCCCCTCTTCGACCAGTGGCCCCCGTAAACCCGGCGGCCTCCTCCGGCAACCCGCTTGGCCGCTCTATCGCGGCCTCCTGCTGGTCCGACGTCGTGAGCCCCCCCCCTAAAAATTTTCTGGGGTTCTCTCCTCTTCGTGGACCAGGCCTCCATAGTTCTCGCCAGACTCTCACCCCACTGCTCCAATGTCCAACCTCTCTCCTCTTCTCTTGGCTTGGCCCAGTCGAGACTCCTACTCAACTGCTCCCAAGTCCATCCTCTCTCTTCCTCACGCTGCTTGGTCCTGTTATGGTGGGTTTTTCTGTCACGATCGTCTAATGAGGGAGACCAAAGCGCAGCGCGTTGAGCGAACATGACTTTATTAAATTAAAGTACTCACTACAAAAACAACAAACAATGACGAATCGTGAAGTCCTCGGTTACAATGACTGACAAGGAACAAAAACCCACAACACTAAGGTGAACACTGACAGTTTAAATATGGCTCCCAATCAGAGATAACGAGCCAACAGCTGACACTCGTTACCACTGATTGGGAGTCACACGACCAAACAAGGAAACACAACCAAAAGAACACACCCTGGCTCAAAATACACAGTCCCAGAGCCAGAGCGTGACAGAGTGGTTGAAAAACAAGTTTTAATGACTCCAACCTAAGTGTATGTAAACTTCTGACTTCAACTGTATATACAGTGAGGGAAAAAAGTATTTGATCCCCTGCTGATTTTGTACTTTTGCCCACTGACAAAGACATTATCAGTCTATAACTTTAATGGTAGGTTTATTTGAACAGTGAGAGACAGAATAACAACAAAAAAAATCCAGAAAAAGATATATGTGTGTGTGTGACCCCGACCAGACTCTCATTGATCTCTATTGGCGGTTCTGTTCCCTTTATAGCAGTACCTCCTGTCACTGGTTCTGTTCTACCAGCAGGTTCCCTTCATAGTATAGCAGTACCTCCTGTCACTGGTTCTGTTCTACCAGCAGGTTCCCTTTATAGTATAGCAGTACCTCCTGTCACTGGTTCTGTTCTACCAGCAGGTTCCCTTCATAGTATAGCAGTACCTCCTGTCACTGCAGTTCTGGATGACCAAATGGCCATGTCCCTCACTCTGTATGTGTGTGTGTGTGTGTGTGTGTATGTTTCTGTGTGTTTCTGTGTATCTGTGTGTGTGTTTCTGTGTGTGTGTGTGTGTGTGTGTGTGTGTGTTTCTCTGTGTGTGTGTGTGTGTGTGTGTATGTTTCTGTGTGTTTCTGTGTGTCTGTGTGTGTGTTTTTCTGTGTGTGTGTGTGTGTGTGTGTGTGTGTGTGTGTGTGTGTGTGTGTGTGTGTGTCTGTGTCTGTGTCTGTGTCTGTGTCTGTGTCTGTGTCTGTGTGTGTGTGTGTGTGTGTGTGTGTGTGTGTGTGTGTGTGTGTGTCTGTGTCTGTGTCTGTGTCTGTGTCTGTGTCTGTGTCTGTGTCTGTGTCTGTGTCTGTGTGTGTGTGTGTGTGTGTGTGTCTGTGTCTGTGTCTGTGTCTGTGTCTGTGTCTGTGTCTGTGTGTGTCTGTGTGTGTCTGTGTCTGTGTGTGTGTGTGTGTGTGTGTATGTGTCTGTGTCTGTGTCTGTGTCTGTGTCTGTGTCTGTGTCTGTGTGTGTGTGTGTCTGTCTGTCTGTCTGTCTGTGTGTCTGTCTGTCTGTCTGTCTGTGTCTGAGTGTTTCCAGTCCATCCTGTGCTAACATCAGAGCAGCAATCTGCTGCAGCTGCAATCTGTTCTGAGCCCCCTGACTCGGCTTCCCCCTGTCTCCCCCGTCCTCACCTGTCTCCCCCATCCTCCCCCGTCTCCCCCATCCTCACCTGTCTCCTCCGTCCTCACCTGTCTCCCCTGTCTCCCCCATCCTCCCCTGTCTCCCCATCCTCCCCATCCTCCCCTGTCTCCCCATCCTCCCCTGTCTCCCCTGTCTCCCCCATCCTCCCCTGTCTCCCCATCCTCCCCTGTCTCCCCCATCCTCCCCTGTCTCCCCATCCTCCCCTGTCTCCCCCGTCTCCCCCATCCTCACCTGTCTCCTCCGTCCTCACCTGTCTCCTCCGTCCTCACCTGTCTCCCCCATCCTCACCTGTCTCCCCCGTCCTCACCTGTCTACCCCATCCTCCCCTGTCTCCCCTGTCCTCACCTGTCTCCCCCATCCTCCCCTGTCTCCCCCGTCCTCCCCTATCTCCCCCATCCACTTCTGTCCCCCCATCCATCCTTTTTCTCCCCTGTCTCCCCCATCCTTCCCTGTCTTAGCATGGCTTGTTTATGTGTACCTGTAAGGTCCTTAAATATATACAGTTCAAGTCGGAAGTTTACATACACCTTAGCCAAATACATTTAAACTGAGTCAGGTTTGTAGGCCTCCTTGCTTGCACACGCATTTTCATTTCTGCCCACAAATGTTCCATAGGATTGAGGTCAGGGCTTTGTGATGGCCACTCCAATGCCAAGACTTTGTTGTCCTTAAGCCATTTTGCCACAACTTTGGAAGTGTACATGGTGTCATTGTCCATTTGGAAGACCCATTTGCGACCAAGCTTTAACTTCCTGACTGTTGTCTTGAGATGTTGCTTCAATATATCCACATAATTTTCCTTCCTCATGATGCCATCTATTTTGTGAAGTGCACCAGTCCCTCCTGCAGCAAAGCACCCCCACAGCATGATGCGGCCACCCCGTGCTTCACGGTTGGGATGGTGTTCTTCGACTTGCAAGCAACCCCATTTTTCCTCCAAACATATCGATGGTCATTATGGCCAAACAGTTCTATTTTTGTTTCATCAGACCAGAGGACATTTCTCCAAAAAGTACAATCTTTGTCCCCATGTGCAGTTGCAAACCATAGTCTTGCTTTTTTATGGCGGGTTTGGAGCAGTGGCTTCTTCCTTGCTGAGCGGCCTTTCAGGTTATGTCGATTTAGGACTTGTTTTACTGTGGATATAGATACTTTTGTACCTGTTTCCTCCAGCTTCTTCACAAGGTCCTTTGCTGTTGTTCTGGGATTGATTTGCACTTTTCGCACCAAAGTACGTTCATCTCTAGGAGACAGAACGCGTCTCCTTCCTGAGCGGTATGACGGCTGTGTGGTCCCATGGTGTTTATACTTGCGTACTATTGTTTGTACAGATGAACGTGGTACCTTCAGGTGTTTGGAAATTGCTCCCAAGGATGAACCAGACTTGTGGAGGTCTACAATTTTTTTTCTGTGGTCTTGGCTGATTTCTTTTGATTTTCCCATGATGTCAAGCAAAGAGGCACTGAGTTTCAAGGTAGGCCTTGAAATACATCCACAGGTACACCTCAAATATACTCAAATGATGTCAATTAGCATATTAGAACCTTCTAAAGCCATGACATCATTTTCTGGAATGTTCCAAGCTGTTTAAAGGCACAGTCAACTTAGTGTATGTAAACTTCTGACCCACTTGAATTGTGATACAGTGAATTATAAGTGAAATAATCTGTCTGTAAACAATTGTTGGAAAAATTACTTGTGTCATGCACAAAGTAGATGTCCTAACCGACTTGCCAAAACTATAGTTTGTTAACGAGAAATATGTGGAGTGGTTGAAAAACAAGTTTTAATGACTCCAACCTAAGTGTATGTAAACTTCTGACTTCAACTGTATATACAGTGAGGGAAAAAAGTATTTGATCCCCTGCTGATTTTGTACGTTTGCCCACTGACAAAGACATTATCAGTCTATAACTTTAATGGTAGGTTTATTTGAACAGTGAGAGACAGAATAACAACAAAAAAATCCAGAAAAAGATATATGTGTGTGTGTGACCCCGACCAGACTCTCATTGATCTCTATTGGCGGTTCTGTTCCCTTTATAGCAGTACCTCCTGTCACTGGTTCTGTTCTACCAGCAGGTTCCCTTCATAGTATATCAGTACCTCCTGTCACTGGTTCTGTTCTACCAGCAGGTTCCCTTTATAGTATAGCAGTACCTCCTGTCACTGGTTCTGTTCTACCAGCAGGTTCCCTTTATAGTATAGCAGTACCTCCTGTCACTGGTTCTGTTCTACCAGCAGGTTCCCTTCATAGTATATCAGTACCTCCTGTCACTGGTTCTGTTCTACCAGCAGGTTCCCTTCATAGTATAGCAGTACCTCCTGTCACTGGTTCTGTTCTACCAGCAGGTTCCCTTTATAGTATAGCAGTACCTCCTGTCACTGGTTCTGTTCTACCAGCAGGTTCCCTTCATAGTATATCAGTACCTCCTGTCACTGGTTCTGTTCTACCAGCAGGTTCCCTTCATAGTATAGCAGTACCTCCTGTCACTGGTTCTGTTCTACCAGCAGGTTCCCTTTATAGTATAGCAGTACCTCCTGTCACTGGTTCTGTTCTACCAGCAGGTTCCCTTTATAGTATAGCAGTACCTCCTGTCACTGGTTCTGTTCTACCAGCAGGTTCCCTTCATAGTATAGCAGTACCTCCTGTCACTGCAGTTCTGGATGACCAAATGGCCATGTCCCTCACTCTGTATGTGTGTGTGTGTGTGTGTGTGTG
>CM072221.1:73620611-73673111 GCA_036851935.1 Coregonus suidteri | reverse complement strand
TCCTCCATAGGACCCACTGATGGACCCATCCTCCATAGGACCCGCTGATGGACCCATCCTACATAGGACCCACTGATGGACCCATCCTCCATAGGACCCACTGATGGACCCATCCTCCATAGGACCCACTGATGGACCCATCCTCCATAGGACCCACTGATGGACCCATCCTCCATAGGACCCACTGATGGACCCATCCTCCATAGGACCGACTGATGGACCCATCCTCCATAGGACCCACTGATGGACCCATCCTCCATAGGACACGCTGATGGACCCATCCTCCATAGGACACGCTGATGGACCCATCCTCCATAGGACCCACTGATGGACCCATCCTCCATAGGACCCGCTGATGGACCCATCCTCCATAGGACCCACTGATGGACCCATCCTCCATAGGACCCGCTGATGGACCCATCCTCCATAGGACCTGCTGATGGACCCATCCTCCATAGGACCCACTGATGGACCCATCCTCCATAGGACCCACTGATGGACCCATCCTCCATAGGACCCGCTGATGGACCCATCCTCCATAGGACCCACTGATGGACCCATCCTCCATAGGACCCACTGATGGACCCATCCTCCATAGGACCCGCTGATGGACCCATCCTCCATAGGACCCACTGATGGACCCATCCTCCATAGGACCCACTGATGGACCCATCCTCCATAGGACCCACTGATGGACCCATCCTCCATAGGACCCACTGATGGACCCATCCTCCATAGGACCCACTGATGGACCATCCTCCATAGGACCCGCTGATGGACCCATCCTCCATAGGACCCGCTGATGGACCCATCCTCCATAGGACCCACTGATGGACCCATCCTCCATAGGACCCACTGATGGACCCATCCTCCATAGGACCCGCTGATGGACCCATCCTCCATAGGACCCACTGATGGACCCATCCTCCATAGGACCCACTGATGGACCCATCCTCCATAGAAGATGGCTGTGTAGTGGGCAGTAATATTTTATATCTGACTATACAGCATATTATATATACAGTGGGGGAAAAAAGTCAGCCACCAATTGTGCAAGTTCTCCCACTTAAAAAGATGAGAGGCCTGTAATTTTCATCATAGGTTCACGTCAACTATGACAGACAAATTGAGAATTATTTTTCCAGAAAATCACATTGTAGGATTTGTAATGAATTTATTTGCAAATTATGGTGGAAAATAAGTATTTGGTCACCTACAAACAAGCAAGATTTCTGGCTCTCACAGACATGTAACTTATTCTTTAAGAGGCCAAATACTTCTGCTCTTTTTTTTTCTCAACACTTTTTTTGTTGTTGTTTTATTTTTACTTTTTTTGTTAAAAATAAATGCGCTGTTGGTTAAGGGCTGTAAGTAAGCATTTCACTGTATTGTCTGCACCTGTTGTATTCGGCGCATGTGACCAATACAATTTGATTTGATTTGATTTGACTAAATACTTTTTTTTCCCCACTGTACATCACATGTGACTCGTAATAAGACTAAGCAATTATCCATCCTCCATAGGACCCACTGATGGACCCATCCTCCATAGAAGATGGCTGTGTAGTGGGCAGTAATATTTGATATCTGACTATACAGCATATTATATAAACATCACATGTGACTCGTAATAAGACTAAGCAATTAGCCAATTAAAATGTTTATCTGACTCTATAAAGGTAATTAGCCATATGCAAGAGGCTAGAGTTGAGTTACAGTAATTGGCAACGCAGAAATATCTGAGATTGGAGTTCTAAATACAAGTGTATTTTATTACGTTGTACAATGACTGGATTCGCACGCAAGGCATACAGTTTAAGTTACAAAGCATTAACAAGCATCACAAGGCAATATTCCAAGCTTATACTGTAGATCCTAAGGTTAACTTACAAAACATGAAGAAAGAAATGCCTACTATGCCAGAGGCCCCGAAGCCTAGGAAATGAGAATTGATCATACAACCTTCCTCCATGGACTGGATACAGGATAAAAGAGAGAACATAGTATTTTGATTGCATTTATAACATCTGAAGGTGTCACCTTCTCAACCCAAAACTGACTACCATTGACCAATCAAAACAATACCAAGTTTGACAGTAACCTAAACACTCCCAGGCCCAGTCTCCACATGGCGTCACAGCATCTAAAGGCTTGTGGGGAGGGGATGACACCAATGTAAATTAGACAGAATTCCCGAGAGGACAAAAAAATCTCTTTTGAGAGTAATTTAGAGTTCACCCTGTACAGATACAAGCGACCACAGAGATCACACATCCATGTAGACGGCGCCAGAGTTATCCTCAGAGAACAAGTTTCAGACAGATACCAAGCATGGATACTATAGTACTATTCTATCACAATAGTCAGTTCCTCTGGACACTGTAACAGAGAGATAGATTTTGGCCCCTCAGAGGGTTAAAGGCTGACTAGTCCTTGGGTCATTGTCCTTAACAGCTGTAACTGGAACAACCACTAACAGCTACAGTGGTAAGAACATCTATATTAAAGCCTTGATACTAGCGAGGAGCCTAGCTAGCGCTACAGTGGTAGGATCATCTGTATTAAAGCCTTGATACTAGCGAGGAGCCTAGCTAGCGCTACAGTGGTAGGAGCATCTGTATTAAAGCCTTGATACTAGCGAGGAGCCTAGCTAGCGCTGCAGTGGTAGGAACATCTGTATTAAAGCCTTGATACTAGCGAGGAGCCTAGATAGCGCTACAGTGCATTCAGAAAGTATTCAGACCCCTTTAATTTTTCCACATTTTGTTAGGTTACAGCCTTATTCTAAAACTGATTACATTGTTTTTTTCCTCATCAATCTACACACAATACCCCATGATGACAAAGCAAAAAGAGGTTTTTAGACATTTTTTTTTAAAGCCTTGATACTAGCGAGGAGCCTAGCTAGCGCTACAGTGGTAGGAGCATCTGTATTAAAGCCTTGATACTAGCGAGGAGCCTAGCTAGCGCTACAGTGGTAGGAGCATCTGTATTAAAGCCTTGATACTAGCGAGGAGCCTAGCTAGCGCTACAGTGGTAGGAACATCTGTATTAAAGCCTTGATACTAGCGAGGAGCCTAGCTAGCGCTACAGTGGTAGGAACATCTGTATTAAAGCCTTGATACTAGCGAGGAGCCTAGCTAGCGCTACAGTGGTAGGAGCATCTGTATTAAAGCCTTGATACTAGCGAGGAGCCTAGCGAGCGCTACAGTGGTAGGAGCATCTGTATTAAAGCCTTGATACTAGCGAGGAGCCTAGCTAGCGCTACAGTGGTAGGAACATCTGTATTAAAGCCTTGATACTAGCGAGGAGCCTAGCTAGCGCTACAGTGGTAGGAACATCTGTATTAAAGCCTTGATACTAGCGAGGAGCCTAGCTAGCGCTACAGTGGTAGGAACATCTGTATTAAAGCCTTGATACTAGCGAGGAGCCTAGCTAGCGCTACAGTGGTAGGAGCATCTGTATTAAAGCCTTGATACTAGCGAGGAGCCTAGCTAGCGCTACAGTGGTAGGAGCATCTGTATTAAAGCCTTGATACTAGCGAGGAGCACCTAGCTAGCGCTACAGTGGTAGGAGCATCTGTATTAAAGCCTTGATACTAGCGAGGAGCCTAGCTAGCGCTACAGTGGTAGGAACATCTGTATTAAAGCCTTGATACTAGCGAGGAGCCTAGCTAGCGCTACAGTGGTAGGAGCATCTGTATTAAAGCCTTGATACTAGCGAGGAGCCTAGCTAGCGCTACAGTGGTATGAGCATCTGTATTAAAGCCTTGATACTAGCGAGGAGCCTAGCTAGCGCTACAGTGGTAGGAGCATCTGTATTAAAGGTTTGATACTAGCGAGGAGCCTAGCTAGCGCTGCAGTGGTAGGAACATCTGTATTAAAGCCTTGATACTAGCGAGGAGCCTAGCTAGCTAGCGCTACAGTGCTAGCGCTACAGTGCATTCAGAAAGTATTCAGACCCCTTTAATTTTTCCACATTTTGTTAGGTTACAGCCTTATTCTAAAGCGGATTACATAGTTTTTTTCCTCATCAATCTACACACAATACCCCATGATGACAAAGCAAAAAGAGGTTTTTAGACATTTTTGCTAATTTGTTACAAATAAAAACTATAAATATCACATTAACATAAGTATTCAGACCCTTTAGTCAGTACTTTGTTGAAGCACCTTTGGCAGCGATTACAGCCTTGAGTCTTCTTGGGTATGACGCGACAAGCTTGGCACACCTGTATTTGGGGAGTTTCTCACATTCTTCTCTGCAGATCCTCTCAAGCTCTGTCAGGTTGGATGGGGAGCGTTGCTGAACGGCTATTTTCAGGTCTCTCCAGAGATGTTCGATCGGGTTAAGTCCGGGCTCTAGCTGGGCCACTCAAGGACATTCAGAGACTTGTCCCAAAGCCACTCCTGCGTTATCTTGGCTGTGTGCTTAGAGTCGTTGTCCTGTTGGAAGGTGAACCTTCGCCCCAGTCTGAGGTCCTGAGCACTCTGGAGCAGGTTTTCATCAAGGATCTCTCTGTTCTTTGCTCCGTTCATCTTTGCCTCGATCCTGACTAGTCTCCCAGTCCCTGCCGCTGAAAATCACCCCCCATGATCCTGCCACCACCATACTTCACCGTCGGGATGGTGCCAGGTTTCTTCCAGATGTGACGCTTGGCATTCAGGCCAAAGATTTCAATCTTTGTTTCATCAGACCAGATAATCTTGTTTCTCATGGTCTGAGAGTCCTTTAGGTGCCTTTTGGCAAACTCCAAGCGGGCTGTCATGTGCCTTTTACTGAGGAGTGGCTTCCGTCTGGCCACTCTACCATAAAGGCCTGATTGGTGGAGTGCTGCAGAGATGGTTGCCCTTCTGGAAGGTTCTCCCATCTCCACAGAGGAACTCTGGAGCTCTGTCAGAGTGACCATCGGGTTCTTGGTCACCTCCCTGATCAAGGCCCTTCTCCCCTGATTGCTCAGTTTGGCCGGGCGGCCAGCTCTAGGAAGAGTCTTGGTGGTTCCAAACTTCTTCCATTTAAGAATGATGGAGGCCACTGGGTTCTTGGGGACCTTCAATGCTGCAGACATTGTTTTGTACCCTTACCCAGATCTGTGCCTCGACACAATCCTGTCTCGGAGCTCTACGGACAATTCCTTCGACCTCATGGCTTGGAATTTGCTCTGACATGCACTGTCAACTGTGGGACCTTATGTAGACAGGTGTGTGCCTTTCCAAATCATGTCCAATCAATTGAATTTACCACAGGTGGACACCAATCAAGTTGTAGAAACATCTCAAGTATCTCAAGTATGATCAATGGATAACAGGATGACTGTAAGTCCTTT
The DNA here is from genome assembly GCA_036851935.1 of Coregonus suidteri. Lineage (NCBI taxonomy): Eukaryota > Metazoa > Chordata > Actinopteri > Salmoniformes > Salmonidae > Coregonus > Coregonus suidteri. The sequence goes on along the minus strand of CM072221.1, from coordinate 73,667,785 downwards.
GAGCTGGCAATTATTCGTATTATTTTATAGCAAAGTGTCTGAATACTTGTGTAAATAAGGTATTTCTGTTTTTAATTTTTTATAAATTTGCAAAGATTTATGAAAACCTGTTTTTGCTCTTTCCTTATGGGGTATTGTGTGTAGATTGATGAGGATTATATAAAAAAAAAAAAAAACACTTTTTGAATAATGCTGTAATGTAACAAAATGTGGAAAAGTCAAGAGATCTGAATACTTTCCCAAGGCACTATATCGGCATGGGGGTGAGAAAGATGGGGGTGAGAAAGATGGGGGTGAGAAAGATGGGGGTGAGAAAGATGGGGGTGAGAGGGGGAGTCAGGCATATGTCATTCTATGGTTGTTATTGTGCGCGCATGTGTGTCCGTATGTGTGTGTGTCCGTGTGTGTGTGTCCGTGTGTGTATGTGTGTGTGTGTGTGTGCCTGTGTGTGTCCGTGTGTGTGTGTGTCCGTGTGTGTGTGTGTGTGTGTGTGTGTGCCTGTGTGTGTGTGTGTGCGTGTGTGTGTGTCCGTGTGTGTGTGTGTGCCTGTGTGTGTGTGTACGTGTGTGTGTGTCCGTGTGTGTGTGTGTGTGCGTGTGTGTGTCCGTGTGTGTGTGTGTCCGTGTGTGTGTGTGTCCGTGTGTGTGTGCCTGTGTGTGTGTGTGCGTGTGTGTGTGTGCGTGTGTGTGTGTGTGCGTGTGTGTGTCCGTGTGTGTGTGTGTCCGTGTGTGTGTGTCCGTGTGTGTGTGTGTCCGTGTGTGTGTGTACGTGTGTGTGTGTGTCCGTGTGTGTGTGTGTCCGTGTGTGTGTGTCCGTGTGTGTGTGTGTCCGTGTGTGTGTGTCCGTGTGTGTGCCTGTGTGTGTGTGTGCCTGTGTGTGTGTGTGTCCGTGTGTGTGTGTGTGTCCGTGTGTATGTGAGAACAAGAGAGGAACCAGGGCGAGCGAGTGACAGAGAGAGGAGAGCAGAGAGAAATGTATTCATCACCTATAGCAACAGTAATCCCAGTAAATGTCAGCCCAGCCAGACACTTCTGACACTTACTACCTTATTCATTTCATTTCCTGCCAGAAGGATGCCATGTTTGTCATGGCAACGATGGGCCTGCCTTCACCGATGGAGGAGGACGGGGGGAAAAAAAGTAATTCACCGGCAGCAACGAGATTTTCTCAGTAAACTAACATGTCGCTATAACCTGGATCTGTTACCGTTGTCTCGACACACACACACACACACACACACACACACACACACACACACACACACACACACACACACACACACTTTCTGTTAAAGTCAGCTCGGTGTTCAGACGGCATTCCCACTTCCTTCCCTATATACCTGGCTGTTCATTATTCCTTCTGCCCCATCATGTTATGTTCCCAGGATGTCTGGTGATCTGAGGGTCACAGTATAGAGGAAATGATCTCTCACGTAAAGCAACTGGTTTGTGTGCTAGGTTTGGGTTTGGGTTTGGGTTTGGGTTCAGGTTCAGGTTTGGGTTCTGGTTTAGGTTCAGGTTTAGGTTCAGGTTTGGGTTCAGGTACAGGTTTGGGTTCAGGTTCAGGTTGAAGGGGGTGATGTGGTCGTTATTGGCCTTTTCAATGTTGTTTTTGTGGGGGGCTTTCAGCAAGCAACCTATCAATACTTTTTTAAATTATTTAAACCTCTAGATGAACCTCTGGATCTGTATGTCAACAACTGAAAGACCTTCTCAGGTGAAATGCCCTCTCTCCCCTCTCTCCCCTCTCTCTCCTCTCTCCCCTCTCTCCCCTCACAGTGATGGATCTGTATGTCAACAACTGAAAGACCTTCTCAGGTGAAATGCCCTCTCTCCCCTCTCTCCCCTCTCTCTCCTCTCTCCCCTCTCTCTCCTCTCTCCCCTCTCTCCCCTCACAGTGATGGATCTGTATGTCAACAACTGAAAGACCTTCTCAGGTGAAATGCCCTCTCTCCCCTCTCTCCCCTCTCTCCCTTCTCTCCCCTCTCGCCACTCTCTTCCCTCTCTCCCCTCTCTCCTCTCTCTCCCCTCTCTTCCCTCTCTCCCCTCTCTCCCTTTCTCCCCCCTCTCTCCCCTCTCTCCCCTCTCTCCCTTCTCCCCCCTCTCTCCCCTCTCTCCCCCTCTCCCCTCCCCTCCCTCCCTTCTCTCCCCTCTCTCCCTCTCTCCCCCCTCTCTCCCTTCTCTCCCCTCTTCCCTCTCTCCCCTCTCTCCCTTCTCTCCCTTCTCTCCCCTCCCTCCCTTCTCTCCCCTCTCTCCCTCTCCCCCCTCTCTCCCTTCTCTCCCCTCTTCCCTCTCTCCCCCTCTCTCTCCCCTCTCTTCCTCTCTCCCCTCTCTTCCCCTCTCTCCCCTCTCTCCCTTCTCTCCCCTCTCTTCCCCTCTTCCCCTCTCTCCCCTCTCTCCCCTCTCTCCCCTCTCTTCCCTCTCTCCCCTCTCTTCCCTCTCTCCCCTCTCTCCCCTCTCTTCCCTCTCTCCCCTCTCTCCCCTCTCTTCCTCTATTTCTATCTCTCTCTTCCTCGCTCTTTCTCTCCCTCTCTCTTCCTGTGCAAATCCCACCGACCTTTTGGCCAATCCATCCATTACTTCCTTTCTTTTAGACATCTGAACTCAGATAGTGGTAAATTACTGCTCGAACACACACAGGTCATTTCATAAAATATAGAAATGTGGCCTTTACTACTATAGCCTTTAGAAATGCATTGAATTACACATTCAGAAATGACAAAACAGACAGTCAAAAAATAAATCATGAAGAATAAGGTTTATAAGTGTCTGTCCTGTAGCTAGGAGACATAGGAAAGATCAGGAAATATATACGGTTTTAGACATATTAACCCCTTTTTATGTTGGCACAAAACAACCTCCATACTTCCATTCATTTTTTTTTGTATTTTGTATTTATTTTGTATTTAAACTTCATTTAACTAGGCAAGTCAGTTAAGAACAAATTCTTATTTACAACGACGGCCTACACCGGCCAAACCCGGACGACGCTGGGCCAATTGTGCACCGCCCTATGGGACTCCCAATTGGAATCAAACCAGGGGGTCTGTAGTGACGCCTCAAGCACTGAGATGCAGTGCCTTAGACCACTGTGCCTTAGACCGCTGTGCCTTAGACCGCTGTGCCTTAGACCGCTGTGCCTTAGACCACTGTGCCTTAGACCGCTGTGCCTTAGACCACTGTGCCTTAGACCGCTGTGCCTTAGACCACTGTGCCTTAGACCGCTGTGCCTTAGACCACTGTGCCTTAGACCGCTGTGCCTTAGACCGCTGTGCCTTAGACCGCTGTGCCTTAGACCGCTGTGCCTTAGACCGATGTGCCTTAGACCGCTGTGCCTTAGACCACTGTGCCTTAGACCGCTGTACCTTAGACCGCTGTACCTTAGACCGCTGTACCTTAGACCGCTGTACCTTAGACCGCAGTGCCTTAGACCGCAGTGCCTTAGACCGCTGTGCCTTAGACCGCTGTACCTTATACCGCTGTACCTTAGACCGCTGTGCCTTAGACCGCTGTGCCACTCGGGAATCCGAGTTCTCAATCAAGAACGGGATTCTGTTTTTACCACGGTGGAACTTATATGGTAATTGGCTATGTTTACCAAGCTACCAATTACTTCACAATGAAAGAAGTTAAGCTACACTAAAGCTACCCTTAACCTCTTCATCACGAGGTTCCCCATATCCGGGGTACTCCTCCCGCAATCTCAAACAATGGCATAGTACGGTTTTTAAATATGTGTGAATACCTGAATGTTATACACTACTGGAACGAGAAGCGTCTCAACTGTGAATCTAGCTAAACTGTTGTTGGCCAAATTAAATAATATTCAGACTCCAAGCAAATATATAAGCATATAAAAAAAACAGTACTATATTTTGAAACCGTGCATGCCCCTATATTCGTAGACAGATAAAGTATTTTTCTCAACCTATCTACACAAATGATACACCATTCAAAAGCTGCTAGCTCACAGATTCCAACAGTGATAGCCTTGTTCCTCTATGACCAACACTCACTAAACTATTAATCAAAGAACGTCAATAACAAACTTCCATTTTTTTTTATCACAACAACAAACTGCGTCTTACCTTTGTTGTTTCTGTTACCAAAAGTAGTGTCTGATCGAATAAAACCACTTGAAAAGATACTCTAGGGTCTCTCTCTCATTCCGAGTCGATTTCAATGAGTTTCCATCGTTTTACATGGCCAACAATGTGTTTGAAGATTAAGTCAGTAGTTTGGTTCAATCACAAAAGGCACTGTTTTGTTGCCATGTTCTGGATATATGATGCAATCCTCGTGGTTTGTCATTGTTCTCATTTAATTCTACAGATCCAGAGCTTTCGATAGAGGGGTCATATGTCAAAATCGACCAACCGGTTGTTGAAATATCCAAGTGCGCACTTCATTGTCTCATATTAGTTGACTTGCTGCGTTACGCACGGTTACGCAGAGCGCACAACAACACTAGAATTTCGGAGGTAAAACGCAAAGTTTATTCAAATATGGCAGGCTCTAGTAACAAATATACAGTTACAGAGGCGTTATTAATTGTAACAGATGAAAGTTGGACTCCATGTATCCCCATTGACTCTGAATCAGACGATGAGGACCTGCTTAGACCGGACGAACCAGACCCCAACGACGAGAACAAAGGTTATCGTGTCCAGGGCCCTGCTCAAGCATCAGAAGAGTATGTAATCCCATTGTTATTTATTACTTCTAATACTGCTATTACTAATTTATTGTATGAGTACAAAACATACATTCTAAAATATCTATTTGAGTACCTGAAGCTCAACGTAAGTTAGCGCTAGCTAGCTTAGCCTAGAGGCCCACGCGCAAATTGACTTACAATAGAACGCTATGTGTATTATATATTGTCACTGAATTATCACTTTAGTCAACATTCTTATAGTTCTAACTATGTATTTTATATATCTGACTGTTTTGAGTCATGAGCCACAGCCAGAGCATCTGCCTCCTCAGCCACAGCTTCCCCTTCCTCAGGCAGAGCTTCCTCTTCCTCAGGCAGAGCCTCCTCTTCCTCAGCCTGGCCGCTTGTCTAGACAACGCACTTCTGCTCCCCTCCCTCGGCCACGGTCTTCATCGGACACTGAGTCCCCTGTAAAAGAGCCCTCAACCCAAAAGAAAAGGAAAAGCTTTCTCAAAGTCAGCGCATCCAAGTCAGCGTGGTGGAGGGAGGCCTGCCACTCCAAGAGTCAGGGAGGAAGAAGAGGAAGAAGAAGATAGGTGGCATAATAGAGTGGGTGAAGAAGTCCAGAGCTGGGCCGATTGGCACTCTTGTTCTGCGCACAAACTGGACAGGCAGCAACAAACCTCCGAGTATCTTCTCCCATGGCAGGCCACCAAAATCGTCTGCGTAGAAGCGCCATCGTCCGAGCCACGCCAGGGTGACAAGCCATCTTGCTGGCGTGGGACCATTGGAGGACAGCCGAACGAACCGACTCAGGCACAAACAACCGACCGGGTGGACCGTTACCGGGGCCGGGCTGCGTCCGAAGGGCCGCCATAACCTCCTCCTCAATCCTCCACATAACGGCTCCCACGACAAGGTTCCGGGGAAGAATCGTCTCAGTCTTGGCCCCACTCTCCTCCGTCTTGGAGAACATCCAGGACAAGGCGTCCGCCTTGCCGTTCTTAGACCCCGGTCGGAACGTCAAGGAAAAATTAAAGCGTCCAAAAAACAACGACCACCTGGCCTGACGGGAGTTGAGACGTTTAGCCGATTGCACGTAAGCAAGATTCTTGTGGTCAGTCCAGACAACAAACGGTTGCTCCGCCCCCTCCAACCAGTGGCGCCACTCCTCCAAGGCAAGTTTCACCGCGAGAAGCTCCCGGTTACCCACATCGTAGTTCCTCTCCGTAGACGAAAGACGACGAGAGTAGTAGGCGCAGGGATGGAGTTTACCGTCAGTGGAGCATCGCTGGGACAGGATGGCGCCAACCCCCACATCAGACGCATCCACTTCAATGAAAACTGACGGGCAGTGTCAGGTTGAGAGAGAATCGGAGCGTTGGTGAATCGCCTCTTCAAATCCAGAAATGCTCGGTCCGCCTCAGGATTCCAACTGAAGGTTCTGGTACTAGAAGTCAGGGCAGTTAAAGGAGCGGCCATAGAGAGATAAGACTCGACCATTGTCCCTCAGTCTATAGAGGGTTCCAGACCCTACAGAGATAAGACTGGACCATTGTCCCTCAGTCTATATAGGGGTCCAGACCCTACAGAGATAAGACTGGACCATTGTCCCTCAGTCTATAGAGGGGTCCAGACCCTACAGAGATAAGACTGGACCATTGTCCCTCAGTCTATATAGGGGTCCAGACCCTACAGAGATAAGACTGGACCATTGTCCCTCAGTCTATAGAGGGGTCCAGACCCTACAGAGATAAGAATGGACCATTGTCCCTCAGTCTATATAGGGGTCCAGACCCTACAGAGATAAGACTGGACCATTGTCCCTCAGTCTATAGAGGGGTCCAGACCCTACAGAGATAAGACTGGACCATTGTCCCTCAGTCTATAGAGGGGTCCAGACCCTACAGAGATAAGACTGGACCATTGTCCCTCAGTCTATATAGGGGTCCAGACCCTACAGAGATAAGACTGGACCATTGTCCCTCAGTCTATAGACGGGTCTTGATCCTACAGAGATAAGACTGGACCATTGTCCCTCAGTCTACAGAGGGGTCCAGACCCTACAGAGATAAGACTGGACCATTGTCCCTCAGTCTATAGAGGGGTCCAGACCCTACAGAGATAAGACTGGACCATTGTCCCTCAGTCTATAGAGGGGTCCAGACCCTACAGAGATAAGACTGGACCATTGTCCCTCAGTCTATATAGGGGTCAAGACCATAGAGAGATAAGACTGGACCATTGTCCCTCAGTCTATATAGGGGTCAAGACCATAGAGAGATAAGACTGGACCATTGTCCCTCAGTCTATAGAGACCCTGATAAGACTGGACCATTGTCCCTCAGTCTATAGAGGGGTCCAGACCCTACAGAGATAAGACTGGACCATTGTCCCTCAGTCTATAGAGGGGTCCAGACCCTACAGAGATAAGACTGGACCATTGTCCCTCAGTCTATATAGGGGTCCAGACCCTACAGAGATAAGACTGGACCATTGTCCCTCAGTCTATAGAGGGGTCCAGACCCTACAGAGATAAGACTGGACCATTGTCCCTCAGTCTATAGAGGGGTCCAGACCCTACAGAGATAAGACTGGACCATTGTCCCTCAGTCTATAGAGGGGTCCAGACCCTACAGAGATAAGACTGGACCATTGTCCCTCAGTCTATATAGGGGTCCAGACCCTACAGAGATAAGACTGGACCATTGTCCCTCAGTCTATAGAGGGGTCCAGACCCTACAGAGATAAGACTGGACCATTGTCCCTCAGTCTATATAGGGGTCCAGACCCTACAGAGATAAGACTGGACCATTGTCCCTCAGTCTATAGAGGGGTCCAGACACTACAGAGATAAGACTGGACCATTGTCCCTCAGTCTACAGAGGGGTCCAGATCCTACAGAGATAAGACTGGACCATTGTCCCTCAGTCTACAGAGGGGTCCAGATCCTACAGAGATAAGACTGGACCATTGTCCCTCAGTCTATAGACGGGTCTTGACCCTACAGAGATAAGACTGGACCATTGTCCCTCAGTCTATATAGGGGTCAAGACCATAGAGAGATAAGACTGGACCATTGTCCCTCAGTCTATATAGGGGTCCAGACCCTACAGAGATAAGACTGGACCATTGTCCCTCAGTCTATAGAGGGGTCCAGACCCTACAGAGATAAGACTGGACCATTGTCCCTCAGTCTATAGAGGGGTCCAGACCCTACAGAGATAAGACTGGACCATTGTCCCTCAGTCTATATAGGGGTCCAGACCCTACAGAGATAAGACTGGACCATTGTCCCTCAGTCTACAGAGGGGTCCAGATCCTACAGAGATAAGACTGGACCATTGTCCCTCAGTCTACAGAGGGGTCCAGATCCTACAGAGATAAGACACTGGACCATTGTCCCTCAGTCTATATAGGGGTCAAGACCATAGAGAGATAAGACTGGACCATTGTCCCTCAGTCTATATAGGGGTCAAGACCATAGAGAGATAAGACTGGACCATTGTCCCTCAGTCTATATAGGGGTCAAGACCATAGAGAGATAAGACTGGACCATTGTCCCTCAGTCTATATAGGGGTCAAGACCATAGAGAGATAAGACTGGACCATTGTCCCTCAGTCTATATAGGGGTCCAGATCCTACAGAGATAAGACTGGACCATTGTCCCTCAGTCTATATAGGGGTCCAGATCCTACAGAGATAAGACTGGACCATTGTCCCTCAGTCTATATAGGGGTCCAGATCCTACAGAGATAAGACTGGACCATTGTCCCTCAGTCTATATAGGGGTCAAGACCATACAAGGTCAGATGAATGTTTTAACAGCTAGTAAGGTTTTGAGACACTGAGGAATACTTGTTAAACCCTGTCTGATGAAACAAGGTCTAGAGTCCATCTTGTAGCTATCATCATTATCATCATCTTAATTACTATCACTCTTATTAGATGTGAAACTTATTGGTCCCTTACTTTAAAACAAAACTTGAAAGATGCCATTAAACAATGCAAATAAATGCACTGTCAGAAGAGGCAGGACTTGGTCCTAGGGAGAGAGTCTGACCCCCTTGTCCTACAGTAAAGAGAGAAATAAACAAGTCTTACTTAGTCATACTTAAAAGTACTACTTAAGTTTTGTTTTGTTTTTTAGGGGGTACTTTACTTGTTTTACTATTTTAACTTTTACTTCACTAAATTCCAAAATAAAATAATGTACTTTTTACACCATACATTTTCCCTGACACCCAAAAGTACAGTGAGGGAAAAAAGTATTTGATCCCCTGCTGATTTTGTAAGTTTGCCCACTGACAAAGACATGATCAGTCTATAATTTTAATGGTAGGTTTATTTGAACAGTGAGAGACAGAATAACAACAACAAAATCCAGAAAAGCGCATGTCAAAAATGTTATAAATTGTTTTGCATTTTAATGAGGGAAATAAGTATTCGACCTCCTCTCAATCAGAAAGATTTCTGGCTCCCAGGTGTCTTTTATACAGGTAACGAGCTGAGATTAGGAGCACACTCTTAAAGGGAGTGCTCCTAATCTCAGTTTGTTACCTGTATAAAAGACACCTGTCCACAGAAGCAATCAATCAATCAGATTCCAAACTCTCCACCATGGCCAAGACCAAAGAGCTCTCCAAGGATGTCAGGGACAAGATTGTAGACCTACACAAGGCTGGAATGGGCTACAAGACCATTGCCAAGCAGCTTGGTGAGAAGGTGACAACAGTTGGTGCGATTATTCGCAAATGGAAGAAACACAAAATAACTGTCAATATCCCTCGGCCTGGGGCTCCATGCAAGATCTTACCTCGTGGAGTTGCAATGATCATGAGAACGGTGAGGAATCAGCCCAGAACTACATGGGAGGATCCTGTCAATGATCTAAAGGAAACTGGGACCATAGTCACCAAGAAAAAATTGGTAACACACTACGCCGTGAAGGACTGAAATCCTGCAGCGTCCGCAAGGTCCCCCTGCTCAAGAAAGCACATATACAGGGCCGTCTGAAGTTTGCCAATTAACATCTGAATGGTTCAGAGGAGAACTGGGTGAAAGTGTTGTGGTCAGATGAGACCAAAATCGAGCTCTTTGGCATCAACTCAACTCGCCGTGTTTGGAGGAGGAGGAATGCTGCCTATGACCCCAAGAACACCATCCCCACCGTCAAACATGGAGGTGGAAACATTATGCTTTGGGGATGTTTTTCTGCTAAGGGGACAGGACAACTTCACCGCATCAAAGAGACGATTGACGGGGCCATGTACTGTCAAATCTTGGGTGAGAAACTCCTTCCCTCAGCCAGGGCATTGAAAATGGGTCATGGATGGGTATTCCAGCATGACAATGACCCAAAACACATGGCCAAGGCAACAAAGGAGTGGCAAATTAAGGTCCTGGAGTGGCCTAGCCAGTCTCCAGACCTTAATCCCATAGAAAATCTGTGGAGGGAGCTGAAGGTTTGAGTTGCCAAACGTCAGCCTCAAAACCTAAATAACTTGGAGAAGATCTGCAAAGAGGAGTGGAACAAAATCCCTCCTGAGATGTGTGCAAACCTGGTGGCCAACTACAAGAAACGTCTGACCTCTGTGATTGCCAACAAGGGTTTTGCCACCAAGTACTAGGTCATGTTTTGCAGAGGGGTCAAATACTTATTTCCCTTATTAAAATGCAAATCAATTTATAAAATGTTTGACATGCGCTTTTCTGGATTTTTGTTGTTGTTATTCTGTCTCTCACTGTTCAAATAAACCTACCATTCAAAGTATAGACTGATCATGTCTTTGTCAGTGGGCAAATGTACAAAATCAGCAGGGGATCAAATACTTTTTTCCCTCACTGTAATTGTTACATTTTGAATGCTTAGCTGGACATGAAAATGGTCAAATTCACAGACTTATCAAGAGAACATATCTGGCCTCTGATCTGGCGGACTCACTAAACACACATGCTTAATTTGTAAAGGATGTCTGAGTGTTCGAGTGTGCCCATGGTAATAAACAAGACAATGGTGCCGTCTGGTTTGCTTAATATAAGGAATTTGAAATGATTTATACTTTTACTTTTGATACTTAAGTATATTTAAAACCAAATACTTTTAGACTTTTACTCAAGCAGTGTTTTACTGGGGGACTTTCACTTTTACTTGAGTAATCTTTACTTTTCTTAAGAGAACATTCAGGCTAATGTCAGCCAACAGATGCTGGTTACAGCAGGGATTCCCAACCACTAGGCCGTGGACCGGCCTTCCCTTTTCATAGTTTATAGCCTGGTTGATGCACAGATCTGTGAAACACACAAACAGGTCGGATAACCATTCTTTCCTCCGGACTATACAAACAATCAAGATGGATTCATGGCCTACCTAATAACACGTGTAAAACATGGGTGAGCCGTTGGTCTGTATGGGTCGACCTGGTGCTCACTGACCCGTAGTCTAAATGCCCTGAACAGGTATTTTCCATGAATGGCCCTGCATGCTTATTACCTGTGTCGTAGGTTTAGTATGAATGGGTCTGACAAAAATTAAACCCACTTCAAATATACAGTGCCTTGGGAAAGTATTCAGACCCCTTGACTTTTTCCACATTTTGTTACGTTACAGCCTTATTCTAAAATTGATTAAATAAAACAATTTCCTCAGCAATCTATACACAATACCCCATAATGACAAAGCGAAAACAGGTTTCTATACATTTTTGCAAATGTATTTAAAACAAAAAAACAGAAATACCTTATTTACATAAGTATTCAGACCCTTTGCTATGAGACTCGAAATTGAGCTCAGGTGCATCCTGTTTCCATTGATCATCCTTGAGATGTCTCTACAACTTGATTGGTGTCCACTTGTGGTAAATTCAATTGATTGGACATGATTTGGAAAGGCACACACCTGTCTATATAAGGTCCCACAGTTGACAGAACAGCGCCGGAAGAAGATGGCTGCCGTTTTACAGCCCTCTAACCAATTGTACTATTATGTGTGTTTTTCCGCGTTATTTGTAATTTATTTTGTACATAATGTTTCTGCCATCGTCTCTTATAACCAAAGAGAGCTTCTGGATATCAGGACAGCGATTACTCACCTCGCGTTGGACGAACACTTTTTCTTCAACGAGGCGTTCGCGAAGGATATTCTACAGACTCCCGACAAGGCCCAGATCCCCGTAATTCGCGTGAGGAAGAGACGGAGATATCGTGGACGCAGATCCGGGTGCCTTGTAAGGATCCGACGGCGAACGAGTAAACTGCCTCTCCCATCAATCCTATTAGCCAACGTTCAAGCTTTGGAGAATAAAATGGACGATTTAAGATTACGGTTATCCTACCAACGGGACATTAAAAACTGTAATATCTTATGTTTCACGGAGTCGTGGCTGAACGACGACAATGATAACATTCAGCTAGCAGGCTATACGCTACATCGGCAGGACAGAACGGCAGACTCGGGTAAGACGAGGGGTGGCGGTCTCTGTATATTTGTAAACAACAGCTGGTGCACAAAATCAAATACTAAGGAAGTCTCAAGGTTTTGCTCGCCTGAGGTAGAGTATCTTATGATAAGCTGTAGACCACACTATTTACCAAGAGAGTTTTCATCTATATTTTTCATAGCTGTCTATTTACCACCACAAACCAATGCTGGCATTAAGATTGCACTGAATGAGTTGTACAAGGCCATTAATCAACAGGAAAACGCTCATCCAGATGCAGCGCTCCTAGTAGCAGGGGACTTTAATGCAGGGAAACTTAAATCCGTTCTACCTAATTTCTACCAGCATGTTAAATGTGCAACCAGAGGGGAAAAAAACTCTAGACCACCTTTACTCCACACACAGAGACGCATACAAAGCTCTCCCTCGCCCTCCATTTGGCAAATCTGACCATAACTCTATCCTCCTGATTCCTGCTTATAAGCAAAAACTGAAGCAGGAAGCACCAGTGATTCGGCTAATAAAAAAGTGGTCAGATGACGCAGATGCTAAGCTACAGGACTGTTTTGCTAGCACAGACTGGAACATGTTCCGGGATTCTTCAGACAGCATTGAGGAGTACACCACATCAGTCACTGGCTTCATCAATAAGTGCATCGATGATGTCGTCCCCACAGTGACCGTACGTACATACCCCAACCAGAAGCCATGGATTACAGGAAACATCCGCACTGAGCTAAAGGGTAGAGCTGCCGCTTTCAAGGAACGGGACTCTAACCCGGACGCTTATAAGAAATCCCGCTATGACCTCCGACGAACCATCAAACAGGCAAAGAGTCAATACAGGTCTAAGATTGAATCATACTACACTGGCTCTGACGCTCGTCGGATGTGGCAGGGCTTGAAAACTATTACAGACTACAAAGGGAAGCACAGCCGCGAGCTGCCCAGTGACACAAGCCTACCAGACGAGCTAAACCACTTCTATGCTCGCTTCGAGGCAAGCAACACTGAAGCATGCATGAGAGCACCAGCTGTTCCGGACGACTATGTGATCACGCTCTCCGTAGCCGATGTGAGTAAGACTTTTAAGCAGGTCAACATTCACAAGGCCGCAGGGCCAGACGGATTACCAGGACGTGTACTCCGAGCATGTGCTGACCAACTGGCAAGTGTCTTCACTGACATTTTCAACATGTCCCTGACTGAGTCTGTAATACCAACATGTTTCAAGCAGACCACCATAGTCCCCGTGCCCAAGAACTCTAAGATAACCTGCCTAAATGACTACCGACCCGTGGCACTGACGTCTGTAGCCATGAAGTGCTTTGAAAGACTGGTCATGGCTCACATCAACAGCATAATCCCAGAAACCCTAGACCCACTCCAATTTGCATACCGCCCCAACAGATCCACAGATGATGCAATCTCTATCGCACTCCACACTGCCCTTTCCCACCTGGACAAGAGGAACACCTACGTGAGAATGCTATTCATTGACTACAGCTCAGCATTCAACACCATAGTGCCCTCAAAGCTCATCACTAAGCTAAGGATCCTGGGACTAAACACCTCCCTCTGCAACTGGATCCTGGACTTCCTGACGGGCCGCCCCCAGGTGGTAAGGGTAGGTAACAACACATCTGCCACACTGATCCTCAACACGGGGGCCCCTCAGGGGTGCGTGCTCAGTCCCCTCCTGTACTCTCTGTTCACCCATGACTGCATGGCCAGGCACGACTCCAACACCATCATTAAGTTTGCCGACGACACAACAGTGGTAGACCTGATCACCGACAACGATGAGACAGCCTATAGGGAGGAGGTCAGAGATCTGGCCGTGTGGTGCCAGGACAACAACCTCTCCCTCAACGTGACCAAGACAAAGGAGATGATTGTGGACTACAGGAAAAAAAAGAGGACTGAGCACGCCCCCATTCTCATCGACGGGGCTGTAGTGGAACAGGTTGAGAGCTTCAAGTTCCTTGGTGTCCACATCACCAACGAACTATCATGGTCCAAACACACCAAGACAGTCGTGAAGAGGGCACGACAAAGCCTATTCCCCCTCAGGAGACTAAAAAGATTTGGCATGGGTCCTCAGATCCTCAAAAAATTCTACAGCTGCACCATCGAGAGCATCCTGACTGGTTGCATCACCGCCTGGTATGGCAACTGCTTGGCCTCTGACCGCAAGGCACTACAGAGGGTAGTGCGTACGGCCCAGTACATCACAGGGGCAAAGCTCCCTGCCATCCAGGACCTCTATACCAGGCGGTGTCAGAGGAAGGCCCTCAAAATTGTCAAAGACTCCAGCCACCCTAGTCATAGACTGTTCTCTCTGCTACCGCACGGCAAGCGGTACCGTACCGGAGTGCCAAGTCTAGGTCCAAAAGACTTCTCAACAGCTTCTACCCCCAAGCCATAAGACTCCTGAACAGCTAATCATGGCTACCCGGACTATTTGCACTGCCCCCCCACCCCATACTTTTTACGCTGCTGCTACTCTGTTAAGTATTTATGCATAGTCACTTTAACTCTACCCACATGTACATATTACCTCAACTACCTCAACTAGCCGGTGCCCCCGCACATTGACTATGCAACGGTACCCCCCTGTATATATAGCCTCCCTACTGTCACTTTATTCTATTGTATATATAGCCTCCCTACTGTCACTTTTTTTTTACTTCTGCTCTTTTTTTCTCAACACTTTTTTGTTGTTGTTTTATTCTTACTTTTTTGTTTAAAATAAATGCACTGTTGGTTAAGGGCTGTAAGTAAGCATTTCACTGTAATGTCTGCACCTGTTGTATTCGGCGCATGTGACCAATAAAATTTGATTTGATTTGATTTGATTTGATTTGACAGTGCATGTCAGAGTAAAAACCAATCCATGAGGTCGAAGGAATTGTCCGTAGAGCTCCGAGAAAGAATTGTGTCCAGGCACAGATCTGGGGAAGGGTACCGAAAAATTATGTCACATGAAATCCACCGATAATCAAGACAAATTCAATTCAACATTTTAACCACATTAATATCTTATTACTTATTTACCTTGGTTCTCCTTGGTCAACGTTGACTGTCACTGCCTTTTTGACCTTGATGTCGCTCAAGAACATGTTAACCATTTTTTTTTTTGCTGAGTAACGTTACTACAATTCCTGCACGTGTGTATTTCACGACAATTTCTACAATTTCCAGTCGAATACAAATGTAAACTCTTAAAGCCCAAATCCAATACTGTTTTTACCTGGCCCAAGGATTTTGACTTGAACATGGCTCGTGTGCTTAGTGATATATTGTCAGAAAAAACACTGCAGAAAAAAAAACAAAAAAAAAGTTTATCAAAATACCTCCGGAAGAAAGACCTGCTCAAGAAATCTGTGAGGTGTCCTATCTGTGGCCACAAGCAGAAGATGATCAGGCATGGGTGCAAAGATGGATACATGTTAACGTTACAACTGGTATTGATTGGCCTGGAGAACTTTGGGAAAGTTTGAAATGAGGAGCACTGTAAGAAATGTTTGAATATGTACAGTGAATCTGTCTTTCATCTTGAGCTGGTATGTAGCCTAGTTAGCTAGTCTCATAGGTTCTTGGGGCCGAGCTAAACGGACTGACATTGACCCATATATTATTTAACCAGCAGGAATATTTTTTTCTTCTTCAAAATGTTGCTATGAACATGCATTGAAGAGAAGAGGAATCTATGCTCTCCAGTGGCCAGTGTCCTTCATAATTGTGTGCTCGAGAAATTTGATTTCCAGTCTTTTTATAAGGGCACGCCCTCCTCTGTGTCCAGGCTGCATTCCAACTGGACGCTCTGGACTGCGAGCCAATGAGTGAAGAGCTTCTGAGACGCGAGTGAAGAGCTTCCCCTTTGGCCTCCACTCAAGATGTCTGTCTGGAAAGCTTTTGTTCTCCTATTTCCAACAACGTGGATGTATTCTGCTGCTACTTAAAAACGTTAATTGATAATCATTTGTAGAATGGAACTGAACGTGATTGAAATACTTCGCCTACTTTGCATTTTCAATCGTCAGTCTCCAAAACATGCACCTGTGTCTGAGTTAAATGTGCTTGTTTCCTTACAAGAGGAGGTATCATCAGACTCCCTCCTGCTCCATCTGGAAGGATTCACTGTTTAGCCATTCTCGGGATCCACTTACGGATTGGGTAACATTTCTTAAATCGGTAGGTTAATAAATCTGACACACTAAGAACATTTTGGATTATGACATTTTTAGAAAGCGGTTCACAATCTGGGGCTGCATTACCCAGAAATCCCTATCACTTTTTTAGCGTTTCATGCTTCATTGATCATTAAATAGTTGGGTCGTGGTAGACCTGCCAAGGTCAGAAAATACAACATTTTGTTTGTTAATAGCTGTCACCCACCGAAAGCTCTTTCAGCCCCCAATACAATGAAGCATAACAACCATACACAAGGTACTGGTAAGTGTGGTAAATAATGACATGTTAGTTAGTGTTCCGTGGTATAGGTTAGTACAGAAGTGGAACATGGTGAGCAGGTCTCTCCAGGCTGAAGAGAAGGTTGTGTTATCAAAAGCAGGGTCTCAGTGGGTTGAGTCTGGGGCCCATCGTGGGTTTCATTTATGCAAAAAAGATTTGGGTCTCTATTGTCGTACACTATTGATCTGATTTGTTAATTTATTTGTTGCAATATTGCAGATTTGCACAGGGGCTACACTTGAGGCAAGTTGATATGAAAGAGGATGGCATTGCACGGAGCTCAAGGACCCTGACAAGAATGACGAAAAGCCCGAGAAAGGTGAGAGGTGCATTGTGATTGTTACAGTTGTCGATCAACACAGAATTATGAGCAATTCTGAAAAAGCCACCAGCTTTGTTTAGCTACATTCACTCCGAGGAAATGTTAGCTCACTTACAAACTGTATGTAAAATTGTGTTTTTAATAATCAGGCTTTTGGGATATTTCATGTATTATTTACTGGGCAGCCTAAAGGGGCTCTCCAAGATTTTCAACCTTTAGCTTGCTTTGCCAACCATCCCGACCAGTGTTTCCCATATGTATTTAGGTTACTGGCGTCAGGCCGGGAAGGGCAGCGACTGGGGAGTCTTGCACCACTGCTGCTGCCCTCATTTATTCTTCTTCTGAGTCTTCATTATTCAGGCAAATGAAGTAAAAGCTTTTTACAAATACGTTTTGAGTACTGGTTTCAGAGCTGCTGCTAACAACTATTTTGATAATCAATCTATCAATTATTACTTTGATTACTCAATTTGTTTGAATTTTAAAAAGCCTTTTTTGCTGACTGAATATAGCCTGAATGTTTGATCAAATATTAAAATGTTTACAGTGCATTACAGAGCAAAATAGCAACAACAGACAAACTCAAACTCAGTTATTTTGTGACAACTTCCATTAAAGTCTATTTCACCTTGAGACAGGAGCAGTGTCCGCTCAAGATGATTTGGAACCCTAAGTGAGATTTGATTTCGGTGCCCCTCCTATAGAAGTTGACGGTCATGCCTCCCTGGGACGCTCAAGTCTTCTTATGTCACTAACATTTGTCTTACCTCTCATTGTTGAAGGTCTGCAACAAAGCCCTGAGGAGGTTCAAGAGGAGGAAGATTTTCCAAATTGGGTCAAGTTCTCTTCGAAGATTGGTGGTGAATGATAAATCCAAGTTCTCTCACAAGAGAAAGGTTATCAGCATTATCCATTTTCGATGTTGCAAAATTCATTATCTGGGCTTGGGAACTGAGAGATAATTTTGATATATTTCGTTGGACGGTGTCATGACTGACCTGTGAGGATCCAATGGGTCAAATCAGCTTGGCAATGGTTGACAGTAACCAGGCCTCTCTGACCCACAGAAGAGGGGAGGAGGGGACTAGGCCGGTTTTGACGCCTGTCGTAAATTAGTAAGGAGAAGATTATCTTCTATCCATCCAGTATTGGTGATTGGAATGTCCCTTTGTCTCCAGAAGACTTTTGCCGCCAAAACTCTAATGTCCAAAAAGTAAACACTGTAACAATATTTCTAACATCAGAATGTGGGTAATGGTCAGTGGGGATCTAAAGAATAATCATGTCATATTGTTTAGTATTTTGTGATGTCATTAAGAATGGTATCAAGAAAATATTGTAACTTGGAAAGTATACACACTGTGTGTGTCAGGTTTTCATCCTTTACATTGTGTTCGAGATATGAAAACTGATTTGAGTATTTCTGTTAAGATAGGAATGTGATTTTAGTTTTCTAATGAGATAATAGTTTTTTCATGTAAGCTTTGCACCAGTAAGTAGCCACGCCCCGAGTGAGCTCAGAGATTGTGTCAGCATGATGGAACACCTCCTTTTACCAAGAGTGCATAAAGGCTTGAAAGACAAATTAACAGCAGACCAGAAAGACGTGAGGTGGTCGCTACACGTCTGAAAATGGTTGGAACGTTGAACCTCAACACGAGGTGAACATGGCCGGAGATGTACATGGTTCGATCCACCACCCCCTCCACCATCTCTCACCTGAGCCCCCCCCCCCTCCACCATCTCTCACCTGTCTGGCTTGAGCCTGTACCCCTCCCTCCACCAGCTTCCCTGAGGCCACGTCTATCCCCAGCTGGCCGGAGATGTCCATGGTCCGATCCACCACCACCGCCTGGCTGGAGCACAGACAATTGGACACAAGTCTACGTTGTGCAGCTCACCCATGCACTAACATAAATAACATGAGCATGTCTACTTCTGCTAAGCTTCCCAGTAAAGCAATGAAAACAATCAAGCATCCCAGAAAAGTGCTGAAAATAGCCCACGTTAACATATGTAGCTTAAGAAACAAGGTTCATGAAATCAATAACTGTAAAGGTTAATGCTAGGAGTAATTAATAATACACGTGTAAATCTCTCATGGTGGAGGAGAGATTGACTTCATCACTACTTGTTTTTGTAAGAAGTGTTGACATGCTGAACGCACCCAAACATTGCCATGCTGCAGCTGTGCATGTAAAGTAGCTCAAACTCTGAAGTATGGAGAAGAAAAGCTAAGTAGCTGTTCTGGAGAGACTCCATTGTGACCTCTTGTGGAAAATCAGAGCCTTACAAGTGACACACCGGAGAACCGGCCAAAACCCTTTTCAAGAAGGCTCGGTCCGACAGAGATGAACGGCCAACGAAGGCATTCAAACACGTAAATACATACATTATTTCTTACTCCAAACGGGCGGTGGTTTCGTGTGCAAAGTAAATGATTACTGTGAGCGTAGTTTCCAAATGTACGATAAGTGTTGTGTGTCTCTCTCTCTCTCTACCCCGCCCTCTTTTGATAACCAAGCAGTCATGTTGTTGTTAGTCCGCTAGGGACTTTTTCTCATGTATTAAGTGTGTATGTTATTCTGTGTTATTATTTAGTTAGCTAGTAAATAAATAATTAAGACAATTTGTGTAGTGCTGAATCATAAGTAAAGCTGGGGTTCTTGCAGATCCAAGAAGTCTACGACCGTTCAGAATGACGACTGATAAGAGGTAATGGTTAATACGTTGACTGTTTTATACATATTGATAGGTAAAGACCTTTAGAGTTTAATTCGGGAGATGGTCACTCTTTAAAAAACGTATTCTGTATTGCCCCAAATCCTAATGAGTTAATTGTTACATGATTAATTTAATTGAGTATCAATTAAACATAGTTAGTTGATTCGATAAGTAACAATCTAACAATCATCAGATTAATGAAAGTTGTGTCTCGACAACCGTGAATGCCAGGGTTTCCCATCTGGTGGCCCGTGGGTGATGGGTGATTTCATTTGGGCCGTGGGTGATTTCATTTGGCCCGTGGGTGATTTCATTTGCCCCGTGGGTGATTTCATTTGGCCCTCCAAGTTTTCTGAGCAAAACAATAATATGCAGTACAGCCTTCAGAACGATTCCCCTACTTGACTTATTCCACATTTTATTACAGCCTGAATTCAAAATGGCTGAAATGTAGTGCAAACATGTTTTTAGAAATGTTTGCAAATGTATTGAAAATTAAATACAGAAATACAGTGAGCCACAAAAGTATTGAGACAGTGACACAATTTGTGTTGTTTTGGCTCTGTACTCCATCACTTTAGAACGATGCAATGGCTATGAGGTTAACCATATCGGGTGAACCGTTTAGACAATTACAGCACATTTTGTACATAGTCCACCCATTTCAGCAGACCAAAAGTATTAGGACAAATTCACTGATGTATATTAAAGTAGTCACAAGTTTAGTATTTGGTCCCATATTCGTAGCACGCAATGATTACATCAAGCTTGTGACTCTACAAATGCCTTGGATGTATTTGCTGTTTGTTTTGGTTGTATTTCAGATTATTTTGTGCACAATAGAAATGAATGGGTAAATAATGTATTGTGTCATTTTGCAGTCACTTTTATTGTAAACAATGAAAGAGTACGTTTCTAAACACTTCTACATTAATATGGATGCTACAGACGCACAAACACTGTATCATACCCCACAAGACATGCTAATCTCTCACCATTACAATAACAGGGGAGGATAGCATGTCTTGGGGGGTATGATATGTAACGAGTCTAGAAGTGTTTAGAAAAATGTACAATGAAAGTGACTCCAAAATGAGACAATACATTATTTATCATTTCAAATCTAAAGTGCTGGAGTACAGAGCCAAAACTACAAAACATGTATCACTGTCCCAATACTCCTGGAGCTCACTGTATCTTACCTAATTTACGTAAGTATTCACACCCCTGAGTCAATACATGTTAGAATCACCTTTGGCAGCGATTACAGCTGGGTAAGTCTCTAAGAGCTTTACACACCAGGATTGTACAATATTTGCAAAATTCTTCAAGCACTTTCAAAGTTGGTTGTGGATATATGCTAGACAGCCATTTACAAGACTTGCCATATATTTTCAAGCCAATTTAAGTCAAAACTGTAACTAGGCCACTCAGAAACTCAGGAACTTTCAATATCGTCTATGTTTTAGATTATTTTCCTGCTGAGAGGTGAATTCATCTCCCAGTGTCTGTTGGAATGCAGACTGAACCAGGTTTTCCTCTAGGATGTTGCCTGTGCTTGGCTCCATTCCATTTATTTTTATCCAAAAAAGCTCCCTAGACCTTGCTGATGACAAGCAATACCCATAACATGATGCAGCCACCACCATGCTTGAAAATATGAAGAGTGGTACTCTGTGATGTGTTGTGTTGGATTTGCCCCAAATATAACGCTTTGTATTCAAGACATTAAGTTCATTTCTTTGCCACATTCTGTGCAGTTATACTTTAGTGCCTTATTGTAAACAGGAGGCATGTTTTGGAATATTTGTATTATGTACAGGCTTCCTTCTTTTCACTCTGTCATTTAGGTTAGTATTGTGGGGTAACTACAATGTTGTTGATCCATCCTCAGCTTTCTCCTATCACAACCTTTAACACTAGAACCACTAAAGCCGTCATTTTGACTGCTCATGATTATCATTTCTTTATTACTCTGCCATTTGTTAAGTCATGTCCTTGACTTTTCCTATATAGGTCTATATAACACATTGTCGGTGTTAGAATATTAATATATATAATATTAATATCACAAACAGAACTGGAGTTATAACCAGTTTTAGGGCCTGCTCCGCTCCTCCTCCCAACAGTAGAGCCTGCTCCGCTCCTCCTCCCAACAGTTGGGCCTGCTCCGCTCCTTCTCCCAACAGTAGGGCCTGCTCCCCTCCTCCTCCCAACAGTAGGGCCTGCTCCACTCCTTCTCCCAACAGTAGAGCCTGCTCCGCTCCTTGTCCCAACAGTAGGGCCTGCTCCTCCTCCTTCTGCTCCAACTTCTAGGGCCTGCTCCACTCCTTCTCCCAACAGTAGGGCCTGCTCCGCTCCTTCTCCCAACAGTAGGGCCTGCTCCACTCCTTCTCCCAACAGTAGGGCCTGCTCCACTCCTTCTCCCAACAGTAGGGCCTGCTCCGCTCCTTCTCCCAACAGTAGGGCCTTCTCCCCTCCTCCTCCCAACAGTAGGGCCTTCTCCCCTCCTCCTCCCAACAGTAGGGCCTGCTCCCCTCCTCCTCCCAACAGTAGGGCCTTCTCCCCTCCTCCTCCCAACAGTAGGGCCTTCTCCCCTCCTCCTCCCAACAGTAGGGCCTGCTCCCCTCCTCCCCCAACAGTAGGGCCTGCTCCCCTCCTCCTCCCAACAGTAGGGCCTGCTCCACTCCTTCTCCCAACAGTAGGGCCTGCTCCGCTCCTTCCCCCTCTTATACTTCCCATCTCTTTTACCTCCCCTCTCCTTTTTACTTATTTTACCTCCCTTTTCCTTTACCTCCCCTCTCTTTTACCTTCCCTCTTTAACCAACCTATATGTTCCCTCTGCTTTCTTTTACCTCCCCTCTATTTTACCTCCCTATATTTTACCTCCCACCAATCTATCTCTCTTTCTTTCTCTGCCTGGACATAGGGAGTTCTCCCTCCCTCCACCCCCTTTTTTCCTCCCTACATCTCTCACCCCTTCTCATCTATTTCCATCCCTCCATCTCCCTCCCTTCATCCTCCATCACCTCTCTCTACCCTCTCCACAGGGAGAGTCATCACCCCTCCGTCACCTCTCTCTACCCTCTCCACAGGGAGAGTCATCACCCCTCCGTCACCTCTCTCTACCCTCTCCACGAGGGAGAGTCATCACCCCTCCGTCACCTCTCTCTACCCTCTCCACAGGGAGAGTCATCACCCCTCCGTCACCTCTCTCTACCCTCTCCACAGGGAGAGTCATCACCCCTCCGTCACCTCTCTCTACCCTCTCCACAGGGAGAGTCATCACCCCTCCGTCACCTCTCTCTACCCACTCCACAGGGAGAGTCATCACCCCTCCGTCACCTCTCTCTACCCTCTCCACAGGGATAGTCATCACTCCCCTCCGTCACCTCTCTCTACCCTCTCCACAGGGAGAGTCATCACCCCTCCGTCACCTCTCTCTACCCTCTCCACAGGGAGAGTCATCACCCCTCCGTCACCTCTCTCTACACTCTCCACAGGGAGAGAGTCATCACACCCCTCCGTCACCTCTCTCTACCCTCTCCACAGGGAGAGTCATCACCCCTCCGTCACCTCTCTCTACCCTCTCCACAGGGAGAGTCATCACCCCTCCGTCACCTCTCTCTACACTCTCCACAGGGAGAGTCAGTGGTATAAAGGGCTCCTCTTCTCCCTAATCTCAGCATGTCAGAGAGGTTTAGGACTGGCTGTGGTAAAGACTCTCAAACAGACACACACACACACACACACACACACACACACACACACACACACACACACACAGGGTTAGGACTGGTTGTGGTTCAGATAAGAACTGCATCATCCTGCCCAGAATCTCCCCCTTTGTTACCTCTCACATTCTGTCAACTCCTTACCAGCCTGTCAACTCCATACCAGCCTGTCAACTCCATACCAGCCTGTCACTCCTCCAGCCTGTCAACTCCATACCCTGTCAACTCCGTACCAGCCTGTCAACTCCATACCAGCCTGTCAACTCCGTACCAGCCTGTCAACTCCATACCAGCCTGTCAACTCCGTACCAGCCTGCCAACCAGTCCTTCTTCATAACCAAATGATGCACAGGCTGACCCCACTAACTCTTACATTCTAAGAAGTGGTGTGTGAAACTCTCTGTGGGGCCTTCCGTTAAAATTGGAAATATGTTATAGAAAACAACCAGTGTCCTGGGTCAATCCCATCAAACTTCCAGTCAACTCACAATTTGAATAGTTTTCCAAATGGCTACATTTGTTGTCCAACTAAGCTGGCAGGAATTTAAATTGGTCCCAAACCAACTATTTCCATATATGAGGTAACGTATTCTGGGTAACGTATTTGACTTGGGAATAGTTGGACTGTCGTCCTGGGCCAGGGGGAATACCCTGTGGGTCTCCTAGTCTGCTAGCATTACTCCATTTAATCACAGTCATGTGCACTGAGTATACCAAACATTAGGAAAACCTTCCTAATATTGATTGCATCCCCTTTTGCCCTCAGAACAGTGTCAATTCATCGGGGCATGGACACTACAAGGTGTTTAAAGCGTTCCACAGGGATGCTGGCCCATGTTGACTCCAATTCTTTCCACAGTTGTATCAAGTTGGCTGGATATCCTTTGGGTGGGTGACCGTTCTTGATACACACGGGAAACTGTTGAGCGTGTTGAGCAGTTGTTGACCCAAACCAGTGCGCCTGGCACCTACTACAATACCCCGTTCGAAGGTATTTAAATATTTTGTCTTGCCCATTCACACTCTGAATGGCACACATACATAATCCACATCTCAATTGTCTCAAGGCTTAAAAATCCTTCTTTAACCCGTCTCCTCCCCTTCATCTACACTGATTGAAGTGTATTTAACAAGTGACATCAATAAGGGCCCGTAGCTTTCACCTGGAGTCACCTGGTCAGTCTATGTCATGGAAAGAGCAGGTGTCCTTCATGTTTTGTCCACTCAGTGTACAGTAATAGTATATATTATAACTGTATCTTTATGATGCTGATATATAGTTCCAGGAATGGAATCCCCTCATGAATTTTCCCTCCAGATAATCCACCCAGCTCTCTGCACCGGTGCGCTTGTGCGTACGTACCTGCGTGTGTGTGTGTGTGTGTGTGTGTGTGTGTGTGTGTGTGTTTGTGTACAGCTCCAATGTACACAAAGCTTGCTCGGAATGGACGTAACCCTCTGGCAATTAACCCCTCGATTCTTCACTTTCCAGGGCATCCACTGAGGCTGGTGGATAAATGGCTAATTTATCATCATCCCTGGCTCTCTGGGCAGTAATGAAAGAGAGGAAATGGATAGATGGTAATGAAGGCCTCGATAGATGTAACATCCTTTAGTCTCTCTCTCTCTCTCTCTCTCTCTCTCTCTCTCTCTCTCTCTCTCTCTCTCTCTCTCTCTCTCTCTCTCTCTCTCTCTCTCTCTCTCTCTCTCTCTCTCTCTCTCTCTCTCTCTCTCTCTCTCTCTCTCTCTCTCTCTCTCTCTCTCTCTCTCTCTCTCTCTCTCTCTCTCTCTCTCTCTCTCTCTCTCTCTCTCTCTCTCTCTCTCTGCACTCGTGCGTACGTACCTGCTGTGTTTGTGCTTGTGGACAGCTCCATTGTACAGCATTGATCTCCTGCCACGCAATCCAGATCTGGCTCTTTGTGGAGCTGTTAAGCTGATCTCCCACTGGGTTAAAACTGGATGAATCAACGTTGTTTCCACATCATACAGTTACTTTTTTTTTTTTTTTTTTTTTTTTTTATGTGATGACAATGAATCAACATGGATAACTGATTGGATTTGCTAAAAGTCATCAACGTAAGGGCATCTTTTATTCAACCAACTTTTAATCAAAATCCAATGACATGATGACATTTGTTGTTGATTTCACGTTGAATTCACAGTTAGTTGACAACTCAACCAAATGTTAATCAAAACTAGACGTTGAACTGACATCTGTGATTCTTCTTGTTATTATTATAAACTAAAACTAATCATTTAAAAAAATATTTAATAAAATAAAATAATTAACAAACCCATTTGAAAAACTACAATTAAACTATTATCTTTGACCCCAAAGTTAACTAAAATAAAATAAAAAATCATCATGAATTATGTTCAGTTGTAGTTTTTTGGTTGGGGCAAAAATCGAATGGGGTTTTCAGTGAGGTTTTCAAGCTTTCTTTTCTAATGGGGTTTCAAGCTTTCTTTTCTAATGGGGTTTCAAGCTTTCTTTTCTAATGGGGTTTCAAGCTTTCTTTTCTAATGGGGTTTCAAGCTCTTTTTTTATGGGGTTTCAAGCTTTATGAATCAGGCGGGTCACAATGAGATTTACTTTAGAATTTAAAGGTATACTCAGCGAGATTACGTTGCCACTAGCAACACCTAACATATTGGGCACGTTTTTAGTTAAAGCTGCAGAAGAAAGCCGAGGAGTGAAGTCGGGGAGGTGCATAATTGGCCCAGCGTCGTCCGGGTTTGGCCGGTGTAGGCCGTCATTGTAAATAAGAATGTGTTCTTAACTGACTTGCCTAGTTAAATAAAGGTAAAATAAAAAACAAAATAAAATAAAAATATGTGACAGCCGAAAGTTGGACACTAGTGTAGTTTTCCAACAGCAAGGTTCTGATCAACATGATGGCAGTGTTGCCATTGTTTATAAAATGTTTTCTCTATCATGTACAAATAAACATGTATCTAAACCCCATATCACACTCACAAACTGAAATCATATAATATAATAGTATGTGCATTGTAAAAATCAATTATTGAGAGAGAGCCTCAAATATCACATTTATTTGTATATATCCATTGTACACATAAATCTCAGCAAATTGATTCCTGTTTCAGTCATGTCTTTGGTCACATTTGCACGGGTCAAACAAAACAGCCTAACGATTGGTTGACAATAGAGCCTCCCACAATGCAGGCGATGGCTGCAGGATGAAGTTGGGGAAGAGCAACTGCAGAAACTTGCAGTCGACCGCAGTCAAAACTTAATGACCTTTGATCACATGATTTTTGTAAAGTTCATGCAAGTCGGACAATTTTTATCCCCAGAATGCAACACACTTTGAATCCAACGACGGTCACCGACTTGACAAAAGTGATCCTCTCTAACGCGCCCATTGAGATGAGCACCATTCAAGACTCTAGCTGTCACATAGAGTATCTGCTCATGTGTACGGTTGCGCGTCACGCTGCTACAACGTGGTAGCTACGGGAACAAAACAGCAGAGAAGTTTAGCCTCGCCCTTCAACGTTCCTGGTTATGTGGAAAATTGACCCACTACTACTGTTTACTTTGTGCATCTACGTCATCTCGCTGAGTCCACCTTTAAACCCAACCTATGACCTGACCCATCACCTTACTGCCCCACAGAGGCAAGAAGTGACATCCCCCAAAAAACACTAAAACTATGCAACTGAAAATGGCTCCTAGGCTACTTGTTGTCACTAACACTAAAACTAAATAATATAAAAACTAAATAGACATGTTTTTATCAATTTAAACTAAATACAAACAAGTGGATCTGAAAACTAACTGAATCTAAAATCTTAAAACTGATAGAAATAAAAACACGAAACTGTGTGTGTGCGTGCTCGTGCGTTTTTGAGTGGTGCATGTATACCAGGGTGTGTGTGTGTGTGTGTGTCTGTGTGTGTGTCTGTGGGTGTGTGTATGTGTGTGTGTGTGTGTGTGTGTGGGTGTGTCTGTGTGTGTGTATGTCTGTGTGTGTGTTTGTGTGTGCGTGCGTGTCTGTGTGTGTGTTTGTGTGTGTGTGGGTTTGTCTGTGTGTGTGTGTCTGTGTGTGTGTGTGTGGGTGTGTCTGTGTGTGTGAGTGTGTGGGTGTGTCTGTGTGTGTGTGATTGTGTGTGTGGAGAGAGGAAGAAAGGTGAGTCTTAACAACATGGAAACACTGTCAAAGTATCGTTCACTTTGTCAGAAATATTTCCTTCCCACTAAGTAACACCATGAGCTGAGAACCATTAATCAGATTTCCTTCCCACTGAGAAACACCATGAGCTGAGAACCATTAATCCGATTTCACTCCCACTGAAAAACACCATGAGCTGAGAACCATTAATAATTTTTCCCTCCAGCTGAGGAAAACCATGAGCTGAGAACCACTAATCAGATTTCCCTCCAGCTTAGAAACACCATTAGCTGAGAGCCATTAATCAGATTTCACTTCCACTGAGAAACACCATGAGCTGAGAACCATTAATCAAATTCCCTTCCCACTGAGAAACACCATGATCTAACCATTAATCACACAAAACCTCCCTTCCTTAAACACAGGCTGTTTTCACCATCTGCCAGATAGCTACGTAGTAGAGATCGGGGGTTGGGGGGGTGAATAGTTATGCACGCTCAAGTTTTCTGTTTTTTTGTCTTATTTCTTGTTTGTTTCACAAAAAAAATTATTTTGCATCTTCAAAGTTGTAGGCATGTTGTGTAAATCAAATGATACAAACCCCCCAAAAAATCCATTTTAATTCCAGGTTGTAAGGCAACAAAATAGGAAAAATCCCAATGGGGGGTGAATACTTTCACAAGCCACTGTACATAAAATTTCTCCAGCCCCATCCCTCAGCTGTTTACCAAATGTCACGATCGTCAGGGAGAGAAGTAGACCAATGCGCAGCGTGATGAACGAACATGTTACTTTATTTAATAAAGCACGAAACAAAACAACAAACGACTCGTGACGTCCAACGGTATCAATGACCGAACACGGAACAAAAACCCACAAACACAAAGTGAAAAACAGACTGTTTAAATATGGCTCCCAATCAGAGACAACCAGCCAACAGCTGAACTCGTTGCCTCTGATTGGGAGTCACTCAGGCAAACATAGAAAATGAAGAACTAGAACCCCCAACATAGAAAATAAACACATAGAATGAACACACCCTGGCTCAACAAATAGAGTCCCAGAGCCAGGGTGTGACACCAAAACAGTGACAGGGTCACCACTTTGTTGTTGTTGAACTGCAGATTGCCCCCTTAAACAGCATGACAATTGTGATAATCTATTAGGTACACATTAAAAGTTTTAATCAAATAATATATCCCCATCGTACAGTGTGATCCTATTAGCAGGACAGAGTCCGATGTGGTGAACGACAATATCTTCCAGCGATCTTGTAGATGATTTTCAAGCTACATTTGATTAAAGCTTAGCCTGATCAAGAGTGAAAAATGTCTCACTGATATTGAAGAAGATATTGAACGCAAATATGCACAAGCGAATGCACACACGCATGCATGCATGCATGCATGCACACACGCACACAAACACACACACACACACCTCTGCCTCCATTCCGGTATAGTAAAACATCCTGAGTCACAGGTCTTTTTTATGAGCTTTAACAACCACCTTGTTTAAACAATTAAACTAGCTTAAATTGGGTTCTTTGTTTTTAGTTAATATGAAACATAGGTCTTTATAACATTAGGGTAGATTGTGGTAAATGGAGGTATATTTTACATTAGGGGAGAGTGGGATAAGTTGATGCATGTTTTTACATTAGGGGAGAGTGGGGTATGTCAATAAATGTTTTACTTTTGGGGAGAGCGGGGTAAGTTGATACATATTTTTTCATTAGGGGAGAGTGGGATAAGTTGATCATTGTTTTTACATTCAGCAGCATTCCATCAAGGGACATATAGTATTCTTTCTAACAAAGATATCTAAATATATTTCAGGATATTGTGTATCCATGGAAATAATCAGAATTAATGTAACATTTACAGTTTTGAAAACATAACTTTTCTCTTGGCCAACGTACCCTGGCTAATGGGTAAGTTGAGTTGCGGGAGATAAGCTGCCTAGAAATGTCTGTAATGAATGGAATATTACCACTACTTTTTAAAAACCTGTCTATCTTCATTTCCCAAACACAATTCAACACAATCACAATCACTTTTTTGTATTTTAGTAATTTTAAGTCTATTTTAACACAGGCTTAACACCTAACAAACACTTTGTACTTTTTTAAACACTTTTAATTGGCTCAACTTACCCCATGGCCATTGGCTCAACTTACTCCAAGGCAAACATTTAAACTATATTAGCCCACACATGTCTAGAACAATCTTAACAACAGTTTACTTTGGTTTAGATACAAGCGTCATAAAACCTCAACCTTCATTTGATTTTTGGGGACCTAACTTGCTTACCACTTTTCCCATGTGGTTTCTTCCTTCACATACTCCATGAAAAGAAGGCCTCTTCCTGAATATTTTCTCAAATTATTACATTTTGTGTGTTTGATTTCCTAGAAACAAGAGTGTCTCAACTTACTACAACTTCTCAACTGACCCCACTCTCCCCTACCTCAAAGCAACAGTTAGCTTTTTCCTTCCTTTTCTGTTATATAAACACACCATAAACACTGCATTTGAAAAAGTCAATTTGCAGCCAGAGGTTCTATGATCTTTTGAGTGGGCATTAAATACATGCTGTGCTTAGTCAATGCAGGGCTGTGCACCAATGGAAACAGTGTTCCCTGTGAAATTATATAAAAGGCAGGGTTCCGTTAAAGCAGCAAACTTTAAATGAATGAACAGTGACTATGCCGTTCTGACTTGGCAGAGCACAGCGTGGTCTAGCATTATAGCCCTCGCTCCCTGCTGGCTGCCCTCATCCCTCCCTCGCTCCATCTCTCCTTCACCTTCAGCCATTTTAACAGCCACTGGAAGCTGCTTACTGGATAAGCTCAGCCGAGAGAGAGAGAGAGAGAGAGAGAGAGAGAGAGAGAGAGAGAGAGAGAGAGAGAGAGAGAGAGAGAGAGAGAGAGAGAGAGAGAGAGAGAGAGAGAGAGAGAGAGAGAGAGAGAGAGAGAGAGAGAGAGAGAGAGAGAGAGAGACATGATAGAAATATTGAGAGAAAGAGAGAGAGTCAATAATTATATTTATCTCCCCCCTTTCTTTCTCCGGGTTCATGCACAATCCAGCATTAGCCAAAAAATGGAGGTGCATAATTTAAGCCTGGGCAGCTTCCCTTGCCTCATGTTTCATAAAGAGATAAGGGCCCACTAAAAAAACCATTGTGTGTGGAGAGATAGCCTGCAGTGCATTAAGAGAGGTATCCACTGCCAGCCAGCCAGCCAGTGCTGCTTCCACCAGCCAGCCAACCAGCCAGCCAGTGCTGCTTCCACCAGCCAGCCAACCAGCCAGTCAGTGCTGCTTCCACCAGCCAGCCAACCAGCCAGTCAGTGCTGCTTCCACCAGCCAAACAGCCAGCCAGTCAAACAGCCAGCCAGTCATTGCTACTTCCACCAGCCAGACAGCTAACCAGCCAGTGCTGCTTCCACCCATCAGCCAGCCAGCCAGCCAGTGCTGCTTCCACCCGTCAGCCAGCCAGCCAGCAGGGCGCTGCTTCCACCAGCCAGCCAGTCAGTCAGCCAGTGCTGCTTCCACCAGCCAGCCAGCCAGCCAGTGCTGCTTCCACCAGTCAGCCAGCAGTCAGCCAGCCAGCCAGCCAGTGCTGCTTTCACCAGCCAGACAGCTAACCAGCCAGTGCTGCTTCCACCAGTCAGCAAGCCAGCTAGTCAGCCAGCCAGCCAGCCAGTGCTGCTTCCACCAGCCAGCCATCCTGCAAGTGCTGCTTCCACCAGCCAGCCAGCTAATGAGATAATGAGTGGGCTGGACATACCGAGAGATGAGTTCCGATTTGTCTGCCATGTAGCACGCTTCTGTCTATATGAGCTTGTCAGTATGTGTAAGGAATCCTGTCTGAAGTGGGGCGGCAGTTAAAAAAATATATTGCGTAGTAGAACTGCATAGGTGTTGCTCTCCACTTTCTGGAGGACCGAGTTTTGAAATCAGTGGAATTAAAGTACGATAGCTAAGGAGATGGAGAAAACACCTGTCTCCGGATTACATCTTCAAACCAAGGGCAACCATGGCATCCGTGACAGAGAGGGAGAAGCGTCCATCCATGTATACGGGTAAGATAGTCTAGCTAGCTACATTTTCAGATATTACACGTTTCTAATTTTGTCAGAAAGTCGTTTTCATTTCAAGTTAAAGTGTACTGTTAGCTAGCCAGCTAACGTTAGCTGGCAGGCTCGCTAGCTAACGTTGCGTGTATGATCTATGTAGTAATATTCTTCGTATCTCATAGCCATTTGCTTTTGCTAGTTATAGCCTAATGTTAGCTAGCTAACATAGAACCTGGTTGGTTAGCTACCTGCAGATTCATGCAGGGTAGTAATGTCATAAATTGGGATTATGGTTCATTGTTTAGCCAGCTAGCTACATGTCTTAACAAAAGACTCCACTATCCAAGTATCCATTTTTATAGAATGTTCATGATGTCACTGCAACAGCTGTTGATAGACGTAGCTGGAACATTTGCTCTGTCTATCTACTCCGATTTCAGAGCACTCTCGTCTGAGTGTGCCAGAGCGCAGAATAACTGACGAATTTACGAGCACTCAACACCCGTTGAATATGGCCGGTGTCAGTAAACGTTGGCAAAAAAGTGTAATTAAATTGTTGCCAGCAGCACAGTTGCAGTCACCAACGCTCTGGATAACATAAAAACAGCC
This sequence comes from Coregonus suidteri, assembly GCA_036851935.1. Taxonomy (NCBI): domain Eukaryota; kingdom Metazoa; phylum Chordata; class Actinopteri; order Salmoniformes; family Salmonidae; genus Coregonus; species Coregonus suidteri. The sequence goes on along the minus strand of CM072221.1, from coordinate 73,635,610 downwards.
TAACCAGCTCTGCTAGGGGCGAGTAAAATGGTCAGAGTGAGCTGTTCTCTCATTTGTGTCTGGAAGTAGCTAGCAAGCTAGCCAACCATAGCCATTTAGCTTGGGTGCTTGACTGCTGCTCGGATCAACCCTTAAAGAGATGGGTGGGGCTAAAGCTTAAGAGGGTATGAGCGATGCTGAATGGGTGTAGACAAAGAAGTGCTCTCCAATAGGTGTACCAAAACATTCAAAGGCCATTTTCTCAAAAGTGAGGTTACAAGTTATTTTTTATTAATTTTACCTTTATTTAACTAGGCAAGTGAGTTAAGAAAAAAATATTATTTACAATGACGGCCTACAGCGGCCAAACCCGGACGATGCTGGGCCAATTGTGCGCTGCCCTATGGGACCCCCAATCACAGCCGGTTGTGATACAGCCTGGAATCGAACCAGGAGGTCTGTAGTGACACCTCAAGCACTGAGATGCAGTGCCTTAGACCGCTGCGCCACTCGGGAGCTAGTTTATCAACTTTCAAAGCAGAATTACTTTCCCATTGTTCCTCAACTGTAGTGTATGATATACATTTTTTTTTTTGTGCTCTGAGTCTCTACCTTTATCCAATGTAAAAAAACACAATTTCAAATGTTGCTACATAAGACCGAATCGAGCCGGTCAGTCACATATTTTAACCACAACACATCCTACATCTTTGTCACCATATTAGCTAACATAGCTACTAGAACTAAATCTGTTAGTAAATCTGCTACAATTATGCTTTACATTGTACAGTCAGCAAGCAGTTTAGTAGTAAAACCAAAAGCTTACATTGACTTGGAAGAGTTCCAGTGTTGGATAGCCGTAGCCAACTAGCTAACATAGCATCCCTCTCTGTTTGAGCTTGAGTATGGTAAACTATCTAGCTGCATTCACTATTTAAGTAAGTGAAAGTGAAAGTGAAAAAAAAAATACAACGGAAGTTATCTCTCTCTCTTTCTCTCTTACTTCTCCTTCATTTTCAAATAAATACATTTGCTCAAACTGTTCAACTATTTCGGTCTAATATGCAACACATTTTATGCACTGCAGTGCTAGCTAGCTGTAGCATATGCTTTCAGTACTAGATTCATTCCATGATCCTTTGATTGGGTGGACAACATGTCAGTTCATGCTGAAATAGCTCTGATAGGTTGGTGGACATCCTCTGGAAATTGTCATAATTACTGTGTAAGTCTATGGAAGGGGGTGAGAACCATGAGCCTCATAGGTTTTGTATTGAAGTCAATGTACCCAGAGGAGGATGGAAACTAGCTGTCCTCTGGCTACAGCATGGTGCTACCCTACAGAGTGCTGTTGAAGCTACTGTAGATCTTCATTGCAAAAAAATGTGTTTTAATTAATTATTTGGTGATGTGAATATATTTAGTATAGTTTTATATAAAAATTATATTTGTAAATGTTTCACTATTTTTAGTTTTATGAAATTCTCTGAGGAGGATGGTCCTCCCCTTCCTCCTCTGAGGAGCCTCCACTGATACATACATACACTACCGTTCAAAAGTTTGGGGTCACTTAGAAATGTCCTTGTTTTCGAAAGAAATTCATTTTTTTTTGTCCATTAAAATAACATCAAATTGATCAGAAATACAATGTAGACATTGTTAATTTTGTAAATTGCTATTGTAGCTGGAAACAGCTGATTTTAAATGGAATATCTACACAGGCGTACAGAGGCCCATTATCAGCAACCATCAGTCCTGTGTTCCAATGGCACGTTCGGTTTCCTAATCCAAGTGTATCATTTAAAAAGGCTAATTGATCATTAGAGAACCCTTTTGCTATTATTTTAGCACAGCTGAAAACGATTGTGCTGATTAAAGAAGCAATAAAACTGGCCTTCTTGAGACTAGTTGAGTATCTGGAGAATCAGCAATTGTGGGTTCGATTACATGCTCAAAATGGCCAGAAACAAATATCTTTCTTCTGAAACTCGTCAGTCTATTCTTGTTCTGAGAAATGAAGGCTATTCCATGCGAGGAATTGCCAAGAAACTGAAGATCTCGTACAATGCTGTGTACTACTCCCTTCACAGAACAGCGCAAACTGGCTCTAACCAGAATAGAAAGAGGAGTGGGAGGAAACGGTGCACAACTGAGCAAGAGGACAAATACATTAGAGTGTCGAGTTTGAGAAACAGACGCCTCACAGGTCCTCAACTGGCAGCTTCATGAATTAGTACCCGCAAAACACCAGTCTCAACGTCAACAGTGAAGAGGCGACTCCTGGATGCTGACCTAGAGTTGCAAAGAAAAATACATATCTCAGACTGGCCAATAAAAATAAAAGATTAAGATGGGCAAAATAACACAGACACTGGACAGAGGAAGTTTGGAAAAAAGTGTTATGGAACGATGAATCAAAGTTTACGACGTAAAACACCAAATAATGCATGCAGAGCAGAATTAGGCTGATATCCGCTAATTATCAAAATCCAGAAAAGAGCCGTTAAATTCTACAACCACCTAAAATGAAGCGATTCCCAAACCTTCTATAACAAAACCATCACCTACAGAGAGATGAACCTGGAGAAGAGTCCCCTAAGCAAGCTGGTCCTGGGGTTCTGTTCACAAACACAAACAGATCTCACAGATCCCCAGGACAGCAACACAATTAGACCCAACCAAATCATGAGAAAACAAAGAGAGAATTACTTGACACATTGGAAAGAATTAACAAAAAAAACTGAGCAAACCAAAATGCTATTTGGCCCTAAACAGAGAGTACACAGTGGCAGAATACCTGACCACTGTGACTGACCCAAACTTAAGGAAAGCTTTGACTATGTACAGACTCAGTGAGCATAGCCTTGCTATTGAGAAAGGCCGCCGTAAGCAGACCTGGCTCTCAAGAGAAGACAGGCTATGTGCACACTGCCCACAAAATGAGGTGGAAACTGAGTGGCACTTCTTAACCTCCTGCCAAATGTATGACCATATTAGAGACACATGTTTCCCTCAGATTACACAGACCCATAAATAATTCAAAAAAAATCCAATTTTGATAAACTCCCATATCTGTTGGGTGAAATAACACAGTGTTATTTCACCCAACAGAGAAAAGGGCAACCAGTGAAGAACAAACACCATTGTAAATACAACCCATATTTATGTTGATTTATTTTCAATATTTTACTTTAACAATTTGCACATCGTTACAACTGTATATAACATAATGTGACATTTGAAATGTCTTTATTCATTTGGGAGTGTAATGTTTGCTGTTATTTTTTTATTGTTTATTTCACTTTCATGTTTATCATCTATTTAACTTGCTTTGGCAATGTTTACATGTTTCCCATGCCAATAAAGCCCTTGAATGAAATTGAATTGAATTGAATTGAATTGAGAGAGAGAGAGAGATTGAGAGAGAGAGAGAGAGAGAGAGAGAGAGAGAGAGAGAGAGAGAGAGAGAGAGAGAGAGAGAGAGAGAGAGAGAGAGAGAGAGAGAGAGAGAGAGAGAGAGAGAGAGAGAGAGAGAGAGAGAGAGAGAGAGAGAGAGAGAGAGAGAGAATTTAGGAGTATGATTTAGAGCTGCAACACCTGATGACTGAAAGGCCTATCAGCTACAATAATAATCAAACTAATTAACAGGGAGAAAAGGTTGCTCGGATTAGAAAAAAATGATGTATTCTCTAGCTCTCAGAGCTACATCTCAGAGCCACAGACAGAGCAACATCTCAGATCTACATCTCAGAGCACCTGACAGAGCAACATCTCAGAGCACCTGACAGAGCAACATCTCAGAGCTACATCTCAGATCACCTGACAGAGCAACATCACAGAGGTCCTGACAGAGCAACATCTCAGAGCAACATCTCCGAGCTACAATTCAGAGCACCTGAGAGAGCTATATTTCAGAGCTACATCTCAGAGCTACATCTCAGATCACCTGACAGAGCAACATCTCAGAGATACATCTCAGATCACCTGACAGAGCTACATCTCAGAGATACATCTCAGATCACCTGACAGAGCTACATCTCAGAGCACCTGATAAGCTATATCTCAGAGCCACGTCTCAGAGCACCTTACAGAGCCACATCTCAGAGCTACATATCAGATCCAAATTTCAGAGCACCTGACAGAGCTACATCCCAAATCTTCTTCTCAGAGCTACATCTCAGAGCACCTGGCAGCGCTATATCTCAGAGAAACAGCTCAGAGCTACATCTCAAAAGCTACATCAATGGCACCTGACATAGCTACATCTCAGAGCTACATCGAAGTGAACCTGACAGAGCTATATCTCAGAGCTACATCTCAGTGCACCCGACAGAGCAGAATCTCAAAGCAGCATCTCAGAGCTACATCTCAGAGTACCTGACAGAGCTACATCTCAGAGCACCTGATAAGCTAAATCTCAGAGGTACATCTCAGAGCACCTGAGAGTGCCACATCTCAGAGCTACAATTCAGAGCTACATCTCAAAATCTACATCTCTGAGCACATGACAGAGCTACATCTCAGATCACCTGACAGAGCTAAATCTCAGAGCACCTGCAGAGCTACATCCCAGATCTACATCTCAGAGCAAATGAAGGAGCTATATCTCAGAGCTACATCTCAAATCTACATCTTTGAGCTACATATCAGAGATACATCTCAGAGCTACTCTCAGAGCACATGACAGAGCTACATCTCAGAGCTACATCTCATAGTTACATCTCAGAGCACCTGACAGAGCTACATCTCAGAGCTACCTCTCAGAGCTACATCTCAGATCACCTGACAGAGCTACAACTCAGAGTTACATCTTATAGCACCTGACAGAGCTACATCTCAGAGCACCTGACAGAGCTACATCTCATATCTACATATCAGAGCACCTGACAGAGCTACATCTCAGAGCTACCTCTCAGAGCTACATACCAGAGCACCTTACAAAGCTACTTCTCAGAGCTACATCTCAGAGTAACTGACAGAGCTACATCTCAGAGCTATATCTCATAGCTACATCTCAGATCACCTGGCAGAGCTACATCTCAGAGCTACAATTCAGAGCGGCATCTCAGAGTTACATCTCAGAGCACCTGACAATGCCATATCTCAGAGCTACATCTCAGAGCACCTGACAGAGCTACATCTCAGAGCTTCATCTAGGTGCTACATCTCAGAGCTACATCTCAGAGCTACATCTCAGAGCTTCATCTAGGTGCTACATCTCAGAGCTACATCTCATAGCTACATCTCAGAGCTTCATCTAGGTGCTACATCTCAGAGCTACATCTCAGAGCTTCATCTAGGTGCTACATCTCATAGCTACATCTCAGATTAACATCTCAGAGCTACATCTCAGAGCATCTGACAGACCTACATCTCAGAGCTACATCTCAAACACCTGACAGAGCTACATCTCAGTGCTACATATCCTAGTTATATCTCAGAGCACTTGACAGAAATAAATATCAGAGCTACATCTCGGAGATACATCTCAATGCACCAGACATAGCTACATCTCAGAACTACCTCAGAGCAACTGGAAGAGCTACAACTCAGTGCTACATGTCAGAGCTGCATCTCAGAGCACCTGACAGAGCAACATCTCAAAGCTACATCTAAATGCAAAACACCTGAAAAAGCTATATCTCAGAGAACCTGACAAGCTAAATCTCAGAGCTAAATCTCAGAGCACCTGACAGAGCTAAATCTCAGTGTTACATCTCAGAGTTACATTTCAGAGCTACATTTAAGACCTGCATCTCAGAGCTACATCTCAGAGCTATATCTCAGAGCTACATGTCAGAGCTACTGTACATCTCAGAAAACCTGACAGAGCTACAACACAGAGCTACATCTCAGAGCACCTGACAAGCTACATCTCAGAGCTAAATCTCAGAGCACCTGACAGAGCAACACCTCAGTTACATTTCAGAGCAACTGACGGAGCTACATCTCAGGGCACTTGACAGAGCAACATCTCAGAGCTACATCTCAGAGCTACATCTCAGAGCACCTGACAGAGCAAGATCTCAGAGCTACATCTCAGAGCTACAAATCAGAGCTAATATTCAGAGCTGCATCTCAAAGCTACATCTCAGAGCTATATTTCAGAGCTACATCTCAGAGCTACATTTCAGAGCTAAATCTCAGAGCACCTGTCAGAGCTTCATCTCAGAGCTACATCTCAGAGCTACATATCAGAGCACTTGACAGAGCAACATCTCAGAGCTACATCTCAGAGGTACATCTCAGAGCACCTGACAGAGCTAGATATCAGAGCTATATCTCAGAGCAACTGGCAGAGCTTCAACTCCTGAGTGTACTGCTGGATATCTCCCTCCTATAACTTTCCTATTCCAACCCTCTCCCTCTCTGTTTTACCGTCAAAGCGAAAAACTGAGATTGAGACGTCACCCATTCCTGGTTCGTTGTCTCTGAAAAATGAGATATGAATGGAATAAGATTCTGCCTTCCAGATTGAATTTTTGCAGCACAGCCAGTCCCTCCTCTGGACTCGCATCTCTTCTCATCTCTCAGTGTGATTAAATGGGAGACGATCACATCTGATTTGTCAATTTATCAAAGTGTTAGAAATCTGGGGGGCCGGGTAATATAAATCATGTTTCGCGCAAATTGGCCTAGGTTTGCATAATGCTAAAAAATACATTACAGATGGTGGAAGGCTAGCTAAGACAAAACCTCACCAGAAAAAACATTGATGGAGTCTGAGAATAGGAAGACGGAAAGAGAGAGAGAGAGAGAGAGAGAGAGAGAGAGAGAGAGAGAGAGAGAGAGAGAGAGAGAGAGAGAATACACTACGGAAAAGTGAAGAAACAAGCCTGTGGATAAGATGACAATTGGGATATTGAATGATAAAAATATTTACTCAGAGAATCAATTCAGAGATCTATGAATGTGTTTCCAAAGTGCTAAAGTAATTTGAGATTTTACCAACTGTTTTGAAACCTGCTGATTTTAAAGTGTTATTTTCCACAGTTGCAGTAGCTCAGGAGATTGGCTTGTAAAAACTGAACTGTAATCAATTGCCAAAAAACACTTGGCACATTACTTTCTGAACGTGTCAGGTAGAAAACAAGACTCACAACAAAACTCCAGTCCCACAGGACTAGCCTAGTGCTGCTACTGCTGCTTTTAGAGGGAGGAATGAGTCGGCTTCTGAGTAGGTGACGGACATTTTGCTTCAACCGCCTTTGCTGTCTAATTGTCTCATTACCTGGGTGTGAGTGTTCTACCAGCCATTACATGGCAGCCTCCTTCGCCCAACATAGTACAGTACAGCACTGGCCTCCAGGCCTTGATAAATGGACACTCAACACCAGTTATTATGATGAATTGGGGATTTCACAATGAAAGCAGTGCCATGCAGGAGAAAAAAAGAGAAGATTGGAAACGAATGCCAACAAGAACAGTACAGAGTTGTTTTTATTCTTCTTGTACTTAGCTTGGTAGAAAGAGGGATCTGGAAGTAGGGGGTTCCATTCATTTGGGGGTGTCTGTCCAAAAACTGCATAGTCGTCTCTCCCTGGCCCATTGGGATCAGACGGTCAATAAAGGCTATCAGTGTTACCGTGGTGGGAGCACATTATTGAAGACTCTGGTCTATCATCAGCATAGAATACAGGTCTGTAGAGCAGACAGGCCTATCAAACCAGAACATCACAGGTACCTTATTATCATTAAGGAGAATGTGTAGGCAGCATACTGTGGTTAGGTTTGATGGAGGGAGAGGGGAGTGTGTGTGTGAGAGAGAGAGAGAGAGAGAGAGAGAGAGAGAGAGAGAGAGAGAGAGAGAGAGAGAGAGAGAGAGAGAGAGAGAGAGAGAGAGAGAGAGAGAGAGAGAGAGAGAGAGAGAGAGAGAGAGAGAGAGAGAGAGAGAGAGAGAGAGAGAGAGAAGAGAGAGAGGAGGAGACGAGAAGAGGTGAGAGAGAGAGACCGGCAGAGAGAGAGAAACCTCGAGAGAGAGAGAGAGAGAGAGAGAGAGAGAGAGAGAGAGAGAGAGAGAGAGAGAGAGAGAGAGAGAGAGAGAGAGAGAGAGAGAGAGAGAGAGGGAAGGTATTAAAGTGGTTTAATCACAACCACCTCAGCTGGATAAAAAGAGAAAGGAGAGAAAGGGAGAGAGACTAATGGTTCTAATAGTAGTGGAGTATTTAACCCATTTCACTGAAAATCCTGGGTAATCAATTTAAATTGGCTTTTAGCCCAGGACTTCACTTCAATTACTTTCATTCTTCTCTGACTCTCTCTCTCTCCCGGCTACTACCTATCTATATATTAGTGGAGGGAGAGAAACAGATATAATATTAGTATATTAGTGGAGGGAGAGAAACATATATAATATTAGTATATTAGTGGAGGGGAGAGAAACAGATATAATATTAGTATATTAGTGGAGGGAGAGAAAGATATAATATTAGTATATTAGTGGAGGGAGAGAAACAGATATAATATTAGTATATTAGTGGAGGTAGAGAAACAGATATAATATTAGTATATTAGTGGAGGGAGAGAAACAGATATAATATTAGTATATTAGTGGAGGGAGAGAAACAGATATAATATTAGTATATTAGTGGAGGTAGAGAAACAGATATAATATTAGTATATTAGTGGAGGGAGAGAAAGAGAGAAATAGATATAATATTAGTATATTAGTGGAGGGAGAGAAACAGATATAATATTAGTATATTAGTGGAGGGAGAGAAACAGATATAATATTAGTATATTAGTGGAGGGAGAGAAAAAACAGATATAATATTAGTATATTAGTGGAGGGAAGAGAAACAGATATAATATTAGTATATTAGTGGAGGGAGAGAAACAGATATAATATTAGTATATTAGTGGAGGGAGAGAAACAGATATAATATTAGTATATTAGTGGAGGGAGAGAAGAGAAACAGATATAATATTAGTATATTAGTGGAGGTAGAGAAACAGATATAATATTAGTATATTAGTGGAGGGAGAGAAAACAGATATAATATTAGTATATTAGTGGAGGGAGAGAAACAGATATAATATTAGTATATTAGTGGAGGGAGAGAAACAGATATAATATTAGTATATTAGTGGAGGGAGAGAAGAGAAACAGATATAATATTAGTATATTAGTGGAGGGAGAGAAAGAGAAATATATATTAGTATATTAGTGGAGGTAGAGAAACATATATAATATTAGTATATTAGTGGAGGGAGAGAAACAGATATAATATTAGTATATTAGTGGAGGTAGAGAAACAGATATAATATTAGTATATTAGTGGAGGGAGAGAAACAGATATAATATTAGTATATTAGTGGAGGTAGAGAAACAGATATAATATTAGTATATTAGTGGAGGAAGAGAAACATATATAATATTAGTATATTAGTGGAGGGAGAGAAACATATATAATATTAGTATATTAGTGGAGGGAGAGAAACAGATATAATATTAGTATATTAGTGGAGGAGAGAAACAGATATAATATTAGTATATTAGTGGAGGGAGAGAAGAGAAACATATATAATATTAGTATATTAGTGGAGGGAGAGTGTTCTCTCGTTGTGTGTATTTTACGAGAGCTCGCACTGTGTGCGCTTTTCCTTGTTTTCTCGCACTGTATTTTCGTGCGTAATTGTTACGCGCCACCGGCGTTTGGGTTGGCGACGTATCCTTGTGTTTTGGACTCAGTAAAGATCTGTTGACGTCCTCCTGGTTTCCTGCGCCTGATTCCTATCATCCACCTACACCAATCTGACAGAATCACGCATCACAATGGAATCAGCAGGGAGCGACCGCGCCGAACCGCCGATATGGGACGAACGTCTTCGTGGTCAGGAGACCGAATGAACCCGGTCTGTCACGCCCTGGAGAGGGTGATGAACACCTCTACACCGATGGGAGACCAGCGGGGTGCCCTCACCTCCAACCACCGACCCAGCTCCAGCGGTCAGGCCCTCCGGTTTCATCTCCGGAACCCAGTGGGATTCGGCTCTCGGCTCCCGAGGGCGTACGACGACGGCTCCACCGCCGGATTTGGTCCCAAGGGTTCCTGCTGCAGGTGGAGCTCTACCTCGCCACCGTACACACCCGGCGCCCTCGGGACACGAGAGCGTCTCAGCCCTCATCTCCTGTCTCACCGGCAAGGCGTTGGGAGTGGGCCAACGCCGAGTGGAGGAGAATGGACGCCGCAACCACGAACTATGCGGAGTTCTCTCCCGCCGCTTCCCGTGCTGTATTCGACCATCCACCAGAGGGGAGGGCGCGGCGGGGGAACGTCTGTTTCTACCTCCGACAGGGGATGAGGAGCGCACAGGACTTTGCCTTAGAGTTCCCGGACCCTAGCGGCTGATGCAGGGTGGAAGAGCGGGCCCATATTGACCATTTCCGCTGCAGCCTCCGAGAGGACGTCCAGCGAGAGTTGGCGTGCAGGGACACCGTCGTTAACTTTCGACCAACTGGTCGACATGGCCATTCCGGCTGGATACCCTGCTCGCCACCCGTGTGGGCGTCCCGGAGGGGGGGGTTCGCCCATTCCACTCTCCAGCTCCTCCGAGCCGAGTCCTATGGAGCTCGGGGGTGCTGGCGCTAGGGAAAGGAGGAGGAGGAGCCCACGGGGACCCGGCCCTTGCAACCAACTGTGGTCGTGGCGGAGGGCACACTGCGCTAGGTGCTGGGGCGGGTCCTCCAGGGGAGGAGATGGCAGGTTCTAGCCATTGGGGGGTTCCCCCAGGTGAGTAGGCGCCCTGCTTACCCAGAGCTTTCTGTCGTGCACCTAACCTTGCCTGTTTGTTTCCCACAGTTTGCACCTCGTTCCCAGCATAAGGCGCTGGTAGATTTCAGGCGCAGCTGGGAATTTTATAGATCGCCCAGTTCTGTTTAGAGTTAGGGATCCCCTTCTTCCAGTGGATAAGCCTTTCCCCGTCCATGCCCTAGATAGCCGTCCGTTAGGGTCTGGGTTGATTAGGGAGGTCACAGCACCACTTCAGATGATGGCGCAGGAGGGTCCATGAGGACGAGAATTCAGCTTTATCTGATTGACTCTCCTGCGTATCCGTGGTGCTGGGTCTTCCCCTGGTTGATGACTCATGACCCTATTATTGGGTGGCGAGAGAAAGCTCTTAAAGGGTGGTCTGCTCAATGTGAGGGGCGGGTTGTCTGGGTGTTTCACATAGGGGCGTACCTCGGTGGAGAGTCCGAATCTAATGCCAGCACTGCAGATTCCCCCCGAGTATGAGGGATTTGGCATTGGCGTTCAGTAAGACTAGGGCTGCGCAGCTGCCGCCTCATAGACGGGGGGATTGTGCGATAGATCTCCAGTCAGGCGCAGCTCTCCGCGGAGCCATGTGTATCCCTTGTCTCAAGAGGAGAAGAAATCTATGGAGACATACATCTCTGAGTCTCTTAGACAGGGATACATACGGCCCTCCGTTTCACCGTTTCCTCAAGTTCTTTTTTGTGAAGAAGAAGAAGGATGGAGGTCTGCGGACGTGTAGTATGATTACCGCGGTCCTCAATCAGATCACAGTGAAGTACAGCTATCCACTTCCTCTGATTGCGACTATGACGGAGTCACTGCACGAAGTGCGCAGTTCTTTACAAAATTGGATCTTAGGAGCGCATATAACTTGGTGCGCATCCGAAAGGGCGATGAATGGAAGACAGCGTTTAGCACGACTTCCGGGCACTACGAGTATCTAGTCATCCATATGGGTTGATGAATGCTGCCCTCAGTCTTCCAATCCTTCGTTGATGAGATTTTCCGGGACATGCAGGGACAGGGAGTGGTTGTGTACATCGACGACATTCTGGTGTATAGTCCTACCCGTGCTGAGCATGTAGCCCTGGTGCGCCGAGTATTGCGGAGGCTGTTGGAGCATGACCTATATGTCAAGGCAGAGAAATGTCTTGTTTTTTCAGAAGTCGGTCTACTTTCTGGGTTACCAGTTATCTGCGTCAGGGGTGAAGATGGAGGTAGAACCGGGTGTCAGCTGTGCGTAATTGCAGACCCCAACTACTGTGAAGGAGGTGCAACGGTTATTGGGGTTTTGCGAATTACTACCGGAGGTTTATCCGGGGGTTTGGACAGGTGGCAGAACTCCCATAACGTCTCTCGTCAAAAAGGGGGGGTCCCGGTGCGCTTGCGGTGGTCAGCTGAGGCGGACAGGGCATTTGGAGACTGAAGGACCTGCTTTACCTCGGCGCCGGGTTTTGCGCATCCGGATCCCTCTTTACCGTTCCAAGTAGAGGGGGACGGTCGTCAGAGGCCGGGATAGGGGCCGTTCTTTCCCAGCGTTCTGGTACATCACCTAAACTCCGTCCCTGTGCGTTCTACTCTAAGAAGCTCAGTCCGGCGGAGCGGAATTATGACGTAGTGGGACAGGGAGCTGTTTAGCCGTAGTAGAAGGATCCTAAAGGTGTGGCGGCATTGGCTCCGAGGGGGACTCAAACACCCCTTTCCTCATTCAAACTGGACCATCGTAACCTGGAGTAACATCCGGGCAGCTAGGAGACTGAATCCTCGCCAGGCTCGTTGGACTATGTTCCTGGCCGGTTTGTGTCTTAACGATCACATACATCCCGGGGGTCCCAGAACGGGAAGGCAGATGCTCTGTTCCCGCGGTATGACGCAGAGGCGAGGGTCCAGTTTGAGTCACACGGCCCATACTACAGGAGTCTTGTCTGGTGGCACTCCGTTGGTGGGGGGAGGTTTATGGTGATGATCGTAGCGAGCGTATACCGCACGCGAACCCAGTCCTCATCAGTGTCCTGTTAGAGGTCGGAACGTGTACTTTCCGCTGCGAGATACGCGATCTGCCTCATTTGTTTGGCTCTTCATCGTACCCCTCCTCTGGCCATCGGGTTATCGGCCGGGACTATGCACTGCCTTAGCACGAAGTACTGGTGGCCAAACGTTAGCTAGGGATGTGAGGATTTATGTCTCCTCCTGTTCGGTGTGTGCCCAGTGTACGGGACGCCCCATACATGTTTGCCCAGGGGTAAGTTATCACCCCTGCCTATTCCGCAAACGACCCGTCCCACCTCTCGGGTGGATTTTGTTACCGAACCTTCCCCCTCTCACAGGGGAATACTACCATCCTGGTCGTTGTGGATAGGTTCCGAAGGCCTGTCGTCTCCTTCCCAGGCCGGGTCTACCCAACATGCCCTACAAGGACCGCTGAGGCTCTGTTCACCCATGTCCTTCCCGTCATTACGGGGTACCCGCAGGATATAGTGTCTGACCGGAGCCCCCAGTTCACCTCGAGAGTGGTGGAGGGCGATATTATGGAACTGTTGGGGGTGTCGGGGGTAAGCCGTACCTCGGGTTACGCACCGCGGAGAGTAATGGGCAGGTTGAACGTTGTCATACCAGGATGTGGTGTAGGTTTTCTGATGGTCATACTGTCAGTGCCGGACGGGAGACCGTGGGCGACGATATGTGCCCTGGGCCGATGATCGGCACAGAACTATCTTTCGCCACTCCTCCACCCAACTAACCCCGTTTCAGTGTGTGCGCGTTTGGGGACCAGCGCGGTGCTTGGGCTACCATTGCATGAGAGACCAGATCGAGGCCCCCGCGCTGTGGAATGGATTGGGTAAGGCGCACTCGGAAGGAGCCGTGGGACGCTTGCACACAGTCCCCAGCTGCAAGCGTGCCGATAAACGTCGACAGGAAGACTGAGCAGCCGACCTACACTCGCAGTGAGGGGCCAGGGTGACGGCCCTGGAGATCGAGTCTGGCTATCAACCAAAACCTGCCCCTACCGCCTGCCCTAGCCCGGAAGGCTGGGTTCGGCAGGTTTGTGGGGCCGTTTTTAAAAGTCCTGAGAGATATTGAACGTGGTGAGTTATAGGTTAGTAACTAGCCTGTTGACTACACACATACTAATAACCCCTCGTTCTTCCAGGTGTCTCTCCTCAGGCCGGTGGTAAGCTGTCCACTCCAGGGACTTTGCGATTTTGAGGAGACTCCTCCGCCCCTAGCGTGGACATCGAAGGGGGGCTACCGGCGTACAACCGGGAGGTCATCCTGGATTCTGAAGACGCCGGGATGGGGGGTCGTCAAATATCTCTGTGGAGTGGGAGGGGTACGTTCCGGGAGAGCGGTGCTGGGGTTGACAAGGAGGGACTTGTTTAGACCATGTACCCTAATGACCGATTTTCCACCGGGGTCATCCGGATGCGCCCCTGCTACCGCGTCGTCCGGAAGGTCGTTCCTCGAGCTCCTTGTTCGGCGCACGGCTGAGTAGCGCGCCGGTCAAGGGGGGGGTACTGTCCACGGGTTTCGGACTAGGCTTGGGCTCCCCTTTCTTTTCCGTGTTCGGGCACAGCGGAACTTCGGCGAGTCCCGTCGTCTACGGAGTTACTAAGCTGGCCAACGTTCTATGTTTCATTGTTCTTTTGGTTTTGTCTGTTCATAACACACTGTCCCTTTATTTGTGTCTTGATTGTTCCCCTTCATTTACGTTTGTTTGTTTGGCGTCAGGTGTTATGCGTGATTGTTGTTGTCAGCCCGGCCTTTTCGTGAGGGTTGTTCTCCTAATCGTTTAGTGTGTATTTTACTAGAGCTAGCACTGGTGTGCGCTTGTCCTTGTTTTCCTCGACTGTATTATCCTGTGCGTATTGTGTCCGCATTAGAAGATGCCACCTTCTGTTGGTTGGCGGACGCTATCCTTGTGTTTTGCCTGCAGTAAAGATCTGTTGACGTCCTCCTGGTTTTCCCTGCGCCTGATTCCTATCATCCACCTAAACACACCAATCTGACAAATTATTGGAGGGAGAGAACAGATATAATATTAGTATGATTAGTGGAGGTAGAGAAAACCGATATAATATTAGTATATTAGTGGAGGGAGAGAGAAGAGATATAATATTATATATTATGGAGGGGGGGGAAAAGAAAAGATAATAAGTATTTAGTGGAGGTTTGAGAAACAGAATAAATAGTATATTAGTGGGGGGAGAAACAGATTAATATTTGTAATTTTGTGGAGGTTTTGAGAAAAAGAATTAAAATTTA
>CM072221.1:73606830-73620111 GCA_036851935.1 Coregonus suidteri | reverse complement strand
ACGTCTAAAGCTACGAAAAACGGCCCCGGGACAGACTCATCCGTAAAATGTCTAAGTACAAAAACGGGCCCCTGGGGGAAACGACTAGTCCGTCAAACTGTCTAAAAGCTACGAAACAGGCCTGGGGACAACTACACCCCTGTCAAACTGCCTAAAGCTACAGAAAACGGGCCCCCTGGGACAACGTCCTGTCAAACTGTCTAAAGCTACAAAAACGGGCCCCGGGGACAGACAGTCCTGAAAATGTCTCAAGTACAGAAACGGGCCCTGGGACAGATAGCATCCTGTCAAAGCTACAAAAAACGGGGAACAGCTAGACCCTGCTAAAGCTACAGAAACGGGCCGGGGGACGCTAGCATCCTTTTCAACTGTCTAAAGCTACATAAACCCGGGCCCGGGGAAACGACTAGATCCTGTCAAACTGTCAAAAGCTACAAAAACAGGCCCTGGGACAGATAGCACCGTAAAAACTGTCCCAAAGCTCAGAAAAGGCCCGGGACAGATACATCCTGTCAAACTGTTAAAGCTACAAAACAGGCCCTGGGACGACTAGATCCGTAATGTTAAGTACAGAAACGGGCCTGGGACAGATGCTTTCCTGTCAAACTGAAAAAGCTACAGAAAAAACCCGGCCCTTTTGGGGAAACAACTACATCCTGTAAACTTCTAAAGCTAAAAACGGGGCCCGGGACGGGACTAGCACCCTGTAAAAACTGTCTAAAGTACAGAAACGGGCCCTGGGACAGACAGCATCCTGTCAAACTGTCAAAACTACAGAAACAGGGGGGCCCCCCCCCCCCCCCCCCCAGGGGGACAGACTAGTTTTCCTGTCAAAAGCTACAGAAAACAGGCCCGGGGCAAACAAATTTTCCTGTCAAACGGGTCAAAAACTACAAAAACAGGCCCCGGGGGGACAGACTGGGTTTTCCCTGTAAAAATGTTAAAGCTACAGAAACGGGAAACCTAAAAACCAAACCACCCCCCCCCCTTTTTAAATTTAAAAATTTTCCCGGTACAGCCAGAAAACCTGTCTAAAGCTACGAAACAGGCCCGGGAAAAAGACTAGCATCCTGGAAAAAAAAACCCCTGTTAAAGTTTCAAAACGGCCCTGGGACGACTAGCACCCTGTCCAAACTTTTCTAAAGCAAAGAAACGGCCCGGGACAGACTGGGCATCCCTGGTTTAAAGCTACAGAAACAGGGGGGAACTAACATCCTTTTTAAAAAGCAAAAGGGAAAAGAAAAAGGCCGGGAAAGACTACCCATCCTGTAAAACTGCCCCTAAAAGCTCCCAAAAACCCCCTTGGGAACAGACTGCATCCTTTTCAAACTGTCAAAAGCTACAAAAAACAGGCCCCTGGGACAGAACCCCTTCCTGGTCAAAAAATTTGGTCTAAAGCTACAGAAACAGGCCGGGGACGGGACTACACCCTTTGGTCAAACTTCTAAACTACAAAAACGGGCCCCGGGCCCAGACTGGGAATCCGGTCAAACTGTCTAAAGTTTACAAAAACGGACCTGGGACAACTACCATCCTGTCAAAGCCAAACCAGAAACAGGGGACAGATAGCATTTTCCCCTTTTTCAATAAAAGCAAAACAGAAACACCCCGGGGACAGACTGGGCTTTCCTGTCAAACTGCCCTAAACCCTACAAAACAGGAGGGGGGAACGACTACATCCTGTTTCAAAAACCCTTCCCGTCTAAACCCTACAGAAGAAACGGGCCCCCTGGGACAGCTAGCATCCTTTTCAAACTGTCTAAAGCTAAAAAAGGGAAAGAGGAGAAACGGGCTCCGGGGCCCAGACAAAGGCCATTCCTGTCAAATTTTTAAAAACTACAGAAACGGGCCCCTGGGACAGATTTGAATCCTTTTCAAACGTCAAAAAAGCTACAGAAACAGGCCCTGGGACGGGACTAGCACCCTTTGTAAAAACCTGCCCTAAAGCTCCAAAAAAACGGACCGGGGCCCCGACTACATCCGTCTAAAGCTACAAAAAACGGGAAGAATAGCATCCTGTCAAAAAAGTTTACAAAAAAACCGGCCCTGGGACAAAACACATCCTGTCAAACTGTCTAAAGTAAAAAACGGGCCCCTTTGGAACAGACTAGCTCCTTTTCAACTTTTCAAAAGCTACAGAAAACGGGCCCTGGGACAGACTGCTTTTCCTGTAAAACTGTCTAAAGCTACAAAAAAAAACAGGCCGGGGGACCCATTAGCACCTGTCAACTGTTAAAGCTACAAAAAAAACAGGCCCTGGGACAGTAGCATCCTGTCAAACTGTCTAAAGCTACAGAAACAGGCCCGGGACAGACTGCATCCTGTAAAAACCCTGTCAAAAGCTAAAAGAAACAGGCCCTGGGCCGGGACTAGCATCCATTCTAAAGCTACAAAAACAGGACAGACTAGCATCCTGCCCAAAAAGCTACAGAAACGGGCCCCGGGGAAGAAAAACTAGCTTTCCTTTTAAAACCTGTCTAAATCTCCCAAAAAAACGGGCCCCTGGGAAAGCTACTTTCCTTTTCCACGCCCCTAAAACAAAAAAACGGGCCCTGGGGGACGGGACTAGCACCTTTTCAAACTGTCAAAAAGCTAAAAGAAACCCCCCTTTGGGACAGATACTCCTGGCTAAAGCTACGAAAAACGGGGCCCCGGGGACGGACTAGCACCCGGGTTCAAACTGCTAAAGCTACAAAAAAAAAACAGGCCCTGGGAAACAAACTACACCCCTGTCAAACTTTTTAAAAAGCACGGGAAACAGGCCCCTGGGAAAAAATTTAGCTTTCCGGTCAAACTTTTCCAAAAGCTACAAAAAGGGGGCGGGCCCTTTGGTTTTTTTTTAACGGGAAAACAGGGGGGGACAGCCCTAGCTTTCCTGTAAAACTGTCTAAAGCTCCCAAAAAACGGGCCCCCGGGGACAGACTACCCCTTCCGGGTTAAAACTGTCAAAAAGCCCCCCAAAAAAAGGGGGGCCCGGGGAAAAAATTGCATCCGGGGTCAAACTGTCCTAAAGCTAAAAAGAAACGGGCCCCTGGAACAAAACTAGCATCCTGTCAAAACGGGCCTTTCCGCCACGGGAAAATAATGTTCTGTCCCTATAGGCTTTTCCCTGGTTTTAAAATAAAAAACACATTTTTGCCCAAAAATTTTTTGTCTAAAACTAAGATTTTTTGTATTCCCCAATGACAAAGTTATTTTCCAAAAAGTTTTTAAAGGTTTTAGATATTGAAAATCTCTTCCCTTTTGCACTTTAAATGTGCCCATTTTTAATTTTTCCTAAATGGATGTTTCTGTTCCTTTGGAAATGATGAAGAAAAATTTACTAAAAACTGAGTTTTTTTTTTTTTTTTTTTAAAATTTTTGGTCTCCTTTTTAAATCCCCTTTTTTTTTTTTTCCCTTCTCTCCCCTCCCCCCCCTCCCCCCGGGCCCCCCCCCCCCATTTCCCGGGTTTGGGTGTGTTTGTTTTAAAAAAACACCCTGGGGGAAAAGGGATTTTTATGCGACCTGGGGAAAGAAGCAGCCACCCCATGCTGAGCATCACCCCCTTTTGAACCCTTCAAAAACCGATTTTAAGGGGAAAACCCCATCACCACAGTGGGGGGTTTTTCAAACTGGTGGTGATTTTCTTTTTTGTAAAATTTTGGGGTTTTCCCCCCTTTTTTAAACTGTAAAAACAAAAAACCAAAATTTTTGGATTGATATGGTTTTTTTTCACTATAAAAGGGGGGGTTTAGAAAAAAAGGGGGTTTCCAAAAAATTTTTTATTAAATTTCTAGGTACTTAAACCAGTCTCCTTTCCCCCCTTCCCCCCCCTCCCTTCGCCCCCCCACCCTATCTCCCCCCTTTTTCCCTTCCCTCCCCTCCCCTTCCCCCTACCCCCTCCCCCCCCCCCCCCTCCATCCCTCCCCCCCCCCAGGGGGGTAGTAAAACCCCCCCCAAAAGGAATTTACCCCCCCGGTCCCC
Organism: Coregonus suidteri; assembly: GCA_036851935.1. Classification (NCBI taxonomy): domain Eukaryota; kingdom Metazoa; phylum Chordata; class Actinopteri; order Salmoniformes; family Salmonidae; genus Coregonus; species Coregonus suidteri. Next base: position 73,616,147 of record CM072221.1, on the reverse strand, counting down.
CCCCCCCTCCCCCCCCCCCCCCCCCCCCCCCCCTCCCCTCCCCCCCCCCCCCCCCCCTCCCCCCCCCCCCTTAATCCCCCCCACCCATCCCCCCCTCCCCCCCCCCCCCCCCCCCCCCCACCCCCCCCCCCCCCTTATTTTCCCCCCCTTCCCCCCCCCCTTTAATCTCCCCCCCCCTCCCCCCCCCCCCTTCCCCCCCCCCCCGGTTTTCTTTTTTTCCTTTTTTTCGCTCCCTCGCCCCCCTTCCTTTTCCCCCCTCCCTCCCCCCCCCTCCCCCCCCTATCCCCCCCTTTCCTCCCTCCCCCTTTTCCCTCCCCCCCCCTTTCCCCCCCCCCCCTCCCCCCTCCCCCCCTCCCCTCCCCCCCTTCTCTCCCCCTCCCCCCTCCCCCCCCCCCTTTTCCCCCCCCCCCCCTTTCCCCCCCTTTCCCCCCCTCTCTCCCTCTGTCGGGTTTACCATAAGAGAGGGGGTCTCATCTCCTGCGGGCGGTGCTTTCAGTAGGGGTTCCTGTGGAGATCTTTGTAAAACAATTAAAAGAGGGAAAAGGGGCCTGGGGACGGACATGAAAGGGAAAACCCCGGGGTTTAAATCTAACAGAAAAAACCCCAAAGGGTAAATTTTGAACAGAAAAAACCCCCGGGTAAATCTGAACAGAAAAAAACCCCAGGGTAAATCTGAACAGTAAAACACCGGGGAAAAATCTGAACAGAAAAACACCAGGGAAAATTTCTTTAAAAAAGGTAAACAACAGGGGTAAATTTTAAACAGTAAAACCCCAGGGTAAATCTGAACAGTAAAAACCAGGGTAAATCTGAAAGAAAAAACCCCCAAAAGGGTAAATCTAAACCGTAAAACACCAGGGGAAAAATGAACAGTAAAACACCAGGGTAAATTGAACAGAAAACACCAGGGAAATTGAACAGTAAAACACCGGGGAAAATCGACAGTAAAACACCAGGGTAAATTGAAAGTAAAACCCGGGGGAAAATTCGAACAGTAAAACACCGGGAAAATTGAACAGTAAAACACCAGGGTAAATCTGAAAGAAACCACCGGGTAAATTGAACAGTAAAACACCAGGGAAAATTTGAACATAAAAACCCAGGGTAAATCTGAACGTAAAACCCCAGGTAAATCTGAACAGTAAAACACCAGGGAAAATTTGAAACAGAAAAAAACAAGGGAAAAATTAAACAGAAAAAAACCCCAGGGAAAATCTAAAGTAAAACACCGGGGTAAATTAACAGTAAAACACCGGGGAAATCTGAACAGAAAAAACCCCGGGGAAAAATCTGAACAGAAAAACACCAGGGAAAAATCTGAACAGTAAAAACCAGGGGAAAATTGAACAGTAAAACCCGGGGTAAACTGAACAGTAAAACACCGGGGTAAATCTGAACAGTAAAACACCAGGGTAAATCAAAAAAGAAGAGTTGCGCTGTTAGGGGAAAGGCATTACCACACACAACACAACACACACACACACACACAACACACACACACACAACAAATGCACACACACCCAACACACACACACACCACACAACACATGCACACACACACCACACATGCCCCCAACACACCAACACACAACACAAAACACAACCACACACACACACAACACACACGCCAACACCAGCACACACCACACACCACACAACACACCACAGACACAACACCCACACACACCCACACACCACACATGACACACCCCAAAAACCCAACACACACACCACAAACACATGCACATGCACACACACACCACTTGTGCTGTCACCTGTTGAGATGTAGGGCCCAGAGAGACTTTACTTTTATTAAAAAATGTAATTTAAATCACTAGTTGGAATCAGCCCCCCATCCTCTAACCATTTCCATCTTTTACATTCCCCAAAGAGAGAGGGAGTGGTGGGATGCGGGGAAAAGCTTTTTTGAAAATTAAAGTCAGCCCAAAAGAAGCCCTCTGTCTCGATGACAGATATTTTTTTTATCACGGTTTTGGGATGACGGGGCCCTTTTCTCCCTCCCACTTCCATTCCCCTCTCTCTTCACCTTCTCCTACCTTTTCCCGGGTTTCCAAATTTGCCTACTAGTTCTTTGTTACCAAGGGGTTTTGTCAGGGAAAAAGGTTCGGCCATTTTGGCCCTTCAAAGACTAGGCGAGTTACCCCTTTTATCACCCCCAAATATTATTAAATTGTTTTTTGTGTGTGTGGTGGTTTTTTTTTACCAACTTTCCCATTCCCCATTATTGGTTTTTTAATTTTTACAATCTTTTAATAATACCCATATAGGGTTGTGTGTACTCAAAAGACAATGAAGTTCCCAAGCAGCAATGACAGAATTTTTATAAAGGGACACTTAGCTGATATTTGGTTTCATTTTGTAGCTGCAGAAATTTAAATTTTCAATTAAATTTCATGCTGGAGCCTGCCTCGGAGTTGAGAGACATAGAGAAAAGAGGGGAGGGAGGGGGGAGGGAAGAAGGGAGGGAGGGGGGAGAGAAGGGGGGAGGGAGGGATAGAGAGAAGGGGAGAGAGGGGAGGGGGGGAAAGGGAGGGAGGGAGGGAGGAGGGAGGAGGGAGGGAGGGAGGGAGGGGGAGGGAGGGAAGTTTGGGGAGAGGATGGGAGGGGAAAATAGAGGGCAGGGGGAAAGAGAGAGGGGGGAGAGATGGGGGGAGAGTAGGGGGGAGGGGAAAGGGTTGTGGAAGTATGAGGGACAAAAATTAAAAACCCCCCCGGTTTCCAGACATAGATGACCAGGTAAATCCAGGGAAAGCTATGACCCCTTTTTGAGTCATTTGTTAAACCCAATTCAACAGTGAGAGAAGGGGAGGGGGCAGGTTAAAGAAGGATTTATAAGCCTTAAGAAAATTGAGACATGGGTTGTGTATTTTTGGCCTTCAGAGGGTGAATGGGCAAGACAAAAGATTGAATGCCTTTGAACGGGGTATGGTATAGGTGCGGGCGCCCCGGTTTGGTCAAAAACGAAACGGTGGTTTTCACGCTCAAAGTTTCCCGTTGTTAAGAACGGCCCCCACCCAATGGAATCCAGCCAACTTACAAACTGGGGAAGAGGGGGGCAACATGGCCCAGCATCCTGTGGAACGCTTTTGACACTTGTAGAGCCCATCCCCCCGACAAAATTGAGGCTGTTCTGAGTGAAAAAGGGGGTGCAATCAAATTACATCTACTTTACATGGAAGGTGTTCCTAATTTTTGGGAAAAAATATTTTGAAGAATGTTTTGTTTTCAATGGTCTCCATTTTCCCTTTTCTTCTCTCTTTTTCCAGAGGTTTAGACCGGCGGGGGAAAATTTCCCATTCCCGCCCAAAGCGCTCAGTGGCAGGCAATTAGTCCCGTCAAGCATGATCATGCAGGCTTGCTTATACCTCTACAAACACAGGTACCAATGATACATAAACATGCTCAAAAAAAAAAAAAACACTAAACAAACAATTAAAAATCCAAGAATCCACTTCTTAAATCAAATGCATTGGGAAAAGCAACATGATTTCAATAATTTACATGGGTTTGCAAAAGGGAAAAGGGCAAATGGAAATTATAGGCAATTAGCAAACCCCCCTATAAAGGAGTGGGTTTTGCAGTGGTGACCCCGACCACTTTTAGTTCCCAGCTTCCTGGTGATGTTTGGTCACTTTTGAATGTGGCGGTGCTTTTACTATATGGTAGCATGAGACGGAGTCTACAAAACCCCAAAGTGGAAAGGGAGTGAGTCATCCGGTGGCAATCAATGCGGCTGTGGCAAAAAGGTTGCTGTGTTGTCAGCGTAGTGTCCAGGCATGGAGGGGACCCGGAACGGCCCCGTACATCAGGAGACGTGGGGGAGGCCCCAGGAGGGCAACAACCAGCAGCAGGACCCCACCTCGCCTTTGTGCAAGGGGGAGCAGGAGGACATCCCAGAGCCTGCAAATGACCCCAGCAGCCACAAATTGATGTGTCTGTCAAACGGTCAGAAAAGCTCCATGAGGGGTACGAGGGCCGAGTCCAGGGGGTGGGGGTTGGTACACCCCAACACGTGCAGGACTTTTGGCATTTGCCAGAGAACACCAAGTTTGCAAATTCCCCAGGCGCCCTGTGCTCTTCACAGATGAAAGCGGTTCACACTGACCCACATGGACAGAGGACAGATTTTGGAGACGCCGTGGAGAATGTTCTGTCCCTGAAAACATCCTCCATCAGAGGGTTTGGCGGTGGGGGTCAGTCATGGTGTGGGGTGCATTTTTTTGGGGGGGGCGCACACCCCTCCATGTGCTCGCAAGAGGGGCTACCCATTAGGCCCGAGATGAAACCCTCGACCCTGTGAGGGACCATATGCTGGTGCGGTGGCCCGGGGTTCCCTCCAAATGAAAGACAATGCTAGACTCTTTGTGGGGGAGGTTCACCCATTTTCCTGAAAGGGAGGAAGGCATTGATGCTAGGGACCCCGTTCCCCGGGACCTGAAAATTGAGCACATTGGGACATCATGTCTCGCTCCATCCACCCAAGCACGTTGCACCACAGCTGTCCAAAAGTTGGGGTGCTTTAGTCCAGGGCTGGGAGGAGATCCCCAGGGGCCCCCAGGGCCAGTGGTTAAGGCACTGCATCCATGTGGTGCCCCAGAGATCCTGGTTAGAAAACCAGGCTCTGCGTAGCCGGGCCGCGACCGGGGGACCCAGGGGGAGGGCACAATTTGGCCCAGGTTCGCCCGGGTGGGGAGGGAAAAGGCCGGCAGGGATGTAGCTAGTTTGGTAGAGCATGGGGTTTGCAACGCCGGGTTTGGGGGGTTTTATTCCCGGGGGGGCCCGTATATAAAAAAAAAGTTTCACTAACGTAAGTTAGGGTTGTGGGTCCCCCACAGGGGGTATGAAAGAAGTAAAAAATAAAAAAAAAATAAAGTAGGCACTAACTAACTGTAAGTCGTCGGATAAAAGCATCTGCTAAAATGACTAAAATGAAAAGTAAAAAATGAGACCACCGCCACCTCATCAGGAGCACCCCGGGGTTGTAGGGAGGCTAAGGCACGGGGAGGCCACACACATACTGAGCCCTTTTGGATTTTTTTTAAGGACATTCATAAAAGTTGGACCGCCGTAGGGGTTTTTCCATTTAATTTTTGGGGGTGACCCCAAATTCAGACCTCCAGGGTTTGTAAAATTGATTCCTTTGATATTTTGTGTATTTTGGGTCAGCAATTTCAATGAAAAGAAAAAAGTTTTTAAAGATTATTATTTATTAGATTAGGTGTGTTGTTTTAAATGTTCCCTTTTAATTTTTTAGCAGTTAAACCCTTAACCCCTACAAAATCCAAATGATCAATATCCCAACCCCAAAACCTTCTAGGTTTTCCCCCCTACCTCCCCAAGGACCCAAAGGTTTCAGCACACACTTTTACCTACTAGGTAGCTAGTTTGGGATTGTGTTCAAACAACATGTAGGCAGGGTTTCTTAGGATTCAAACTCTCAAACAGCTCAGCATCAATCGAGAAACACCAGTTTCGCTGTAGACAGATACCACAGCGATAATAACTATCTTAATTCACCAGCATCATAAAACTATATTAAAATTTATAATTATTTAAAAAATATTAAAAAAAAAAACTTAAACTATTAGGGGAAAGTTTTCCCGCCCCTCTCAGGTGTAGAAAAATCGGGTAAAAGGCTTTTTTAAAAAAACCGCCTTTTTGTAATAAAGTCGGTTTTTAATTTCAGTGTCTCATACCCCCCCCATTCTCTCCCCTCCTCTCCTTTTCTCTCTCTTCTCTCTTCTCCTCCTCTCCTCTCTTCTCTCTCGTCTTCGCCTTTCCCCCTCGCTCTCTCTCTCTCTCTCTCTTCTCCTTCTCCCTCTCTCCCCCATCTTTTCTCTCTCTCTCTCTCCGCTCTCTCTCTCTCTCTCTCTCTCTCCTCTCCTCTCTCTCTTCTCTCTTCCCTCTCTCTCTTCTCTCCTCTCTCCGCGCTCTCTGTCCTCTCTAGGGAAGACCAAGGTACCGTTAAAATATGCGGGCCCAGGGAAAAACCCCAAAAGGTCGAGTACGTTGAAAACCCTGTACGACCGCAACACCCAGCCCATGACATATGGCCAAGAGACAGATTTTACAGTCAGACATGTGCACGGGGGTTTAACCCACCGCTACGCCCAGAGGTGTTGGGTGGTGAGGGTGTGTACACTCCCGGTCAAAGGTTTTAGAAAACCTCTCATTAAAGGGGGTTTTTCTTTATTTTTACTAATTTTAATTTAGAATAATAGTGAAGACATAAAAAACTAGAAATAACACATAGGAATCATGTAGAACCCAAAAAAAGGAAAACAAATAAAAAATATTTTATATTTGAGTTTCTTCAAATGCCCCCCAGCCTGGATGAACTTTGCAAAACTCTTGACATTCTTCAACCAGCTTCACCCGGGAAGTTTTTAACATCTTGGAGTTCCCCCATATCTGAGCAGTTGGCTGTTTCCTTTACTCTGAGGTCCGATCCCCAACCATTCAATTTTTTGAGGGCGGGGGATTTGGAGGCCCCGGGCATCTGATGCTCACTCCCTACTTCCTTTTTGGTAAAAAAGCCCTTACACAGCCGGAGATGTGTTGGGGCATTGCTGTTTAAAAATAAATGAAAACCCCAACCAGATGGGATGGGTATCGCTGCAAAATGCTGTGGTAGCCACTCTGGTTAAGTTCCCTTGAATTCAAATAAATACATAGTGTCCCCAGAAAACCCCCCCCCACCCATAACCTCCCTCCAGCTTTACTGTGAAAAATACACATGCAGAGATATCCTTTTCACCCACACGGTCTCAAAAAGACACGGGGGGGAAACCCAAAAATTTCAATTCAATTCGGCTAAGTCCATTGTGTGTTTTTCCCCAAGCAAGTTCTTTTTTATTGGTGTCCTTTAGTAGTGGTTTTTTTGCAGAAATTTCGACAATGAAGGCCTGTTTCAGGCAGTCCCTCTGAAATTTTGGAATTTTTAGATGGTTGTATTGAACTCGTGAAGCATTTTTTTTTGGGCGCAATTTCTGAGGCTGGTAACTCAAATGACCTTACCCTTGAGAGGGTAATCGGGGTATTCCATTCCTTGGGGTCCCAGAGAGCCATTTTCATCAGAGAGTTTAGGTTTTTTGGGAGCACTTAAAGAAATTTTCAAAGTTTTGAAATTTTCCTTTGGACGACCTTAGTTAAAAGAAAATGATGGGAATGTCTTTTCTCTTTGCTTATTTGAGCTGTTCTTGCATCATATGACTTGGTGTTTTTACCAAATAGGGTATCTTCTGTATACCCCCCTACCTTTGTCACCACACAACTATTGGTTCAAACACATAGAAGGAAGACATTCCACAAAATAACTTTTAAGAAGGCACACCTTTTAATTATAATAAATAATAATAGCCATGTAGCAGATGCTTTTATTCAAAGCGACTTAACAGTCATGTGTGCATACATTTTTACGTATGTGTGGTCCGGGGATCGAACCCACTACCCTGGCGTTACAAGCGCCATGGACTCTGACCAATTGAGCTATCAGATGGAACCACCCCATACCATAACTAAATTAATGAAAGGCATTCCACGTGACTACCTCCATGAAGCTGGTTGAGAGAATCGCCAGAGAGTGTGACAAATCTGGTCATCCAAGGCCAAAGGGTGGCTATTGAAGAACCTCAAATATTAAAAAAAAAAAAAAACAAAAAAATTTTTTCAAATTAATTTTTTTTTTTTTTTTTTTTTTGAATTTGTTTACACTTTTTCTATGGTTACTAATGATTCCATATGTGTTAACTCATAGTTTTTTGATGTCTTCACTATTATTATACAATGTAGAAAATAGTAAAAAAATAAGAAAAACCCTGGAAAATAATGAGTAGGTGTTCTAAAACTTTTGACCGGCAGTGTCTGATCATGACCAGTACATTATGACCAGTACATTATGACCAGTACATTATGACCAGTACATTATGACCAGTTACATTATGACCAGTACATTATGACCAGTACATTATGCACAGTGTATAGATCTCCAACCGCTAACATTTCACCTTTATGTAGTATTTATTATTTTCATCAACTCCGTACCCTAGAGACCAACGTTGCGTGCAGGCTGTCGTTCCAGTGCAGCACTGACACATCTGACTCATTCTTTGTAAAGGAATCGTTGTTTTGCCGCTGAAAACTGTTCGTAACTAAACTGGCAAGGAACATAGAGCCATGGGACAGAGACGTAGGCCTACAGAATAGAGCCATATGACAGACGTAGGCCTACAGAATAGAGCCATGTGACAGACGTAGGCCTACAGAATAGAGCCATGTGACAGACGTAGGCCTACAGAATAGAGCCATGTGACAGACGTAGGCCTACAGAATAGAGCCATATGACAGACGTAGGCCTACAGAATAGAGCCATATGACAGACGTAGGCCTACAGAATAGAGCCATATGACAGACGTAGGCCTACAGAATAGAGCCATGTGACAGACGTTAGGCCTACAGAATAGAGCCATGTGACAGATGTAGGCCTACAGAATAGAGCCATATGACAGACGTAGGCCTACAGAATAGAGCCATGTGACAGACGTAGGCCTACAGAATAGAGCCATATTGACAGACGTAGGCCTACAGAATAGAGCATGTGACAGACGTAGGCCTACAGAATAGAGCCATATGAACAGAACGTAGGCCTACAGAATAGAGCCATGATGACAGACGTTAGGCCTACAGAATAGAGCCATATGACAGACGTGGGCCTACAGAATAGAGCCATATGACAGACGTAGGGCCTTACAGTAATAGAGCCATATGACAGACGTAGGCCTACAGAATAGAGCCATATGACAGACGTGGGCCTACAGAATAGAGCCATATGACAGACGTAGGCCTACAGAATAGAGCCATATGACAGACGTAGGCCTACAGAATGTATGTATCCACTAGTGGACACCATCCTAACAGGTAGAAGCAGACCCCCTGCGGTGACGCTACACATGAAAAGCAGTCAGTTCACAGGATACACGGCAGAATGTGGAATATCTGAATCTGTTCCATGGGGGTGGTCCCGGGTTGTTTTTTGGCTTCGCGCAATTTTTCAAGAGAAAAAAGCTCAAATGCAGTGTTCAGCAGTCTTATCGCCCAGCTGTTATGGAGAGATAGACTCTGACTGCTGAGGTCCCCAAACTGTGCAGCAACGACAAAGGAGATAATCACAATCCAATTTCTAACTAAGTATTTCATGGCATCTCTCATGGGTTTTGTAAAGGGTACAAAAGTCAGTGCTGCGGAGCAGACAGCTAGCTCTGCCAAGCGCTCGTGTGTGACGGGATTATCGCTGTATG
>CM072221.1:73514330-73601830 GCA_036851935.1 Coregonus suidteri | reverse complement strand
ACTGCGACTCGACTGTTCTACTGGTCTAGTCAACTCTTTAAGGAAATCTGGCTGATAGAAACGAGGAAGGTTTGATCACTAACTGGACTAGTCACCGCCTGCTCTGTTGGTCTACTGTACTCTTCAAGAAACTCAACTAATCTGGAAACAACTGAGGCACCAAATCCATCCACTGCTTGACAAAGTTAAAACAACATGTCACATCAGCTTCACCACGTCTTCAGTAAAGCTTCTTACATCTCTTTTCAACTTCATCACATTGCTCTATTTTTCCTCCGCTCATCTTGAAAAACATTGCTCAAGGCTCATCATAGCTTTTGACAGCAGGGTTGTTGGTGGCGTCGCAATTACTCCTGTGTCTAGCTTCAATTGGAAATGATTAAGCAGATCATAGTACAACATTGTTTATGCTCCGATCCCCGGCTCCCGCATCATAATCTCCCAATTATCGGGGGAATGTTCGGCAAAGACGTGCAGCTGGGCTTTCGGCGGGTTGGGACAGACGGAGAGACGACGCGCCGCTTCGCTTTTCAACGTTTCAGATCTAAACATCAGCAGCAAAAAAGGACTGTGATTATTGACAGGAAGGGGGAGGGGGGTGGAGAGTAGCTGGAGCGAGAGAGTGAATAACATCTTGTGATGTTGTGTGATGGAGTCGAGATGTCCGTGAGAAGAAGGTTTGTCAGACACTGTGAGTTGTACTTCCACTAGGGAGGGTAGATGGGATATGGGACTGTGGTTAAATTGGTGTAGTGTCCTCTTTGACACCCTCCCCTTTGAAGACCCTGTCCAGAGATCAGGGCCTCGTTTCCCAGTTGCGATGTAACTGAAGCTGATCGTACCAGATGCATCGTTATTTACCAGATTTAAGAGTGTTTCCCAAAACAAGCGAGTAGAGAGAACGTTCGCCATGTGCGTCGTTAGACCACGTGTCCATACTGATAGGATCAAGAAAATAAATAAAAAAACACTGCTGCTCTCATGATCAGCTTTCTCCATTCAAATCTTACTTAGACATTAGAATTATTCCACAATACTGACAATGGATCAGCTCCTGGAGAGATATTACCACCTATGGCTGCAAAGAGGCTATTGAGGCGCCGTATTATGCTTACCCTATAATAATGCACTAAATCGCAGACCGGGCACATTATTGCACACATTGTCACACATCATGAAACACATTGAGGCAAAAATTACAGCCTAGTCGCAAAATAAAACTCAATGATTGAACATGAAATAGATTTCAATATGATTGAAATAGCCTATGTAGGCTCATGTAACCTATGTATCTTTTAATGCAGTCATCTCAGGTTTCATTTGAAGCATCATTTTATCATTCACTTGTTTGTAACAATTGCAAATACTTCGGCAACTTTGTATTTGTGGTCAACTTCGTTCTGAAGCAACAGTCCTACAGATAGCCTAAAGATCTTGATGCTATGTTTTTAGTGTCTGTAAATAAAGTGACGTGGAACGGCAAAAAAAAAAAACTTTGGCTGCTCTACGAGTGGTCTGGATCACTCGTAGATGTGCAAAAGGTTTTTAGGATGTTACTAACGAAGGCTCTGGGAACCTTGGCTACTAAAGACATATTTTAAGAAGGTTCTAACGATGGTCTTAATGCTACGAAGGCTCTGGGTAATGAGGCTCAGCTTTAAAATGTTCCCTACACTGTGTCCCCTCCTTGATCCTGTAGAAAGCTCCCTGCACTGTGTCCCCTCCTTGATCCTGTAGAAAGCTCCCTGGACTGTATGTCCCCTCCTTGATCCTGTAGAAAGCTCCCTGCACTGTGTGTCCTCTCCTTGCTCCTGTAGAAAGCTCCCTGCACTGTGTGTCCCCTCCTTGCTCCTGTAGAAAGCTCCTGCACTGTGTGTCCCCTCCTTGGCTCCTGTAGAAAGCTCCCTGCACTGTGTGTCCCCTCCTTGCTCCTGTAGAAAAGCTCCCTGCACTGTATGTCCTCTCCTTGCTCCTGTAGAAAGCTCCCTGCACTGTGTGTCCCCTCCTTGCTCCTGTAGAAAGCTCCCTGCACTGTATGTCCCCTCCTTGATCCTGTAGAAGTAGCCACTGTGGACATTTAGAGGGAGGGAGAAAATGGTGCTTGAGTTACACTGTTGCGAATTGTGACCGTTACATGCAATTCGCTTCCATTTCATCCCATCGACAACACCCATGTCCAACTCGTATGAAGTCTTCATGTCATCCAGCCATCATCAACCACGGGATTGAGCTACTATGATGTGAGATTTAGAAGCTAGATTGAGACCAGATCTTTATCCCTTTATTCATGTATTTTACTATGATACTGTAGACCTGATCAGCCCTGTATATTGTGGGACATCCCTTAGCTTTCCCATGAAGCTAGATTGAGACCTAGATTCATGAATGATTCATTAAAGCCAGATTCATTAACCCTTTATTCATGAATGTTACTTTCAGCCCTTTATATCATTTCTATTAGATTGTCTCCACCTACAAGGCCTAACTCACCTGGATTTACCAGACAGACAGCAGGTAGCTTAGTGGGTAAGAGCGTTGTGCCAGTAACCGAAAGGTCGCTGGTTCTAATCCCCGAGCCGACTAGGTGACAAATCTGTCGATGTGCCCTTAAGCAAGGCACTTACCCTAATTGCTTGTGTTAGCCGCTCTGGATAAGGAACGTCTGCTAAAATGACAAAAAAAAAAAAAAAAAAAACGTCCTTTCCCATTCCAGTCAGGTGCAGCAAAGCAGCCTTCACAGTCTAAATCAGCCACATCACTAACATTTGTTTTCCAATGAAGATTTAAAATATCCTACATAATTCAGCGCACACGCACACAAAACAAACGTAAGCACACACACACTCACAAACACACACAACTTTCCCATGGCAATATGCATCCCACATCTCCCTATCCACATCATGGACCTGCCTAGGGTTTTAAATACCAGCAGATTTGATTATCTAATATGGAAGGACTGAAATGCCATCTCTCTGGAGAAGGTTTTAGGTCTAGGGTCATTTGTTGTACGTTTAGATAATTGTCTTTGAGTTCACGGATAGTTTTAGTCACATACAGCACTGAGCCATTGCAAAGTAGTCAGCGCTCACCGTCTAAATCAGCCACATCACTGACATGTGTTTTCCAATGACGATTTAAAAATCACATAATTCAGTTTTAGAAGAAGAAAAAAAAAAGACTAAAGAAAAATCGAATCCAAGCCTTTGAAACCAATCACTGTATTGTTCAGCCAATCTGTTTTCACCCTCACTTGTAATTTGCTTTTAAAATGTGTTTACTTTTAAAGCCGTAGCTTATCTCTGCAGTGTGAATATAATATCGCCCGGTGTCCGTTCCCGTCGTAACGTTGATGGGAAAAAGCAAAGATTGAATTTCCCTAGTGATGTCATAGGCCTGAGCAGCGACGCCGTCACATGATCTTCAAGCTGTCCACTTCCTGTAACCGTGTGTGTGCTGCTGTTGATCTTTCTTTCTTATCGTTTCAATGTGAATTACTCAAAGTAACAGAGGAGTAGAGGACATCATCACCTTCTAGTTAGTATCTCCGCATTAACAAACTGGGTTATGACGGCTCTCTGGGAGACCCCTATACACTCCGATGTGCACACACACACACACACACACAATAACAAAACACATGAATGCACGCACGCAAAAAACCACACGCACAGCTTTCATTTTACATTGACATTTTAGTCATTTAGCAGACGCTCTTATCCAGAGCGACTTACAGTTACAATTTTCATACTGTATAGACTCCCATGGCAATATGCAGCCCATATCTCCCTATCCCCATCGTGGACCTGCATAGGGTTTTAAATACCAGCAGATTTGATGATCTAATAATAATAATAATATGACATTTAGCAGACACTTTTATCCAAAGCGACTTACAGTCATGTGTGCATACATTTTTGTGTATGGGTGGTCCCGGGGATCGAACCCACTACCCTGGCGTTACAAGCGCCGTGCTCTACCAGCTGAGCTACAGAGGACCACATATGATCTAATATGGAAGGGCTGAATGCCATCTCTCTCTGGAGAAGGTTTTAGGTCTAGGGTTTTTGTTGTACGTTTAGATAATGTCTTTGAGTTCACGGACAGTTTTTAGTCACATCCAGCACTGAGACAGCATTCTGTCCAGCCATTCATACTCATAAGGGCTCTCTGTGGGTTTTGAAATGGAAAACTAGCTACCCTTTTTACGGCTTGAGATTAGTAACAAAGCACTTTCAGTTGATTCCAGGGCTGTGCTATAGCCCACCTGAAACTAATACGGCAAACCAGCAACACAGGGGGCTCCTCTATATTTCTGTTAGCAGATGTGAAGAGGTGAAGAGAGGTGGAGAGGAGGAGAGGGAGAGGAGAGGTGGAGAGGAGGAGAGGTGAAGAGAGAGGAGAGGAGAAGGAGAGGAGAGGAGAGGAGAGGAGAGGAGAAGGAGAGGAGAGGAGAGGAGAGGAGAGGAGAGGAGAGGAGAGGAGAGGAGAGGAGGAGAGAAGAGAGGAGAGGAGAGGAGAGGTGAAGAGGAGAGGAAGTGGAGAGGAGAGGAGAGGAGAGGAGAGGAGAGGAGAGGAGAGGAGAGGAGAGGAGAGGAGAGGAGAGGAGAGGAGAGGAGAGGAGAAGAGAGGAGAGGAGAGGAGAAGAGAAGGACATTACACCTTCTTGTCTTTTTTTTTAGCGGTGTCTAGCCTCATAGTGGCTTTTCAGACACTAACCATCCACTGCCAAGCAAGCCGAACGACGGGAAAGAATTTAGTGTCCCTTCTGTGGGTTTGAGTCAAGCCTTTGTTTCTGCCGTCGAGAGAGAGACAGAAATAAACACAGAAATATACACTTGGTGCACAGAGAGCTTGTTAGTCAAAGCATCCAGCCTGTTGTCCTCTCTGTAGATCAGCTGTGTGTTCATCATCTATCTCTCCCTCTCGCTCTCTGTGTGTGTGTGTGTGTGTGTGTGTGTGTGTGTGTGTGTGTGCCTGTGTGTGTGTGTGTGTGTGTTGTGTGTGTGTGTGTGTGTGTGTGCCTGTGTGTGTGTGTGCCTGTGTGTGCCTGAATGTTATCCAGAGACCAGCTACTTGGGTGATCAACATCAACGGTATGTTGTTTTATGAACAGAAACCTACATGAAGGTGTTTTTGTTCAGCCAAAGATAGAATGTGACCCACATTCAGAGTTTCTGGGAAGATGGTGAAGATCGATTGAAGTAATATAATTATGCCGTACTGGAGGGTAGACGCAGTCACGCTTCAGCATTTTGGACTCGCAAGGTTTCTGTTTTAGTCTCAGCTGTGCTGCTGCTTTCACAAAATATGTTGGAGAGAGAGAGAGAGAGAGAGATGAGACGAGAGAGGAGAGAGAGAGAGAGAGAGAAGAGAGAGAGAGAGAGAGAGAGGAGAGAGAGAGAGAGAGAGAGAGAGAGAGAGAGAGAGAGAGGAGAGAGAGAGAGAGGAGAGAGAAGAGAGAGGAGAGAGAGAGAGAGAGAGAGAGAGAGAGAGAGAGAGAGAGAGAGAGAGAGAGGAGATAGAGAGAGAGAGAGAGAGAGAGAGAGAGAGAGAGAGAGAGAGAGAGAGGAGACAGAGACAGAGAGAGACCTTTTAGGCTAATTCCCCTGACCAAAGGCATTCACTTTCAGTTTTCTGAGAAAAAATCAATGTTATATTAATACCTTTAGATTCTGTGTTTTAATGTGTTCAAGGCTAAATGAGTAATGCAAAAAAGTGAACGTTCACATGATATAGTTTGGATATGATCTCTTCTTCAATCTCAATTTGTTACTCCATAGCAACATTGAAAGTTGATCCAGACTTGAATGATGTTTGGTCCTTCAGGTCTGCTTTCCAAACTTCCATGCTACCACAATACTCCACCCATATCAAACATGTCAGTGGTCTACAATACTCCACCCATATCAACATGTCCAGTGGTCTACAGTCTACAGGAGTGGTGCTACAATGACAGAGGGGGAGACTCTGAGGATTATGATGCAAAGGAACCAGTGAATTATAATACAATTTTCGAGAGCTTGGAGCATTATTGAATATATTTTCTGTCTTGTTTTATCTATAACTCACATTGAATTCCCCACCCTCCGAAATTGTTTATTTTAGAAGAAGTTATAGAATTGTTTAATGCAAGAAGAGAATGTCCCCTTTTATTTGAATTAATTAAATATATTAATGTATATACATTTGACATTACATATAAGAGAGGGCAGAGGATTTAAAAAAACATTCCCGTCACGTTTAAGCAACATTGTTTTCCATGTAACACATCTTTCGTGTAGGGGCTGATGTCAAACATAGTTGGTCCGTTTTTAATATTTCCATGTTGTCCGTCCATCAGTTTCCTTTCCAGAGACCTTGTGAAACAAACAGCAGTAGAGCAGGAGCATCTACCAGTGCAGTCCACAAGGCCTCAACAACCACTAGTAGAGGAGTACTGACAGGACCGGCCCTAGACTTTTGGGGGCCCCTCCCCCACCTCGCAGTCAAAAACATGTTAGTGCCCCCCTCCCCCCCCCCCCCCCCCCCCCCCCGTCTTGGTCGGGGCCCCCTACCTGCCTCGGGGCCCTAAGCATCTGCTCATGTCTCTTGCTGGGCGGGTGGGCACTGGGGGTACCAAAACAGACATTCAGGACAGAGGTTTTGCTGGTGACCAAAAGGGTTTTGGGAGAAACTAAGGAGTGTACAAACATGGACTTAAACAGAAACTGTCAAGAGAAAAACTGGAAAAACTGGAAAGCTGAGCAACCTCTGAAAAAAAGAGTATAAAGTTAAGAACAAACAAAAACTTTTTTTGTTACAGAGATATATTTTTATGGAAATACATTTGTAATATAAAAAGATGAGAAAATGGATTGACATATCTGTAAAATGTTTTTTTTTTTTTTTTTTTTTCATTATTGTAGAACAAATGTTAGTGGGAAAATAAAAAATAAATCTATCTATATATATACAAAGATAAAAATAGAAACAAAGCTTTTTGTAAATGTAAAAAAGATTGTACATACAAGTTTCCATACACACTGTCCATATAAGACCCCCCATGGCTTGTCTGCAGTAAAGAACATGGATTTTACCCGTCTGTATATGATGCTTTGCTTTGTGTCTAAGATCATTCTACTTTCTTGAACTGGAAACGTATTTTGAAGTTTTTTGAATAAATAAATAAATAAAAATGTTCATTTACGTGTGATTTTATTGCACTATAAAGATACCCAATGATCACAGAATTGTATGATTAGCGTGATGGTATCTCAGACGAGTTTGTAGACAAGGAAAATGTACACGAAGCATTTACTGTGAATGTGATCTCCACAAAAAAACTTCCAGAACATTGCCTTCCAAAAGCCACATTCTCGACAGTGAAAATGTGTTTGTCTACAACGCACATTTGATTGAATCCCAGCCTCTGTCGTTCGCCTAGCTGAACACAGCAGTCTACGGCTGTTCGTTTGTGAAATACTGTATTGCAGAATGAAGACAAAGTATCATAGACGTTTCTGATATTGTTGCTTATTGAATAAGGCAGAAAGGTAAAGTGGTAAGAATCTTCTATTATACTGTTGTGATGAGCACATGGCTGTTCATGTCTGTTCATGTCTGTGTACGGTACTACAGTACAAACCTTTATTTAACCGGGTAAGAAGCCAGTTGAGAACAAGTTCTCATTTACAACTGCGACCTGGCCAAGATAAAGCAAAGCAGTGCGATAAAAGCAACAACACAGAGTTACATATGGGGTAAAAAAAAACATAAAGTCAAAAATACAAACAGAAAATATATATATACAGTGTGTGCAAATGTAGTAAAATTATTATAAAAAAAAGTATAATAATAAATATATATATATATACAGGTAACGAGCTGAGATTAGGAGCACAAACACAAAATAACTGTCAATCTCCCTCGGCCCTGGGGCTCCATGCAAGATCTCACCTCGTGGAGTTGCAATGATCATGAGAACGGTGAGGAATCAGCCCAGAACTACACGGGAGGATCTTGTCAATGATCTCAGGCAGCTGGGACCATAGTCACCAAGAAAAACAATTGGTAACACACTACGCCATGAAGGGACTGAAATCCTGCAGCGCCCGCAAGGTCCCCCTGCTCAAGAAAGCACATATACAGGCCCGTCTGAAGTTTGCCAATGAACATCTGAATGATTCAGAGGAGAACTGGGTGTGAAGGTGTTGTGGTCAGATGAGACCAAAATGGAGCTCTTTGGCATCAACTCAACTCGCCGTGTTTGGAGGAGGAGGAATGCTGCCTTGACCCCAAGAACACCATCCCCACCGTCCAAACATGGAGGTGGAAACATTATGCTTTGGGGGGTGTTTTTCTGCCAAGGGGACAGGACAACTTCACCGCATCAAAGGGATGATGGACGGGGCCATGTACCGTCAAACCTTGGGTAAGAACCTCCTTCCCTCAGCCAGGGCATTGAAAAATGGGTCATGGATGGGTATTCCAGCATGACAATGACCCAAAACAAGGTCCTGGAGTGGCCTAGCCAGTCTCCAGACCTTAATCCCATAGAAAAATCTGTGGAGGGAGCTGAAGGTTCGAGTTGCCAAAACGTCAGCCTCGAAACCTTAATGACTTGGAGAAGATCTGCAAAGAGGAGTGGGACAAAATCCCTCCTGAGATGTGTGCAAAACCTGGTGGCCAACTACAAGAAACGTCTGACCTCTGTGATTGCCAACAAGGGTTTTGCCACCAAGTACTAAGTCATGTTTTGCAGAGGGGTCAAATACTTATTTCCCTCATGAAAACGCAAATCAATTTATACCATTTTTGACATGCGTTTTTCTGGATTTTTGTTGTTGTTATTCTGTCTCTCACTGTTCAAATAAACCTACCATTAAAATTATAGACTGATCATATCTTTTGTCAGTGGGCAAACGTACAAAATCAGCAGGGGATCAAATACTTTTTTCCCTCACTGTAGTACAAAGAAACAGAACATTGTTATATAAAACTCGGGGAGGTGAATGTTGTAGTGGATATATATTACATCTATATTTCTTCCTCCATTCTTTAATGTATTTGTTTCCCATTTCCACCACTGATCATAGGTTTCGTCCCAAACAGAACCCTATTCCTGATGAAGTGCACTACTTTTGTTTAGAGCTCTGGGGACCCCTATAGGAAATAGGGAGCCGTTTGGGACACCACCCTAGAGTCTTCTCCTCCGTCGCCTGTTCATCGTTAGTAGAGTGAGACTCACTGTTGGTTGAACTCTGATAACAACAGCAACTGTCGTATTTATCGGGTTATATAGAGATGGTGGATAGTGTGTGTGTGTGTGTGTGTGTGTGTGTGTGTGTTGTGTTGTGTGTCATGCATTGAATACATAAATAGAGGTAACAAACAAACCGTCTAGATTTCCCAGGGTGCCTTGGGTGTCCCACGCAGACCAACCAATGACAGCAGACTGGTGGGTAGAGGTAACAGAGAGGTACTGCTGGGGGGTAGAGGTAACAGAGAGGTACCACTTGCTGGCTCAGTTTAATGTCTCTGTTTAGGAAGTTTGAAATGTAATGTTTTTGTTTGTTGGAGAAAAAACGTTGGAACACCTGTTTGGCTGTCAAAGGTGTCTGACAAAATACAGTGAATATCATCTCCAACAATTAGCTAAAATAATAAGTAATCACAAAGTGCTATTTATTAGTAGTATAAGGGTGTTCTTGGTGGAGGTATGGCCTGAATGAAGGTGGTTGGAGCGTTGGACTGAATGAAGGTGATGGAAGTATGGCCTGAATGAAGACGGTCTTTTGGTTCTTGATGGAGTATTCAAGAATCTGCATAAAAACAATTTCCATTTTCCCGTCAGAGTTGTGTTTCCATCAAATTGACTTGTTGAGGAAAAGAGTCTGTGAGTAAATACCTAGTGTGTGCAGGGCTCGTGACTAACCTTTTTCCTCAGTGCAATTTCAACTGTCCAAACTGAACTTGAACCGTCCCAGAATTAAAATATATGTTTTATTGTTTATGTTTTTTGATATCCCAACATAGGTCTAGGTCATTTGCTTTTAAAGTAATGTCTGTATTTCTGAGACAGATACAGACTTAATTTGTTAAGAAAACAAATAAAAATCCAGTACATTATTAATAATTATAATTTATTAACTTAACATGCTAACCACATGTATACAATATACAGTACCAGTCAAAAGTTTGGACACACCTACTCATTCAAGGGTTTTTCTTTATTTTTAAAATTTTCTACATTGTAGAATAATAGTGAAGACATCAAAATGATGAAATAACACATATGGAATCATGTAGTAACCAAAACAGTGTTAAACAAATCAAATAGACACGCTTTGCCTTGATGACAGCTTTGCACACTCTTGGCGTTCTCTCAACCAGCTTCACCTGTAATGCTTTTCCAACAGTCTTCAAGGAGTTCCCACATATGCTGAGCACTTTGGGATGAGTCGGACGGCAGAGTGAAGGAAAAGCAGCCAACAAGTGCTCAGCATATGTGTGAACTCCTTCAAGACTGTTGGAAAAGCATTCCAAGTGAAGATTTAATTCTGAGCCCTGAGTGCATGTGTACTGAATAAAAAATACTAGTTAAATGGGTTTCCATCAATTTTCAACACTAGGCCTACTGATAATTTATTTCATCTGTAGCCTAATAAACTGCATGCTTTTCTTTCCCATAATTAAATGTTTTTATCGCATAAATTGGATGGATCGAAACCTGGTTAATGTTAAGCCATTTTGAGTATGCTGGAATTATATTTTTGGATGAATGTGTACATGCCTACAGGAGACTTTTGAAGTAGCCCAATCAGATTAAAACATTGTTGTGTTAATACCACTTACAAAAGGTAATACGTAAAAAAAAGTTAAATGATAAATATTTAGGCTATATTGAAGTGTTAGGTTCTAGGTGCGCGAGGAATGGCCGCTCGGATCAGAGAGGAGACAGAGCTCGTGGAATGGCCGCTCGGATCAGAGAGGAGACAGAGCTCGTGGAATAGCCGCTCGGATCAGAGAGGAGACAGAGCTCGTGTTAAGCTTTCCTGAATAACTGAGCCTGCTGGGTAATACATTATTATAGGATGACTTGGGAGAATGATGATCTGCAAACAGACTCCGTATCAGAATAAAAAAAAATACAGCCAGACTGACCTGCTACTGTGCCTTTCTAGACCTTATAAAACTGTCCAGAGTAGGGACCCACAACTGATCCAAAATGAAATGAAACATTCGACCTAGTAACATTTCCTCAGACAGAGATACTCATCGAGTTATATATTCACCTCCTTACCTCTTGAATTCCTTCAGGTGGAGATACTCAGAAAGTGAAGAAACATTGATATTTGTTGTGGGGAGTTATATTATTATTATAGTTTTATATATATATTTTGTTTCTAGTCTAAAGGAGAGTATGTAAGGGATAAAGCAGATGTTCTGTGCATTGCCTTGGAAATAATGGACGACAGTGGGACGAGGTGGAAAGGGAAGGGGGTACCTAGTCAGCTGTACAACTGAATGCATTCAACTGAAATGTGTCTTCCGCATTTAACCAACCCCTCTGAAGCAGGAGTTCATTTTTCCAAGGTACAGAACGGATGCGTTCATCCCACTTATACCACAGTTGCCAAAGAAAACAATATGAAAGCACACATTTACCAGTAGAAATATTTATATTTTTTGTTGATATTTTCCTTTTTTGTAAGAGAATTTATGCTTTCTAATTTTTTTGGTTGCTAGAGATGCAAACCCAGTCGTTTGTTCCATAAGTTTGATATTTATGGACAACGACCTAGTTGTTCGTTCTATATGTTCTTGTCCCTTGCTTGCTAGCTAGTCAACTAGCTACGGCTAACACAGTCACGACCTCTGCAGCTAGAATAAAAGCAAAGTAGCTGTTTTCTATTGACTTAATTTGGATACATCCATTACAATGAGCTGATGATGTCCGATTTTGCCTGGCATGGCTAGAAAAGTTTGCCTTCTCGTCATCAGGACACTCGACACTGTTCATTACGAGGAGATTGCATTGCATATCAAACACTAGGCTAGAAGCCAGCTAAATAGTTTGTCGCTAGCAAACCTGCCAATATGACAACTGAATTCAAAAAAAATACTGGTTGCTGAAAAACAGTTGGTCAAACTATAAACACGTGGGAGTATTTGACAGCATAGCGCCACTCGCGTCATGACTGCAACAGTAGGGACCGGAGAAATTCATGTTCATCACCACATTAGGTCATCAGATGCTCAAAAAAAAAAACATGTCTCTGCAAAAACAAATCAATGCTAGCTAGCTGCGTTTTTCCCTCGTTGGACGTGCGTTGACAATGTATCCAATTTCAGTTTGTGTGGTGATTTCTGTAACTTTGTAGCAAGTACGGTCTGCACTCTGCATGTGTAGGCGCACATTGCGTCATGATTTAAAGGTGTCCCGCTCTCTTTTCCAACTGTCCCCGATATCTTTTCCAACTGTCCCGATATATTTTTCCAACTTTCCCGATATCTTTTCCAACTGTCCCGATATCTTTTTCCAACTTTCCCGATATCTTTTCCAACTGTCCCGATATCTTTTCCAACTGTCCCGATATTTTTTCCAACTTTCCCGATATCTTTTTCCAACTGTCCCGATATCTTTCCAACTTTCCCGATATCTTTTCCAACTGTCCCAGAACATTAACAAAGAGAAAAAAAGGATGGAGTGATAATATGGAGAGAGGAAAGATGGAGTGATAATATGAGAGAGAGGAAAAGATGGAGTGATAATATGGAGAGAGGAAAAGATGGAGTGATAATATGGAGAGAGGAAAGATGGAGTGATAATATGGAGAGAGGAAAGATGGAGTGATAATATGGAGAGAGGAAAGATGGAGTGATAATATGGAGAGAGGAAAGATGGAGTGATAATATGGAGAGAGGAAAGATGGAGGGATAATATGGAGAGAGGGAAAGATGGAGTGATAATATGGAGAGAGGAAAGATGGAGTGATAATATGGAGAGAGGAAAGATGGAGTGATAATATAGAGAGAGGAAAGATGGAGTGATAATATGGAGAGAGGAAAGATGGAGTGATAATATGGAGAGAGGAAAGATGGAGTGATAATATGGAGAGAGGAAAAGATGGAGTGATAAATATGGAGAGAGGAAAGATGGAGTGATAATATGGATCATATTACTGAGGTTTTTACCACATCCCTGGGCGATGGGGGGAGAAAGAAACACACAATGGCCACCTCAGTGAAGGTGTTTTGGGATTACCTGGATACCCACACCCGCTCCGGCCCAACGCCACGCCCACTAACGCTTCTTCTCCGGATGAGTCCAGGTTTGCTCCCTCCCCCGACGATTTCTGGAACGTTAACACATTCTAACCATTCTGATTGGTCCCAGAAACTAATGGGTTGGGCCAGAGAGCCCGGGCCTACACAAATCGTGAATCACGTTGTCAGCACAAACGACTTCTGGGACGGCGGGTGTACGGAGCTGCGAGATCGAATAGAGCAGCAGATTGAGTTGAGGATGAGTTGTCAGGCAAGTTGTTGGAGGGGTAGGGGCTGAACACTATGTCTGTGGTTGAGGATGAGTTGTCAGGCAAGTTGTTGGAGGGGTAGGGGCAGAACACTATGTCTGTGGTTGAGGATGAGTTGTCAGGCAAGTTGTTGGAGGGGTAGGGGCTGAACACTATGTCTGTGGTTGAGGATGAGTTGTCAGGCAAGTTGTTGGAGGGGTAGGGGCTGAACACTATGTCTGTGGTTGAGGATGAGTTGTCAGGCAAGTTGTTGGAGGGGTAGGGGCTGAACACTACGTCTGTGGGTTGAGGATGAGTTGTCAGGCAAGTTGTTGGAGGGGTAGGGGCTGAACACTACGTCTGTGGTTGAGGATGAGTTGTCAGGCAAGTTGTTGGAGGGGTAGGGGCTGAACACTACGTCTGTGGTTGAGGATGAGTTGTCAGGCAAGTTGTTGGAGGGGTAGGGGCTGAACACTATGTCTGTGGTTGAGGATGAGTTGTCAGGCAAGTTGTTGACCTGGCCCATAGGGGGACGCAGGCTCTGAATGACTGTGCGGTGAGAACTGTAGTCTCCTCATATTTATCTCCCCTCCTCTCATTATCCTCCTGCTCATACCATTGGTCTGTAAGAGCCATGAACTGCTAATGGAGTATTGTGAAATAGCTGCAGCGCGTTAAACTCAGACTGAGGTGCGAGTTAAAACGATGGTTAGACACTGACGTCTTTCCCTGTTGATTGTCTGAATGGACTCCTTTAGGACTGGACAACACCCATGTCTGTCTCTGCAAACGTCAAAGCGGTGACCCGCTCCTGCAGGTTCATGCTCTACAACATCCGTAGAATACGACCCTGCCTCCTCACACAGGAAGCGGCGCAGGTCCTAATCCAGGCACTTGTCATCTCCCGTCCGGACTACTGCAACTCGCTGTTGGCTGGCTCCCTGCCTGTGCCATTAAACCCTTGCAAACCCTTAACAATGCAGCCCGCCTGGTGTTCAACCTTCCCATGTTCTCCCATGTCACCCTGCTCCTCCGCACACTCCACTGGTGTCCAGTCGAAGCTCACATCCACTACAAGACCATGGTGCTTACCTACGGAGCAGCAAGAGGAACTGCCCCTCCCTACCTTCAGGCCATGCTCGGACCCTACACCCTCTCTTGGCCCTCCCACCCCTACGGGAGGGCAGCTCCCACTCAGCCCAGTCCAAGCTCTTCTCTGTCCTGACACCCCAATGGTGGAACCAGCTTCTCCCTGAAGCTAGGACAGCAGAGAGTCCCTGCCCGTCTTCCAAAAACATCTGAAACCCCCCACCTCTTCAAAGAGTATCTTAAATAATCCCACATCACTCCCCTAGCACCCCCTCCTCACTCCTGACCTCCCCCCAAAAAAACAAAAAAAACACTTGACTCTTTCCCTTCCAGCTCTGAGTGCTAATAGCTACTTTATTGAGGAAAAATGTACTTACTATGACTGTGATATGTGGTTGTCCCACTTAGCTGTCTTAAGATGAGTGTGTGTGTATGTGTGTGTGTGTGTGTGTGTGTGTGTGTGTGTGTGTGTGTGTGTGTGTGTGTGTGTGTGTGTGTGTGTGTGTGTGTGTGTGTGTGTGTGTGTGTGTGTGTGTGGTGTGTGTGTGTGTGTGTGTGTGTGTGTGTGTGTGTGTGTGTGTGTGTGTGTGTGTGTGTGTGTGTGTGTGTGCGTGTGTGTGTGGTGTGTGTGACATGAATGGTAAGATAGACAGATGGAGAACTATGCCTGTGTCCTCGATGAGGAGATTTGATATAGTCTACACAGTATTTGATAGAGTGCTGTTATTAAAAATGACATGCTGAAAGGATAATGACATGCTGAAAGGATAATGACATGCTGAAAGGATAATGACATGCTGAAAGGATAATGACATGCTGAAAGGATAATGACATGCTGAAAGGATAATGACATGCTGAAAGGATAATGACATGCTGAAAGGATAATGACATGCTGAAAGGATAATGACATGCTGAAAGGAAAATGACATGCTATGAATACTCTTTGTTTCTTTGGCATTCATTAAAAATAACCATTAGGTAGTAATTGGTATCAGGTAGTTGTGTTGGAAAGACAACGTTATCTCTTAGTAAATACCTGAGAAATAAGTCCTAAACATCCTGTGAAATAAATACTAAACATCCTGTGAAATAAAGACTAAACATCCTTTGAAATAAAGACTAAACATCCTGTGAAATAAATACTAAACATCCTGTGAAATAAAGACTAAACATCCTTTGAAATAAAGACTAAACATCCTGTGAAATAAATACTAAACATCCTGTGAAATAAAGACTAAACATCCTGTGAAATAAAGACTAAACATCCTGTGAAATAAAGACTAAACATCCTGTGAAATAAAGACTAAACATCCTGTGAAATAAAAGACTAAAACATCCCTGTGAAATAAATACTAAACATCTTGTGAAATAAAGACTAAACATCCAATGAAATAAAGACTAAACATCCTGAGAAATAAAGACTAAACATCCTGTGAAATAAAGACTAAACATCCTGTGAAATAAAGACTAAACATCCTGTGAAATAAAGACTAAACATCCTGTGAAATAAAGACTAAACATCCTGTGAAATAAATACTAAACATCTTGTGAAATAAAGACTAAACATCCAATGAAATAAAGACTAAACATCCTGAGAAATAAAGACTAAACATCCTGTGAAATAAAGACTAAACATCCTGAGAAATAAAGATTAAACATCCTGTGAAATAAAGACTAAACATCCTGTGAAATAAAGACTAAACATCCTGAGAAAAAAAGACTAAAACATCCTGTGTGTCACGGTTTCGGCCGAGGCTGCTCCTCCTCCTTGTTCGGGCGGACTTCGGCGGTCGTCGTCTCCGGAGTACTAGCTGCCACCGTTCGATGTTTTTGTTCTTTTGGTTTTGTCTGTGCATAACACCTGTCCCTTATTTGTGTCTTGATTATTCTCCTTATTTAGTTGGTTTGTTTGGGGCAGGTGTTATGCGTGACTGTTATTGTCAGTTTGCCTCCGAGTAGTTCTCTCTCTCGTTTATTTAGTATTTTTCGAGAGTTCGCACTGCGTGCGCCTTTTCTTGTTTTTCCGCACTGTGTGTTGTGCGTAATTGTTCGTGCCGCCCGGTTGGGTTGGCGACTCATTCCCGTGTTGGGATACATATATATACTAAAGTCCGTTGAAGAACCTCCTTGTCCCTGCGCTTGATTCCTGCACTACATCTACACTCAACACTCTGACAGAATCACGCATCATCATGGAATCAGCAGGAGCGACCCGCGCCGACCGCCGATCTGGACGAACGGCTTCGTGGTCAGGAGGACCGTATGAACCAGGTGTGTCACGCCCTGGATAGGGTGATGACCACCCTACACCGATGGGAGACCAGCGGGTGCCCACACCTCCAACCACCGACCCAGCTCCAGCGGTCAGCCCTCAGGGTACATCTCCGAGAACCCAGTGGGATTCGGCTCTCGCGCTCCGAGGGCGTACGACGGCTCCACCGCCGGGTGTCAAGGGTTCCTGCTGCAGGTGGAGCTCTACCTCGCCACCGTCCACACGGCGCCCTCGGGGACACGAGAGCGTCTCAGCCCTCATCTCCTGTCTCACCGGCAAGGCGTTGGAGTGGGCCAACGCCGAGTGGAGGAGAATGGACGCCGCAACCACGAACTATGCGGAGTTCTCACTTCTCCCGCCGCTTCCGTGCTGTATTCGACCATCCACCAGAGGGGAAGGCGGCGGGGAGAGCGTCTGTTCTACCTCCGACAGGGGATGGGAGCGCACAGGACTTTGCCTTGGAGTTCCGGACCCTAGCGGCTGACGCAGGGTGGAATGAGCGGGCCCATATCGACCATTTCCGCTGCAGCCTCCGGGAGGACGTCCAGCGAGAGTTGGCGTGCAGGGACACGTCGTTGAACGTTCGACCAGCTGGTCGACATGGCCATCCGGCTGGATACCCTGCTCGCCACCCGGTGGGCGTCCCGGAGGGGGGGGTCTGCCCATTCCACTCTCCAGCACCTCTGAGCCTAGCCCTATGGAGCTCGGAGGTGCTGGCGCTAGGGAACGCAGGAGGAGGAGCCCGAGGGGACCCGGCCCTTGCACCAACTGTGGTCGTGGAGGGCACACTGCGGCTAGGTGCTGGGGCGGGGTCCTCCAGGGGAGGAGATGGCAGGTCTAGCATTGGGGGGTCCCCCCAGGTGAGTAGGCGCCCTGCTTACCCAGAGCTTTCTGTCGTGCACCTAACCTTGCCTGTTTGTTTCCCACAGTTTGCACCTCGTTCCAGCATAAGGCGCTGGTAGATTCAGGCGCAGCTGGGAATTTTATAGATCGCCAGTTCTGTTTAGAGTTAGGGATTCCCCTCCTTCCTGTTGATAAGCCTTTCCCCGTCCATGCCCTAGATAGCCGTCCGTTAGGGTCTGGGTTGATTAGGGAGGTCACAGCACCACTTCAGATGATGGCGCAGGAGGGTCATGAGGAGAGAATTCAGCTTTATCTGATTGACTCTCCTGCGTATCCGGTGGTGCTGGGTCTTCCCTGGTTGATGACTCATGACCCTATTATTGGGTGGCGAGAGAAAGCTCTTAAAGGGTGGTCTGCTCAATGTGAGGGGCGGTGTCTGGGTGTTTCCATAGGGGCGACCTCGGTGGAGAGTCCGAATCTAATGCCAGCACTGCAGATTCCCCCCGAGTATGAGGATTTGGCACTGGCGTTCAGTAAGACTAGGGCTGCGCAGCTGCCGCCTCATAGACGGGGGGATTGTGCGATAGATCTCCAGTCAGGCGCAGCTCTCCCGCGGAGCCATGTGTATCCCTTGTCTCAAGAGGAGAAAAAATCGATGGAGACGTACATCTCTGAGTCTCTTGGACAGGGGTACATACGGCCCTCCGTTTCACCCGTTTCCTCAAGTTTCTTTTTTGTGAAGAAGAAGGATGGAGGTCTGCGGCCGGTATTGATTACCGCGGTCTCAATCAGATCACAGTGAAGTACAGCTATCCACTTCCTCTGATTGCGACTATGACGGAGTCACTGCACGGCGCGCGGTTCTTTACAAAATTGGATCTTAGGAGCGCATATAACTTGGTGCGCATCCGTAAGGGCGATGAATGGAAGACAGCGTTTAGCACGACTTCCGGGCACTACGAGTATCTAGTCATGCCATATGGGTTGATGAATGCTCCCTCAGTCTTCCAATCCTTCGTTGATGAGATTTTCCGGACATGCAGGGACAGGGAGTGGTTTGTGTACATCGACGACATTCTGGTGTATAGTCCTACCCGTGCTGAGCATGTAGCCCTGGTGCGCCGAGTATTGCGGAGGCTGTTGGAGCATGACCTATATGTCAAGGCAGAGAAATGTCTGTTTTTTCAGAAGTCGGTCTCCTTTCTGGGTTACCAGTTATCTGCGTCAGGGGTGAAGATGGAGGTAGACCGGGTGTCAGCTGTGCGTAATTGGCAAACCCCAACCACTGTGAAGGAGGTGCAACGGTTCTTGGGTTTTTGCGAATTACTACCGGAGGTTTATCCGGGGTTTTGGACAGGTGGCAGCTCCCATAACGTCTCTGTTAAAGGGGGGTCCGGTGCGCTTGCGGGTGGTCAGCTGAGGCGGACAGGGCATTTGGGAGACTGAAGGACCTGTTTACCTCGGCGCCGGTGTTGGCGCATCCGGATCCCTCTTAACCGTTCCAAGTAGAGGTGGACGCGTCAGAGGCCGGAATAGGGGCCGTTCTTTCCAGCGTTCTGGTACTCCACCTAAACTCCGTCCCTGTGCGTTCTACTCTAAGAAGCTCAGTCCGGCGGAGCGGAATTATGACGTAGGGGACAGGGACTGTTTAGCCGTGGTACAGGCCCTAAAGGTGTGGCGGCATTGGCTCGAGGGGGCTCAACACCCTTTCCTCATTCAAACTGACCATCGTAACCTGGAGTACATCCGGGCAGCTAGGAGACTGAATCCTCGCCAGGCTCGGTGGACTATGTTCCTGGCCCGGTTTGTGTTTAAGATCACATACATCCCTGGGTCCCAGAACGGGAAGGCAGATGCTCTGTCCCGGCGGTATTGACGCGGAGGAGAGGTCAGTTGAGTCCACGCCCATACTACCGGAGTCTTTTCTGGTTGCTCGGTGGTGTGGGAGGTTGATGGTGAGATCGAGCGGGGCGTTACGCACCGACCCGAGTCCTCCTCAGTGTCCTGTGGGTCGGGACGTACGTTCCGCTCGAGATACGCGATCGCCTCATTTGTTGGGGCTCACACGTCTCCCTCCTCTGGTCATAAGGGTATCGGCCGGACAGTGCACTGCCTTAGCACGAAGTACTGGTGGCCAACGTTAGCTAGGGATGTGAGGATTTATGTTTCCTCCTGTTCGGTGTGTGCCCAGTGTAAGGCGCCCAGACATTTGCCCAGGGGTAAGTTACAACCCCTGCCTATTCCACAACGACCCTGGTCCCACCTCTCGGTGGATTTTGTTACCGACCTTCCCCCCTCACAGGGAAACACTACCATCCTGGTCGTTGTGGATAGGTTCTCGAAGGCCTGTCGTCTCCTTCCCATGCCGGGTCTACCCACTGCCCTGCAGACCGCGGAGGCTCTGTTCACCCATGTCTTCCGGCATTAACGGGGTACCCGAGGATATAGTGTCTGACCGAGGCCCCCCAGTTCACCTCGAGAGTGTGGAGGGCATTTATGGAACGGTTGGGGGTGTCGGTAGGTAAGCCTTACCTCGGGTTACCACCCGGAAAGTAATGGGCAGGTTGAACGTGTCAACCAGGATGTGGGTAGGTTTCTGAGGTCATACTGTCAGGGCCGGCCGGAGGAGTGGGGCGAGATATGTGCCCTGGGCGGAGATGGCACAGAACTCTCTTCGCCACTCCTCCACCCAAACTAACCCCGTTTCAGTGTGTGTTGGGGGTACCAGCCGTGTGCTGGCACCATGGCATGAGAGCCAGATCGAGGCCCCCGCTGTGGATGAGTGGGTAAGGCGCTCGGAGGAGACGTGGGACGCTGCACACGTGTCCATCTGCAGCGTGCCATACGTCGACAGAAGACGAGCGCCGACCTACACCGCAGTGAGGGGCCAGTGTACGCACCTGGAGATCGAGTCTGGCTCTCAACCAGAAACCTGCCCCTCCGCCTGCCCTGCCGGAAGCTGGGTCGGCGGTTTGTGGGGGCCGTTTAAAGTCCTGAGGAGATTGAACGAGGTGAGTTATAGGTTAGAACTACCTGTTGACTACAAAAATATTAACCCCTCGTTCCATGTGTCTCTCCTCAGGCCGGTGGTAAGCTGGTCCACTCCAGGACTTTGAGATTGAGGCGGAGACTCCTCCGCCCCCGTGGGACATCGAGGGGGCTCCGGCGTACACCGTGAGGTCCATTCTGGATTCTAGACGCCGGATGGGGGGTCTTCAATATCTCGTGGAGTGGAGGGGGGTACGGTCCGGAGGAGCGGTGCTGGGTGCCAAGGAGGGACGTGCTAGACCAGTCCCTACTGACCGATTTCCATCGGGGTCATCCTGCGCGCCCTGCTCCGCGTCGTCCGGGGTCGTCCTCGAGCTCCGGGTCGGCGCACGGCTGGAGCCGCGCGTCAAGGGGGGGGTACTGTCACGGTTTTCGGCGAGGCTGCCTCCTCCTCCTTGTTCGGGCGGACTTCGGCGGTCGTCGTCTCCGGAGTACTAGCTGCCACCGTTCGATGTTTTTTGTTCTTTTGGTTTTGTCTGTGCATAACACCTGTCCCTTATTTGTGTCTTGATTATTCTCCTTATTTAGTTGGTTTGTTTGGGGCAGGTGTTATGCGTGATTGTTATTGTCAGTTTGCCTCCGAGTAGTTCTCTCTCTCGTTTATTTAGTATTTTCGAGAGTTCGCACTGCGTGCGCCTTTTCTTGTTTTTCCGCACTGTGTGTTGTGCGTAATTGTTCGTGCCGCCCGGTTGGGTTGGCGACTCATTCCCGTGTTGGGATACATATATATACTAAAGTCCGTTGAAGAACCTCCTTGTCCCCTGCGCTTGATTCCTGCACTACATCTACACTCAACACTCTGACACTGTGAAATAAAGACTAAACATCCTGTGAAATAAAGACTAAACATCCTGAGAAATAAAGAGTAAACATCCTGAGAAATAAAGACTAAACATCCTGTGAAATAAAGACTAAACATCCTGAGAAATAAAGACTAAACATCCTGTGAAATAAAGACTAAACATCCTGTGAAATAAAAAACTAAACATCCTGTGAAATAAAGACTAAACATCCTGTGAAATAAAGACTAAACATCCTGAGAAATAAAGAGTAAACATCCTGAGAAATAAAGACTAAACATCCTGTGAAATAAAGACTAAACATCCAATGAAATAAAGACTAAACATCCTGTGAAATTAAAGACTAAACATCCTGTGAAATAAAGACTAAACATCCTGTGAAATAAAGACTAAACATCCTGAGAAATAAAGAGTAAACATCCTGAGAAATAAAGACTAAACATCCTGTGAAATAAAGACTAAACATCCTGAGAAATAAAGACTAAACATCCTGTGAAATAAAGACTAAACATCCTGTGAAATAAAAACTAAACATCCTGTGAAATAAAGACTAAACATCCTGTGAAATAAAGACTAAACATCCTGAGAAATAAAGAGTAAACATCCTGAGAAATAAAGACTAAACATCCTGTGAAATAAAAGACTAAACATCCAATGAAATAAAGACTAAACATCCTGTGAAATAAAGACTAAACATCCTGTGAAATAAAGACTAAACATCCTGAGAATAAAGACTAAACATCCTGTGAAATAAAGACTAAACATCCTGTGAAATAAAGACTAAACATCCTGTGAAATAAAGCATAACTGAAGTAGATAGTATAGGGTAATGAACATGAAAAATACGATAACGGACATTTGAAGCTTTGGTCATATTTTCCTTATCTTTGGGACTGTAACATGCAGAGTCAAAAGCACATTCAAAATAAGACAACAGGCATTCAAATTAACAGCTAAATGAGCTGGGATCATATTCCCATTCATTATTCATCTTTGGCCAATAGGAGAACCTTGGAGAGTATTGACTTTAGAGTGGTTATACCTCATCACCATCCATACAGCCGGATCAAAAGGAAACCATTTCATATCAGATAAGATAAAATCACTGCTTCTTATAGCCTGCGTCCCAAATGGCACCCTATTCACCTGTTTAGCCCATAGGGCACTGGTCAAATGTAGTGCACTATGTAGGGAACATGGTCATATTTGGGACGCGGTAAAATTGACTCCAGTATTCTCTTAACATGTTTATCTTAAAGTGGAACTGACAGTGTTTTAGCAACATGAAATCTTATTAAAATCTGGCCCAGAGGAAGAATGCACACTTAAAAAAAAAAAAAAAAAACATTTTCTGAATGTTTGAGAAATTACTTATAGTAAGGCATTTTTTGAAAATTCTATAGCAATATATAGTGTGGGAAAGTGGCCGTGTGTTTGGACAATTAATAGACAACTGCAGTAAATAAAACCTAATAAAAACATCTGTCTCGTCCAGGACCGGAAGTCCACGCAGACCAGACCGGTGCACCATCAGAGATACAGTATGACTTTGTACAAACAAGCCATTTGCCACACTGGCCTGCCATCATTCACTTTGAACTGTGTTTACAGGCAGTAGAACAGCAAACTTCAGATCATTAGAAAGCATTAGGAGAAAACCCACAACATACACCTGAATGGATTTCTGCAAATATTTCAATACCATGGGTGTCCTCTTATATTTGGGAAATGTACAGTCATATTGCTAGCTACTTCAGAGTCCTATTGCTAGCTACTTCACAGTCCCTGTTGCTAGCTACTTCACAGTCATATTGCTAGCTACTTCACAGTCCTATTGCTAGCTACTTCACAGTCCTGTTGCTAGCTACTTCACAGTCCTATTGCTAGCTACTTCACAGTCCTATTGCTAGCTACTTCACAGTCCTATTGCTAGCTACTTCACAGTCCTATTGCTAGCTACTTCACAGTCCTATTGCTAGCTACTTCACAGTCCTGTTGCTAGCTACTTCACAGTCCTATTGCTAGCTACTTCACAGTCCTATTGCTAGCTACTTCACAGTCCTGTTGCTAGCTACTTCACAGTCCTATTGCTAGCTACTTCACAGTCCTATTGCTAGCTACTTCACAGTCCTATTGCTAGCTACTTCACAGTCCTGTGGTGCTAGCTACTTCACAGTCCTATTGCTAGCTACTTCACAGTCCTGTTGCTAGCTAACTTCACAGTCCTGTTGCTAGCTACTTCGCAGTCCTGTTGCTAGCTACTTCACAGTCCTATTGCTAGCTACTTCACAGTCCTATTGCTAGCTACTTCACAGTCCTGTTTGCTAGCTACTTCAGAGTCCTATTGCTAGCTACTTCACAGTCCTGTTGCTAGCTACTTCACAGTCCTATTGCTAGCTACTTCACAGTCCTGTTGCTAGCTACTTCACAGTCCTGTTTGCTATCTACTTCACAGTCCTGTTGCTAGCTACTTCACAGTCCTGTTGCTAGCTACTTCACAGTCCTGTTGCTAGCTACTTCACAGTCCTATTGCTAGCTACTTCACAGTCCTGTTGCTAGCTACTTCACAGTCCTGTTGCTAGCTAATTCACAGTCCTATTGCTAGCTACTTCACAGTCCTATTGCTAGCTACTTCACAGTCCTATTGCTAGCTACTTCCCCCAGACACAAATGACAGAACACCTCACTCTGACCATTTTACTCACCCTAGCAGCAAACAATATACCAGGCCAGCTTTGATTTACAACCTGACTACCATGAAATTGTACTGGTGAAATATATTAATCATGCATTGAACTGCATCCATCTCTTCTGCAAACCAATGCCTTACTGTACGTCATAGGATGTTTTTGTAAAATACAACCTATTTTTTAAAACCTTGTATAAAGTTGGGTTTTGTAACATGAACTGAGAATTGGATATTATGAATGTATGTTTGTTTCATATCTGCAAAGTAGTAGTTAAAACGCTGTCAGTTCCACTTTAAATGAAGATCAGAATCCCAGTCAGCTGTTAATCGATTTGATCAACCAAAATGGCGCCGGAGGGAGAGGATGGCTGCCGTTTTACAGCCCCCTAACCAATTGTACTATATGTGTGTGTTTTTTGCGTTATTTGTAATTTATTCTGTACATAAATGTTTCTTGCCACCGTCTCTTATAACCAAAAGAGCTTCTGGATATCAGGACAGCGATTACTCGCCTAGTATTGGGATGAAGATTTTTTCTTCAAAACGAGTCGGACGCGAAGGATTTCTACAGACACCCGACACTGACATTTTCAAACATGTCCCTGACTGAGTCTGTAATACCAAAATGTTTTCAAGCAGACCACCATAATCCCTGTGCCCAAGAACACTAAGATAACCTGCCTAAATGACTACCGACCCGTAGCACTCACGTCTGTAAACCATGAAGTGCTTTGAAAGGCTAGTCATGGCTCACGTCAGCACCATTATTCCAGAAACCTTAGACCCACTCCAATTTGCATACCGCCCCCCACAGATCAACAGATGATGCAATCTCTATTGCACCCCACAATGCCCTTTCCCCACCTGGACAAGAGAAACACCTACGTGAGAATGCTATTCATTGAACTACAGCTCAGCGTTCAACACCATAATGCCCTCAAGCTTATCACTAAGCTAAGGAACCCTCAGACTAAACACCTCCCTCTGCAACTGGATCCTGGACTTCCTGACGGGCCGCTCCCAGGTGGTAAGGGTAGGTAACAACACATCTGCGACCCTGATCCTCAACACCGGGGGCCCTCAGGGGTGCGTGCTCAGTCCCCTCCTGTACTCCCCTGTTCACCCATGACTGCATGGCCAAGCACGACTCCAACACCATCAATAAGTTTGCAGACGACACAACAGTGGTGGGCCTGATCACCGACAAAGATGAGACAGCCTATAGGGAGGAGGTTAGAGACCTGGGCCATATGTTTCCAGGATAACAAGACAAAGGAGATGATTGTGGGACTACAGGAAAAAAAATAGAGGACTGAGCAAACGTTCTACAGCTGCACCATCGAGAGCATCCTGACTGGTTGCATCACTGCCTGGTATGGCAACTGCTCAGCCTTCGACCACAAGACACCACAGAGGGTAGTTGTGTACGGCCCAGTACACCACTGGGGACCAGGCTTCCTGCCATCCCGGACCTCTATACCAGGCGGTGTCAGAAGAAGGGCCCTCAAAATTGTCAAAGACTCCAGCCAACCCCTAGTTTATAGAAGCACTGTTCTCTCTGCTACCGCATAGCAAGCGGTACTGGAGCGCCAAAGTCTATGTCCAAAAGGCTTCTTAACAGCTTTTACCCCCAAGCCATAAAACACTCCTGAACAGCTAATCATGGCTACCCAGACTATTTGATCCTGTTCACACTGAAGTGAAGAGCGGGAACAATTGAAGGAATGAATCCGAGCCTCACTCTTATCATGCTCTTGTCAAGTGTGATTGTAGATCCTTCAACCAAGAGTCACGAGAGCGCAAACTCCCCATAATATGTTCTACCGAATTTCACTGACTGAAAGAGAACTGCCTGTTTGGAACCTGATGATGACTTTCAGATTCCAAAACATTAAACTCACTGTTTTAATAACCTGATGAGGATTTCCAAACATTAAACACAGGTCCTTCCATTAGTTCTATCAATCGCATTTACTTTTTAAATAAATCACTGACATTTGCATGAAAAGCCAACCATTCCATTACCCCCTGCACCTAAACACACTAATAGTAGACCACATTAACACAACTGTTTTTCTAATTATATTGTCAGTGAGTTGCTGAGTGAGGAAAAATCTCTCAAATATAATGCGCTGAACAGACAAACAGACTCCTAGGCTCTGAAAATCTGAATATGGAAATAGTATTGACGCTTTCCTCCATCACTGGTTTGACTATTAGAAGAGATTAGGGGAGCATTGAAGACTAATGAGCTCTTACGATTCTCAATTCCAAATCCTGACCCTGATACTCTGAGATCTGTGTAACGCTTTCTGACGTCTCATGAGTTAAATCGACAGGGTCTGAAAGTCGAAGACATCTAGGATTAGTCAGAAACTGATTACCCATGAGCACAGTGGTATAATTACCATTTATCATGTTATACATTAGTTTACACATTAGCTGTGAATTGATGGATGCTTTGAATTATTGGCAAATTTACATTTTTTTGGTAAATGTCAATGTCGACCATGACCTTTAAAAACTTCTGACGGGAAGCCATGGTTGACCAAAATGTCATTATTTTATAATAAATAATAAAAGGAGATGGGGAGAGAGAGAGAGAGAGAGAGAGAGAGAGAAGAGAGATTAGAGAGAGAGAGAGAGGAGAGGAGAGAGAGAGAGAGAGAGAGAGAGAGAGAGAGAGAGGAGAGGATGGGGAGACAGAGGGAGAGAGAGAGAGATCGGGAGACAGGGAGAGGAGAGAGAGAGAGAGAGAGGAGAGAGAGAGAGAGAGAGAGGGAGAGGAGAGAGAGAGAGAGAGGAGAGAGAGAGAGAGAGAGAGAGAGAGAGGAGAGAGAGAGATGGGGAGACAAGGGGGAGAGAGAGAGAGAGAGAGAGAGAGAGAGAGAGAGGAGAGAGAGAGAGAGAGAGAGAGAGAGAGAGAGAGAGAGAGAGAGAGAGAGAGAGAGAGAGAGGGCGAGAGGAGAGAGAGAGAGAGAGAGAGAGAGAGAGACCTTCCAAATCCCCCCAGTGTCGAGGCCTTGGGCTGGGCTAATGTGGTGTGAATCCTCCTCTGCTTTCCTCCGGGCGTCTGGAGTCTCTGTGTAACCAGTGACGGAGGGATTGACAAGGCAAAACAGGAGCTATGTATTTTCCTCTGTCAGTGGATTGGGTCATCGGGAGGCATGCTTACTTCCGTCGGAGCGTTTTGATAGAGTGATGGAGGAAATCTGCATTGATCTGTGGATGTTACTATCCGAGCAAAGACCCTCTCCTGCCTGGCTCTCTAGCCCCAAGCCAAGCAGCTTCATCTTGGGTCTTGTGTGGTTGTTATGAATGGAAGTGTAAATCACCTTAACCAGGAGTCATCTTTTAAGTTTTGTTACATCAAATTAGTGTCTTTAAGGTTAAGTCTTTAATTAATACTTAACTTTGTTAACTGCAATAATGTGTATTTTTCAGAAAGTCTAAAGACTTTGTATCCGAGTTGTGCTTTTGGGAGTAAAAAATGGTGCCAAGTTTGTACTAGTGATATTAACTAAATCTTCGCTTATTGTTTTTAGAACAGTCTCCATCCCACATTAGAGGGAGAGAGAGAAAGAGAGAGAGAGAGGGAGAGAGAGAGAGAGAGAGAGAGAGAGAGGAGAGAGAGAGAGAGAGAAGAGGAGAGAGGACGAGAGAGAGAGAGAGAGAGAGAGAGAGAGAGACAGAGAGACCATTAAGTGTATGAGAACGATAGATAGTTTTCCTACTATTTAATAAATAATAATAATACTCATCCCTAGTATAAAAAGCAACACTGAGTAACCAATTAGCTGCCTCCAATCTTGTCACAATGAGACAGTAACTAATTGGGAAGAATGAGCATATTGAGGCATGATGAGACACTAACTAATGGGGAAAAAATCAACATATTGAGGCATGATGAGACAGTAACTAATTGGGAGAGTCAGCATATTGAGGCATGCTGAGACAGTAACTAATGGGGAAAAAAATCAGCATATTGAGGCATGATGAGACACTAACTAACAGGGAAGAGTCAACATATTGAGGCATGATGAGACACTAACTAACAGGGAAGAGTCAACATATTGAGGCATGATGAGACACTAACTAATGGGGTAAAATCAGCATATTGAGGCATGATGAGACAGTAACTAACAGGGAAGAGTCAACATATTGAGGCATGATGAGACACTAACTAACGGGGAAAAATCAGCATATTGAGGCATGATGAGACAGTAACTAACAGGGAAGAGTCAACATATTGAGGCATGATGAGACACTAACTAACGGGGAAGAGTCAACATATTGAGGCATGATGAGACTGAAACTAATGGGGAAAAATCAGCATATTGAGGCATGATGAGACACTAACTAACAGGGAAGAGTCAGCATATGAGGCATGATGAGACACTAACTAACAGGGAAGAGTCAGCATATTGAGGCATGATGAGACACTAACTAACAGGGAAGAGTCAGCATATTGAGGCATGATGAGACACTAACTAACGGGAAGAGTCAGCATATTGAGGCATGATGAGACACTAACTAACAGGGAAGAGTCAGCATATTGAGGCATGATGAGACACTAACTAACAGGGAAGAGTCAGCATATTGAGGCATGATGAGACACTGACTAACAGGGAAGAGTCAGCATATTGAGGCATGAGCCAAACACTAGAGGGTCATCGGGGGCGTGCGCAAACAGACAGGATTTAATCTCTAACTTTCTCTCTTTTCTTTATCGCTACCTCCCTCTCTGTATCTCTCTCTTTTCTCTCTTTTATCTGTATCTCTTTCTCTCTTCTCTCTTTTTGTCTGTCTGTCTGTCTGTCTGTCTGTCTGTCTGTCTGTCTGTCTGTCTGTCTGTCTGTCTGTCTGTCTGTCTGTCTGTCTGTCTGTCTGTCTGTCTGTCTGTCTGTCTGTCTGTCTGTCTGTCTGTCTGTCTGTCGTCTGTCTGTCTGTCTGTCTGTCTGTCTGTATGTATGTCTCTCACTGCTTCTCTATTTGTCTCATGATCTGTCTCTCTCTCTCTCCTCCTCCTGTCCTCTCTCTTCATTCTTTTCTAAACGAGCCAGCAGTTCCCCATGTCTGACAGTCAAAACATATGAATAACAAATGTTTGTTCAAAGCCTGTTGTAATGACTGGTGGGTTTACAGGGGAGGTTGTGAATGAGACTACTGGGTGCGATGAGACTACTACACTCTTAGAGTAAAAAGGTTCTATATAGAATCTAAAAGGGTTCTTCGGCTGTCCCCATAGGAGAACCCTTTGAAGAACCCTTTTTGGTTCCAGGTGGAACCCTTTTGAGTTCCATGTAGAACCCTTTCCACAGAGGCTTCTACATGGAACCCAGAAGAGTTCTACCTGGAACCAAAAAGGGTTCTCCTATGGCGACAGCCGAAGAACCCCCTTTGGAACCTTTTGGTGTGATGAGACACTGGGTTCAACATGCAGTGAAATGCAAAACAATAATATATTGTTATCACACTGTTTCAGATCAAATGGTAAGAACACATACATGGCTGTGTCCCAAATTGCACCCTATTTTCTATTTATTGCATTTCTTCTGATCTTGTCAAAAGTAGTGGCCTTGATAGAGAATAATGTGTCATCTGGGACACAGTCAATATTTCCATGGTGAGGATGTGTATGTTAGTATCTATAACTGTGTCGTTGACTAAATACTTTTTTCCCCACTGTATAACTGTGTCCTGTGCTTCATGTGTTGTTAATTTTCGGAATGTTTTTCTGAACACAG
Source organism: Coregonus suidteri (assembly GCA_036851935.1). NCBI lineage: Eukaryota > Metazoa > Chordata > Actinopteri > Salmoniformes > Salmonidae > Coregonus > Coregonus suidteri. The sequence goes on along the minus strand of CM072221.1, from coordinate 73,571,843 downwards.
TTCATTGGCAGTTCATATACTAGTTCATTGTAGAAAGACAGCGCTTAAAAAACAAAATGACAGAAAAATATATATGTTTTGTGTTTGGATATTGTATTTTTCTCCAAGTTCATCACGCATTCCAAGCTCAGTTAAATTACACAGAAGGTACCAACACATGCTGCAATGCTGTGTGCCTGAATGAAGTTCCACTTGAACTGAGCTTGGATGATGAGCTAAGGGTAAAGTACAATATCACTGGAATACGTGGATTCACATGACCAGTTATCACAGTGTGTGGGCTCCTGTTCCCCTCTCTGAAGCTATTTTAAACCTGTCTGTTCAAACCAAAAGGACACACACACACACACACACACACACACACACACACACACACACACACACACAGAGGTTGGGTTTTTTCAATTAGAGGAAGGTCTTGAATGGGTCTGATGCTGAGTCACAGTGCCAAACCCCCAGCATGCTCCTGTGACATCAAAGGCCCTGTGACGACCCATGCTCAAGCATTCAGGTAATAAATACTCTGGCGAGGATACCGGTTCGCTCCGGTTCCCATCACTTCACCACCAAATTGAAAAACAGCTCTGGAAGCTGGAAATAGCAGACAGACTGTCACACCCTGACTCAAGGGACTCGTATATGTTGAGTCTGGGTGTGTATGTTCTATGTTGTATATTTCTATGTTGATGTTCTAGTATGTCTATTTCTATGTTTGGCCGGTGTGGTTCCCAATCAGAGGCAGCTGTCGCTCGTTGTCTCTGATTGGGGACCATACTTAGGCAGCCTTTTGGCACTAGTTAGTTGTGGGATCTTGTTCCGTGTGAGGTATGTTGTTTGTCTACCTTGGACTTCGTTTCATTTGTTGTTTTGTCGTTGTGTTTATTCAATATAAATAAACATGTATGCATATCACGCTGCGCCTTGGTCCGTCCCGTTCATCAACGATCGTGACACAGACAGACAAAAAGAAGAGGAAAAACAACATGAGTAACCATGGTGACAGGAAAAAGCCACACCCTCTTCCTGCCTGTGACGGGATTGGACCCCTTTTCCACACAGGTGGTAAACCAAGCCAGAGTGTTCAGTGTTTATTGCCAGCCTTGGCACCATGTTTGGCTCTCTGTCTGCGTCGCAAATGGCAACCTATTCCCTATGGGCTCTGGTCAAAAGTAGTGCACTATATAGGGAATAGAGTCAAGGGTAACATTGAGTGCAAATGCAAATGACACCTTATAACTGATTACTGCACTATACATGTAAGGGGGTCTATGGTATACTTTATGGAGGTAACACAACACCAATACAATATGATGGCTATAACATAAGGCTGTGCCACTAGAGATCCTGGTTCGAATCCAGGCTCTGTCGTAGCCGGCCGCGACCAGGAGACCCATGGGGCGGCGCATAATTGGCCCAGCGTCGTCCAGGGTAGGGGAGGGAATTGCCGGCAGGGATTTAGCTCAGTTGGTAGAGCATGCCGTTTGTAACGCCAGGGTTGTGGGTTCGATTCCCACGGGGGGCCCAGTATGAAAAATACAATACAATATGTATGTATTGTAATACACCAATATGATATGAGGTAACACAGTGGAGTGAGTCGTCATGCCAAAGCTCCGCAGGTAATATGACACACATTACATTACAATGGAACGATTTGATTAGTGTAACGTTAGCTAGCTACATAGTTGTCTTTGTATCAAAGACAAAGGTGTAGTATAGAGAAACTATCGAGGTTAGCTAGCCAGCTACATTCGTTCGCAGCGACGCCGTTTTTTTCAAAACAAAGTCAATACCGCAGCCATTGCTGGCTAGCCAACACTACCAGCTAGCAGTTCTGTAGCAACTAAATACAATATCATTTCAGTCAATGAGAACTTTGCAACGTAAAGCTTCACTTTATGAACATTAGCTAGCATGACTGACTTTGTGCTAGCTAGCCAACGTTTAATTATTATGAAGGAACTAGACACGGACACGGATGATCTGTCTAGTGTGTTAACACACTATTGGTAGTTTGTTGTAACCGAGTATTGGTGCTAAAACCGTGTGTTATTGGATGTTAGCATGCTAGTTAGCTATGGCGTCATAGGATACGGTGCCCTGGTTGGTTTTCACGGAAGAATACTGTAGCAAGTTAGCTAGCTGAATAAACTAAGTTAGAGTCTATTCCTAGAAAACATTGAACCGCTGTAGTTTACAACAATTATAATTTCTAAAGTGGAGGTTGGGAGAGTTATATTTGAGTGTTTCAGTGAAAGGTAAGTGAGAGGGAGGCCCCCGCTCTCTCGCTTCCCCAGATGTTTAGTTAATTTTATTCTGATCTCTTTTGCGTTATTGTAGCCTTTTTCTGTAGCCTGTCGACTATGTGTCTGTCTATCCCTGTTCTCTCCTCTCTCTGCATAGGCCATACAAACGCTTCACACCACGCGTGGCTGCTGCCACTCTAATCTGGTGGTCCCTGCGCGCACCACCCACGTGGAGTTCCAGGTCTCTGGCAGCCTCTGGAACTGCCGTTCTGCGGCCAACAAGGCAGAGTTCATCTCAGCCTATGCTACCCTCCAGTCCCCTCGACTTCTTGGCGCTGACGGAAACATGGATTACCACATTTTTACATTTTTAGTCATTTAGCAGACGCTCTTATCCAGAGCGACTTACAGTTAGTAGCAGAACTACCACAGAAAACACTGCTACTCCTACTGCTCTTTCCTCGTCTGACCATGTGTTCTCGCATACCCCGAGAGCATCTGGTCAGCGCAGCGGTGGCACAGGAATCCTCATCTCTCCCAAGTGGACATTCTCTCTTTTCCCCCTGACCCATCTGTCTATCTCCTCATTTGAATTCCATGCTGTCACAGTCACTAGCCCATTCAAGCTTAACATCCTTGTCATTTATCGCCCTCCAGGTTCCCTTGGAGAGTTCATCAATGAGCTTGACGCCTTGATATGTTCCTTTCCTGAGGATGGCTCACCCCTCACAGTTCTGGGTGACTTTAACCTCCCAATGACTAGGTACAGACTCAGTGAGCACAGTCTGGCTATAGAGACCGGTCGTCACAGGCAAACCTGGCTGCCCAGAGAGGACAGTCTGGCTATAGAGACCGGTCGTCACAGGCAAACCTGGCTGCCCAGAGAGGACAGTCTGGCTATAGAGACCGGTCGTCACAGGCAAACCTGGCTGCCCATAGAGGACAAGCTGTGCTCACTCTGACCCCGGGGAGAGGTAGAGACAGAGCTGCATTTCCTATTACACTGTGACAAATACTCAGACCTAAGAGAATCTTTCTTTCCCAAAATTATCATTCAGTACAAAGAATTTCAAACTATAAAAGAGGAAGAAAAAAATCAAATTTGTATTGGGGGAAAAGCCTAAATGTCCAATTTGGCAGCCAAATATGTGTCCTCCTGCCACAACCTGAGGGACAGCCAGTGAAAAGTGTAATGTAATGTCAATAATATTTCCTGTTTTGTTTTGGCTTTCATACCATCTAATGTGTCTTCTCAGTCAGGTTGAGATTGGTCGACTACTATTGCTTTAATGTATTGTTATTCTCATTAATATTGTTGTTGTAGTTGCTGTTAATGGTAATCCAATTTCCACTACTACTATTATTATTGCTGTTGGTCCCACCATTTTTGTTATATGTATACTTTGACAATGTAAGTAATTTAACTTGCCATGTCAATAAAGTATATTAAATTGAATTGAATTGAGAGAGAGAGAGATAGAGAGAGAGAGAGACGGCGGTAAGACTGGGTTACTGTAATGAATGAGAGAGAGAGAGAGAGAGAGAGAGAGAGAGAGAGCGAGAGAGAGAGAGAGAGAGAGATAAGACTGTGTTAGTTTCATGAAAGGGGAGAGAGCCCAGGGGATCCCACCCCCTCTGAGCCCCCCCCAACGTCAGCCCCCTCTGAGCCCCCCCCCCCCCCCCCCCCCCCCCCCCCCCCCCCCCCCCCACACATACACACACCCCCTGAGGACATACATAAGTCACATTTTGTACTCCTTATGGTCTCAACCTGGAATTATATACAAGAAAAAACACTTTTTCCCAAACAAACAGTGTCTATGGTCTCAACTCTGGTGTTTTCCAAGCACCCAGTGCGCCCTGGACCTTTTGTCTGGAAAATTGTACATTTGGCTAGAAAGTCTAAAGGAAATGATCTCAACAGAGAAATATGTCCTCCTGTGTGCTACCTATATCCCCCCACTAGAATCCCCATACTTTAATGAAGACAGCTTCTCTATCCTGGAGGGAGAAATCAATCATTTCCAGGCCCAGGGACATGTACTAGTTTGTGGCAACCTAAATGCCAGAACTGGACAAGAACCTGACACCCTCAGCACACAGGGGGACAAACACCTACCTGGAGGTGACAGCATTCCCTCCCCCATATGCCCCCCTAGACACAACCACGACAACATAACCAACAAAAACGGGTCACAACTCCTGCAGCTCTGTCGCACGCTGGGTCTGTACATAGTCAATGGAAGGCTTCGAGGGGACTCCTAAGGTAAGTACACCTAATCAAATCAAATCAAATCCAATTTTATTGGTCACATGCGCCGAATACAACAGGTGCAGACATTGCAGTGAAATGCTTACTTACAGCCCTTAACCAACAGTGCATTTATTTTAAACAAAAAAAAAGTAAGAATAAAACAACAACAACAAAAAAGTGTTGAGAAAAAAGAGCAGAAGTAAAATAAAGTGACAGTAGGGAGGCTATATATACAGTAAAATAAAGTGACAGTAGGAGGCTATATATACAGGGGGGTACCGTTGCAGAGTCAATGTGCGGGGGCACCGGCTAGTTGAGGTAGTTGAGGTAATATGTACATGTGGGTAGAGTTAAAGTGACTATGCATAAATACTTAACAGAGTAGCAGCAGCGTAAAAAGGATGGGGTGGGGGGGGGGCAGTGCAAATAGTCCGGGTAGCCATGATTAGCTGTTCAGGAGTCTTATGGCTTGGGGGTAGAAGCTGTTGAGAAGTCTTTTGGACCTAGACTTGGCACTCCGGTACCGCTTGCCGTGCGTAGCAGAGAGAGAACAGTCTATGACTAGGGTGGCTGGAGTCTTTGACAATTTTGAGGGCCTTCCTCTGACACCGCCTGGTATAGAGGTTCCTGGATGGCAGGGAGCTTTGCCCCAGTGATGTACTGGGCCGTACGCACTACCCTCTGTAGTGCCTTGCGGTCAGAGGCCAAGCAGTTGCCATACCAGGCGGGTGATGCAACCATTCAGGTGCTCTCGATGGTGCAGCTGTAGAATTTTTTTTGGATCTGAGGACCCATGCCAAATCTTTTTAGTCTCCTGAGGGGGAATAGGCTTTGTCGTGCCCTCTTCACGACTGTCTTGGTGTGTTTGGACCATGATAGTTCGTTGGTGATGTGGACACCAAGGAACTTGAAGCTCTCAACCTGTTCCACTACAGCCCCGTCGATGAGAAATGGGGGCTAGTGCTCAGTCCTCTTTTTTTTCCTGTAGTCCACAATCATCTCCTTTGTCTTGGTCACGTTGAGGGAGAGGTTGTTGTCCTGGCACCACACGGCCAGATCTCTGACTCCCTCCCTATAGGCTGTCTCATCGTTGTCGGTGATCAGGCCTACCACTGTTGTGTCGTCGGCAAACTTAATGATGGTGTTGGAGTCGTGCCTGGCCATGCAGTCATGGGTGAACAGAGAGTACAGGAGGGGACTGAGCACGCACCCCTGAGGGCCCCCGTGTTGAGGATCAGTGTGGCAGATGTGTTGTTACCTACCCTTACCACCTGGGGGCGGCCCGTCAGGAAGTCCAGGATCCAGTTGCAGAGGGAGGTGTTTAGTCCCAGGATCCTTAGCTTAGTGATGAGCTTAGAGGGCACTATGGTGTTGAATGCTGAGCTGTAGTCAATGAATAGCATTCTCACGTAGGTGTTCCTCTTGTCCAGGTGGGAAAGGGCAGTGTGGAGTGCGATAGAGATTGCATCATCTGTGGATCTGTTGGGGCGGTATGCAAATTGGAGTGGGTCTAGGGTTTCTGGGATTATGCTGTTGATGTGAGCCATGACCAGTCTTTCAAAGCACTTCATGGCTACAGACGTCAGTGCTACGGGTCGGTAGTCATTTAGGCAGGTTATCTTAGAGTTCTTGGGCACGGGGGACTATGGTGGTCTGCTTGAAACATGTTGGTATTACAGACTCAGTCAGGGACATGTTGAAAATGTCAGTGAAGACACTTGCCAGTTGGTCAGCACATGCTCGGAGTACACGCCCTGGTAATCCGTCTGGCCCTGCGGCCTTGTGAATGTTGACCTGCTTAAAAGTCTTACTCACATGGCTACGGAGAGCGTGATCACATAGTCGTCCGGAACAGCTGGTGCTCTCATGCATGCTTCAGTGTTGCTTGCCTCGAAGCGAGCATAGAAGTGGTTTAGCTCGTCTGGTAGCTTGTGTCACTGGGCAGCTCGCGGCTGTGCTTCCCTTTGTAGTCTGTAATAGTTTCAATCAATCAATCAAATCAATTTTATTTTTATATAGCCCTTCTTACATCAGCTAATATCTCGAAGTGCTGTACAGAAACCCAGCCTAAAACCCCAAACAGCTAGTAATGCAGCGAGCGTCAGAGCCAGTGTAGTATGATTCAATCTTAGACCTGTATTGACTCTTTGCCTGTTTGATGGTTCGTCGGGAGGTCATAGCGGGATTTCTTATAAGCGTCCGGGTTAGAGTCCCGTTTCCTTGAAAGCGGCAGCTCTACCCTTTAGCTCAGTGCGGATGTTTCCTGTAATCCATGGCTTCTGGTTGGGGTATGTACGTACGGTCACTGTGGGGACGACATCATCGATGCACTTATTGATGAAGCCAGTGACTGATGTGGTGTACTCCTCAATGCTGTCTGAAGAATCCCGGAACATGTTCCAGTCTGTGCTAGCAAAAACAGTCCTGTAGCTTAGCATCTGCGTCATCTGACCACTTTTTTATTAACCGAATCACTGGTGCTTCCTGCTTCAGTTTTTGCTTATAAGCAGGAATCAGGAGGATAGAGTTATGGTCAGATTTGCCAAATGGAGGGCGAGGGAGAGCTTTGTATGCGTCTCTGTGTGTGGAGTAAAGGTGGTCTAGAGTTTTTTTCCCTCTGGTTGCACATTTAACATGCTGGTAGAAATTAGGTAGAACGGATTTAAGTTTCCCTGCATTAAAGTCCCCGGCTACTAGGAGCGCTGCATCTGGATGAGCGTTTTCCTGTTGATTAATGGCCTTGTACAACTCATTCAGTGCAATCTTAATGCCAGCATTGGTTTTGTGGTGGTAAATAGACAGCTATGAAAAATATAGATGAAAACTCTCTTGGTAAATAGTGTGGTCTACAGCTTATCATAAGATACTCTACCTCAGGCGAGCAAAACCTCGAGACTTCCTTGGTATTTGATTTTGTGCACCAGCTGTTGTTTACAAATATACAGAGACCGCCACCCATTGTCTTACCAGAGTCTGCAGTTCTGTCCTGTCGATGTAGCGTATAGCCCGCTAGCTGAATGTTATCATTGTTGTCGTTCAGCCACGACTCCGTGAAACATAAGATATTACAGTTTTTAATGTCCCGTTGGTAGGATAACCGTAATCTTAAATCGTCATTTTATTCTCAAAAGATTGAACGTTGGCTAATAGGATTGATGGGAGAGGCAGTTTACTTGCTCGCCGTCGGATCCTTACGAGGCACCCGGATCTGCGTCCGCGATATCTCCGTCTCTTCCTCACGCGAATGACGGGGATCTGGGCCTTGTCGGGTGTCTGTATGATATCCTTCGCGAACGCCTCGTTGAAGAAAAAATATTCGTCCAATGCGAGGTGAGTAATCGCTGTCCTGATATCCAGAAGCTCTCTTTGGTTATAAGAGACGATGGCAGAAACATTATGTACAAAATAAATTACAAATAACGCGGAAAAACACACATAATAGTACAATTGGTTAGAGGGCTGTAAAACGGCAGCCATCTTCTTCCGGCGCTGTTCTTCTTCTATAGCTCATCTCTTGGCAGTAGTACTGTAGATTAATTTATCACTGACCTCAACCCAGTCTTTCAGAGTGTTCACAGTCAGCCCGCTGACACCCCTATCAGACCACAGCAAAATCACAGTCTACCTGAACAGAGCGATACTCAATCATGAGGAATCAAAGCCAAAGGAACTGAATAATATTAAGAAATGCTATAGAAGGAAGGAAAGTAGTGTCAAAACCTACCAATTAGCCAACAACAAATTCAATCCCTTTTAGACAACTTCCTGGACAAAACGTTACACTGTAATGGTGAAGGTGTAAACTTGGCAGTAGAAATCCTAAACAGTATATTTGACCTCTCAGCTTCCCTATCAAATCTAAAAATCTCTAACAGAAAACCAAAGAAAAGTAACATCAGTGACAAATGGTTTGATGAAGAATGCAAACACCTAAGAAAGACATTGAGAAACCTATCCAACCAAAAACACAGAGACCCAGATACCTGAGCCTTCACTACAGCGAATCACTAAAACAATACAGACATACACGACGGAAAAAGAAGGAACAGCACTTCAGAAATCAGCTCAATGTAATTGAAGAAACCATAGAATCTAACCACTTCTGTGAAAATGGGAAAACACTAAACAAACAACAACACGAAGAGTTATCTATCCAAAACGGAGATGTATGGGTAAACCACTTCTCCAATCTTTTTGGCCCTATAACAAAGAACAAACAGCAAAAACAGATACGTGATCAAATACAAATCTTAGAATCAACTCTTAAAGACTACCAGAACCCACTGGATTATCCAATTACATTGAATGAACTACAGGACAAAATACAAACCCTCCAACCCAAAAAGGCCTGTGTTGTTGATGGTATCATACATGAAATGATAAAATATACAGACCACAAATTCCAATTGGCTATACTTAAACTCTTTAACATAATCCTCAGCTCTGGCATCTTACCCAATATTTGGAACCAAGCACTGATCACTCCAATTCACAAATTGAAGGAAAATGGTGTTGGGGAAAAAAAATATGATATAAAATCCATGTACACAAACAACAAGTGTGCTGTTAAAATTGGCAAAAAAAAAACACACACATTTTATTTCCACAGGGCCGTGGGGTGAGACAGGGATGCAGTTTAAGCCCCACCCTCTTCAACATGTATATCAACGAATTAGCGAGGGCACTAGAAAAGTCTGCAGCACCCGGCCTCACCCTACTAGAATCTGAAGTCAAATGTCTACTGTTTGCTGATGACCAACCCTTAATAAACTTTTGGAAAAATTGTGTTTGACCAGATACAATGCTATTTTACAGTAAACAAATTGACAACAGACTTTCAGCACGCTTATAGGGAAGGACCTTCAACAAGCACAGCACTTACACAAATGACTGATGATTGGCTAAGAGAAATTGATGATAAACAGATTATTGGGGCTGTTTTGTTAGACTTCAGTGTGCTTTTGACATTATCGATCATAGTCTGCTGCTGGAAAAACATATGTGTTATGGCTTTACACCCCCTGCTATATTGTGGCTAAAGAGTTACCTGTCTAACAGAACACAGAGGATGATCTTTGATGGAAGCCTCTCCAACATAATACAGGTAGAATCAGGAATTCCCCAGGGCAGCTGTCTAGGCCCCTTTCGTTTTGCCATCTTTACTAACAACATGACACTGGCGTTGAGTAAAGCCAGTGTGTCTATGTATCCAGATGACTCAACACTATACACATCAGCTACTACAGCGACTGAAATGACTACAACACTTAACAAAGAGCTGCAGTTAGCTTCAGAATGGGTGGCAAGGAATAAGTTAGTCCTAAATATTTCAAAAAGCTAAAATCATTGTATTTGGGACAAATCATTCACTAAACCCTAAACCTCAATTAAATCTTGTAATGAGTAATGTGGAAATGTAGCATGTTCAGGTGACTAAACTGCTTGGAGTAACCCTGGATTGTAAACTGTCATGGTCAAAACCATATTGATACAACAGTACCTAAGATGGGGAGAAGTCTGTCCATAATAAAGTGCTGCTCTGCCTTCTAAACAACACTATCAACATGGCAGGACCTACAGGCCCTAGTTTTGTCGCACCTGGACTACTGTTCAGTAGTGTGGTCAGGTGCCACAAAGAGGGACTTAGGAAAATTACAATTGGCTCAGAACAGGGCAGCACGGCTGGCCCTTAAAAGTACAAAGGGAGCAAATATGAATTATATGCATGTCAATCTCTCATGGCTCAAAGTGGAAGAGAGATTGACTTCATCACTACTTGTTTTTGTAAGAAGTGTTGACAAGCTGTCTGTTTAAACTGCTAGCACACAGCTCGGACACCAATGCATACCCCACAAGATATGCCACCAGAGGTCTCTTCACAATCCCCAAGTCCAGAACAGACTATGGGAGGCGAACAGTACTACATAGAGCCATGACTACATGGAACTCTATTCCACATCAGGTAACTGATGCAAGCAGTAGAATCAGATTTTAAAAAACTGGCAAAAATATACCTTATGTAACAGCGGGGACAGTGAAGAGGCACACACTAAGGTACAGACATACGCATACGCACACAAGCACTAGTACACACACTCTTCACACACGTACATTGTATTATTGTTGTATGGTGGTATTATACATTTTGTAATGTAGATAAGTAGTGGCGTAATAATGTTATATGATGTACTGATTTATATTTTGTTGTATGTGTAATGTAAGTGCCTTAATGTGTTTGGACACCAGGAAGAGTAGCTGCTGCCTTGGCAGGAACTAATGGGGATCCCTAAAAAATACAATATAAATCTGGTGCTTCTGTCCTTCTGTCATTATCATTCACAGCAGACTTGAACATTTCCTCAATGAAAACAATGTATTGAGCAAATGTCAAATTGGCTTTTTACCAAATTACCATATGACAGACCACATATTCACCCTGCACACCCTAATTGACAAACAAACAAACCAAAACAAAATCATGCTTTGTTGATTTCAAAAAAGCTTTTGACCCAATTTGGCAAGAGGGTCTGCTATACAAATTGATGGAAAGTGGTGTTGGGGGAAAAAAATATATGACATTATAAAGTCCTTGTACACAAACAAGAAGTGTGCGGTTGAAATTGGCAAAAAACACACACATTTCTCTCCACAGGGCCGTGGGGTGAGACAGGGATGCAGCTTAAACCCCACCCTCTTTAACATATATGTCCATGAATTGGCCCACAAATACAAATTCCATCTAGAGGGAATGATATGAGAGACAAGGTAAAAAGGGCCTTCTATGCCATTAAAATCAACACAAAATACCAATTAGGATCTGGCTAAAAATACTTGAATCAGTTATAGAACCCATTGCCCTCTATGGTTGTGAGGTCTGGGGTCCGCTCACCAACCAAGAATTCACAAAATGGGACAAACACCAAATTGAGATGCTACATGCAGAATTCTCCAAAAGTATCCTCTGTGTACAACGTACAACGTAAAACACCAAATAATGCATGCAGAGCAGAATTAGGCTGATACCCGCTAATTATCAAAATCCAGAAAAGAGACGTTAAATTCTTCAACCCCCTAAAAGGAAGCGATTCCCAAACCTTCCATAACAAAGCCATCACCTACAGAGAGGTAAACCTGGAGAAGAGTCCCCTGAGCAAGCTGGTCCTGGGGCTCTGTTCACAAGCACAAACAGACCCCACAGAGCCCCAAGACAGCAACACAATTAGACCCAACCAAATCATGAGAAAACAAAAAGATAAATACTTGACACATTGGAAAAAATTAACTAAAAAACTGAGCAAACTAAAATGACATTTGTCCCTAAACAGAGAGTACACAGTGGCAGAATACCTGTCCACTGTGACTGACCCAAATTTAAGGAAAGCTTTGACTATGTACAGACTCAGTGAGCATAGCCTTTATTTTGCCGTAGGCAGACCTGGCTCTCAAGAGAAGACAGGATAACTGCCCACAAAATGAGGAGGAAACTGAATTGCACTTCCTAACCTCCTGCCAAATGTATGACCATATTAGACACACATATTTCCCTCAGATTAAACAGACCCACAAAGAATTTGAATACAAATCCAATTTTGATAAACTGCAATATCTGTTGGGTGAAACAGCAGCAATATACACTACCGTTCAAAATGTTGTGGTCACCTCGAAATCTCCTTGTTTTCGAAAGAAAAGCAATTTTTTTGTCCATTAAAATAACATAAAATTGATCAGAAATACAGTGTAGACATTGTTAATGTTGTAAATGGCTATTGTAGCTTGAAACAGCTGATTTTAATGGAATATTTACATAGGCGTTCAGAGGCCCATTATCAGCAACCATCAGTCCTGTGTTCCAATGGCACGTTGTGTTTGCTAATCCAAGTTTATAATTTTAAAAGGCTAATTGATCATTAGAAAACCCTTTTGCAATTATGTTAGCACAGCTGAAAACTGTTGTGCTAATTAAAGAAGCAATAAAACTGGCCTTCTTGAGTATCTGGAGCATCAGCAATTGTGGGTTTGATTACAGGCTCAAAAAGGCCAGAAACAAAGAGCTTTCTTCTGAAACTCGTCAGTCTGTTCTTGATCTGAGAAATGAAGGCTATTCCATGCGAGAATTTGCCAAGAAACTGAAGATCTCGTACAACGCTGTGTACTACTCCCTTCACAGAACAGCGCAAACTGGCTCTAACCAGAATAGAAAGAGGAGTGGGAAGCCCTAGCGCAAAACTGAGCAAAAGGACAAATACATTAGAGTGTCTAGTTTGAGAAACAGCCGCCTCACAGGTCCTCAACTGGCAGCTTCATTAAATAGTACACACACAATAGTACAATACAGTTTGAGAAACAGATGCCTCACCAGTCTCAACGTCAACAGTGAAGAGGCGATTCCGGAATGCTGACCTTCAGAGTTCCGGAATGCTGACCTTCAGAAGAAAGAAAAGATTAAGATGGGCAAAAGAACACAGACACTGGACTTTTTCTTTGCAACTATGCCATGAAGGTCAGCATCCCAGAGTCGCCTCTTCACTATTCACGATATATAGGCAGTGATTGAATCTCAATGTTAAATTCAGATCTCCCTAACATCATATTTAAGTCAAGATAACACCAATCTCGATGCAAATCAACTTGATTGGAGGGACACAACACACTCCCTACCTCTCGTCACGAGCCGTCCGTCCTTTACCAAGGATCGTTAACAGGATCGTTAGCATTGAATTGTAATGATTTTCATGCCCAGAACCTAGCTCAATATCTAGGCGTCGGATAAGAACGAAACTACAGCATAAAGTGACCACTAGAATTGCTACCTTTTGGCCTGAATACGTTTGTAGTACGTTTGTTGTTACCGTGTACGGGACTGTTGAGCTAACGTGCGCTAATGTGATTAGCATGGCTGTTGTAAGTAACAGCAAACTTTCCAGAACATAGACATGTCTTATATGGGCAGAAAGCTTACATTCATGTTAATATAATTGCACTGTCCAATTTACAGTAGATATTACAGTGAAACAATACCATGCTATTGTTTGAGGAGAGTGCACAACAACAAAAAACTTATCACGGCAACTGGTTTGATACATTCACCTCTGAAGGTAAATAATGTACTTACATTCTGTAATCTTGCTCTGATTTGTCGTCCTAAGGGTCCAAGAGATAAAATATAGCATAGTTTTATTTGAGAAAATCAATTTTTACATTCAAATGTAGGAACTGGGTTCTACAGTTTGAACCCCTGCTGTCTCTGGCTCCACACCCACCCTGCCCGGCCATCTAGATGTGTGAAAGTTGGTGTATAAGCTAATGATCCATCATGTATGACATTCCTGGGAGTGTGTAAACTCACATTTTGTATTACCATATACTTTTTGCATGTTCTCTATAGTTATGTACTTGAAAATGTATCAATTGACCAATTCTGCACATTTGGGCAGACTTCATACAAAATAGTATAGTATTGCAATGCTTCACTGGATCAATTTGACACTTTGTGCGCGCATTGCTGCCATCTTGTGTCCAAACTCTAAATTGCACCTAAACTGCAATATTATATTGTGGCATTTCTCTTGCATTTCAAAGATGATAAAAAAACAAAAAACAAAAAAACATGTTTTTTTGTTTGTATCATTTTTTTTCAGATCTTATGTGTTATATTCTCCTACATTAATTTCACATTTCGACGAAATTCAAAGTGTTTCCGTTCAAATGGTATCAAGATAATGCATATCCTTGCTTCAGGTCCTGAGCTACAGGCAGTTAGATTTGGGTATGTCATTTTAGGCGGAAATTGAAAAAAAGGGTCCAATCCTTAAGAGGTTAAATGTGTCATTTATCGCTCTCACTTGCTCATTTCTGTCCATTAAGAACCAACGATGTGCTACATTTTTGTAGCATTTCTGACAATGCTAACATATATGTTTTTGCTCAAGATAGGAGTTCTAACACCAGGTTGGTTGCTTGGCAACAACACAGATGCTTGCACCATGCTGCCAGTCATAAGAAGTGTATATGAACAAACCTAGGCTACTGTACATGGCTAGCTATATGGTGGAAGTCAAGCTGAGGTTAATCAATAAATGCAAACATATATTTTGATTAGCTAGGTAGCTAGCTAACGTTACCTAGCATTAGGTTGCCTTTCCAAAGGGTAGCAGCTAGCCTCTGTAGCTAGCTAACACCAGTCAGCTGAAAGAAAGCTAGCTAACAAACAGGCAAAGAAAGGTAGCTAGCTAGCCAATGGATGTGGTTTTGTTTTGATTAGCTAGGTAGCTAGCTAAAGTAAAAATGTACAGTGCCTTCAGAAAGTATTCATACCCCTTGACTTATTCCAAATGTCACAACCTGAATTAAAAATGGATTACATTTTATTTTCACCCATCTACACACAATACCCCATAATGACAAAGTGAAAACATTTATTAAAAATTAAATACAGAGATATCAAATGTACATACACCCCTGAGTCAATACATGTTAGAATCACATTTGGCCGTGATTACAGCTGTGAGTCTTTCTGGGTAAGTCTCTAAGAGCTCAGCACACCTGGATTGTACAATATTTGCACATTAGTATTTTTAAAATTCTTTAAGCTCTGTCAAGTTGGTTGAATATCATTGCTAGACAGCCAGTTGCAAGTCTTGCCATAGATTTTAAAGCCGATTTAAGTCAAATCTTTAACTAGGAACATTCAATGTCGTCTTCGTAAGCAGTACCAGTCAAAAGATTCGACACACATACTCATTCAAGGGTTTTCTTTATTTTTACTATTTTGTAATTGTAGAATAATAGTGAAGACATCAAAACTATGAACAAACATATATGGAATCATGTAGTAACCAAAAAAAATGTTAAACAAATCAAAATAGATCTTATATTTGAGATTGTTCAAATAGCCACCATTTGCCTTGATGACAGCTTTGCACACTCTTGGCATTCTCTCAACCAGCTTCACCTGGAATGCTTTTCCAACAGTCTTGAAGGAGTTCCCACATGCTGAGCACTTGTTGGCTGCTTTTCCTTCACTCTGCCGTCCGACTCATCCCAAACCATCTCAATTGGGTTGAGGTCGGGGGATTGTGGAGGCCAGGTCATCTGATGCAGCACTCCATCACTCTCCTTCTTGGTCAGATAGCCCTAACACAGCCTGGAGGTGTCTTGGGTCATTGTCCTGTTGAAAAACAAATTATAGTCCCACTAAGCCCAAACCAGATGGGTTGGGGCATCGCTGCAGAATGCTGTGGTAGCCATGCTGGTTAAGTGTGCCTTGAATTCTAAATAAATCACCCCCACACCATAACACCTCCTCCTCCATGCTTCACGGTGGGAACTACACATGCGGAGATCATCCGTTCACCCACACCGCGTCTCACAAAGACACAGCGGTTGGAACCAAAAATCTCCAATTTGGACTCAAGACCAAAGGACACATTTCCACCGGTCTGATGTTTATTGCTCGTGTTTCTTGGCTCAAGCAAGTCTCTTCTTCTTATTGGGGTCCTTTAGTAGTGGTTTTCTTTGCAGCATTTCGACCATGAAGGCCTGATTCACACAGTCTCCTCTGAACAGTTGATGTTGAGATGTATCTGTGACTTGAACTCTGTGAAGTATTTATTTGGGCTGCAATTTATGAGGCTGGTAACTCTAATGAACTTATCCTCTGCAGCAGAGGTAACTCTCATGAGAGCCAGTTTCATCATAGCGCTTGATGGTTTTTTCAACTGCACTTGAAGAAACTTTCAAAGTTCTTGAAATGTTCTGCATTGACTGACTTTCATGTCGTAAAGTAGTGATGGAGTGTCGTTTCTCTGCTTATTTGAGCTGTTTTTGCCATAATATGGACTTGGTCTTTTACCAAATAGGGCTATCTTCTGTATACCCCCTCTACCTTGTCACAACACAACTTATTGGCTCAAATGCATTAAGAAGGAAAGAAATTCCACAAATTAAGTTTTAAGAAGGCACGGATGTTAATTGAAATGCATTCCAGGTGACTACTTCGTGAAGCTGGTTGAGAGAATGCCAAGAGTGTGCAAAGCTGTCATCAAGGCAAAGTGTGGCTATTTGAAGAATCTCAAATATACAATATATTTTGATTTGTTTAAAACTTTTTTGGTTACTACATGATTCCATATGTGTTATTTCATAGTTTTGATGTCTTCGCTATCATTCTACAATGTAGAAAACAGTAAAAATAAGGAAAACCCTTGAATTGTGGAATTTTTTCCTTTGAATTTGAATTGCCGCTTTAAAAACCTTTAATACAGTAATAGTATTATATTGTCCAGTCCTCTAGTGAGTGAGTTACTTTTGTTCCATTTAATATGAAGCAAAAATATATATATATCTTAGTAGTGCAAATAAAAATGATGATAGTAGTAGCTAGGTTTACATCCAATTGGATTTTCATGTTAAGTGAAGTGTTTCCACAAAATTGACTTATAATAAATAAATAAATAAATACGTGAAGAAAATCTATTTTTCTACTTAAATGTTCACCAAATGAAAATCAAAAATGTCAATGTGTTTCCATCGCATTTTCAACTCTACCGATAGTGTTGTCACTGAAAACTGTTGCTTTACAGAGCAAATGTGTCTACTCTGGTCTTGGCACTGAGCCAACAGCTCACAGGTACGGTGCTGGTTTAAGAACAATAATATTTGTATTTGTCAATCGGCAGTCAAGCATCGATCATCATGTAGTCCCCTGTAGCTCAGTTGGTAGAGCATGGCGCTTGCAACGCCAGGGTTGTGGGTTCGTTTCCCACGGGGGGGCCAGTATGAAAATGTATGCACTCACTAAATGTAAGTCGCTCTGGATAAGAGCGTCTGCTAAATGACAAAACATTTTTTATTTTTTTTTATGTCACCAGAAAAAGACCCTCAATATTAATTGGAAAGGACAATCAATAGCACCGTGCACTTTCACCACCCTGTGAAGTTCATCGTAACTTATTTCATCTGTAGCCTAATAAACTGCATGCTTTCCCGAGTCGTAGTGGGAGGACCACACACCCATATCATGCCATGACTCCAAATGTACTTCGATACGATGGTTATTATATCTCGCATAATTAATTTTACAGACGCAAAAAGATCCCACCATGTCGAACGAACAAATGAACTGTCGCCCTTTATAAAATTGTACCGAAACTTCCTGATTCCATCACAACTGTCATGATTTTCTTTCAGACGGTATAACTTTACTCGCATAACAACTGTGGATGGAAAGCAAAAACATAAAACCATAAAAATATTGATAGCAAAACATAACATTGCAAGGAAATATTGTTTAAATGCGAGAGCAAATTAATTGTAAATGGATGCACACATAAAAATCAGTGAAACATGTTTTATGAGTATGAAAAAAATAAAAAATAAAAATAATGTATACACTCACTAACTGTAAGTCGCTCTGGATAAGAGCGTCTGCTAAATGACTAAAATGTAATGATAACTCAATTCAATGAAACGCTTCCCTCGTTCCTGTAATTTCCCTTATCTTTGGTTGTTACCCTGGCCTTTCGCTGGCTTTTATTCCAGTTGCAAGTTTTGGCACATTCATTCCAGCAGCATGGCACCCTGCATCCCACTGCTGGTTTCACATTCATTCCAGCAGCATGGCACCCTGCATCCCACTGCTGGTTTCACATTCATTCCAGCAGCATGGCACCCTGCATCCCACTGCTGGTTTCACATTCATTCCAGCAGCATGGCACCCTGCATCCCACTGCTGGTTTCACATTCATTCCAGCAGCATGGCACCCTGCATCCCACTGCTGGTTTCACATTCATTCCAGCAGCATGGCACCCTGCATCCCACTGCTGGTTTCCCTCTGAAGCTAAGCAGGGTCGGCCCCTGGATTGGGGACAGCAGATGTAGCTTTTGAATCGGTGAAAGAATTAACAAGTGAAAAAATACTTTCAAAAAATGAGTGTTTCTTTCACGTGTTTTGCCAACAAACAAAAAAAAAGAAGCTGCATCTGAACTAGACAGGTGTGTGTATTAAACGCAGTGCCAGGAGGACCTTTCCAATATCAGCAGTAGCAACAGGGTTGCAGGAGTCATCATTATTACAGGCCTAGAGGAGTTCTTCCACCACCTCCAAAAAGCAGGGGGGGCTGGGATTAAAAGTCAACCCCAGAACCCTTGGAGGAGTGTGGAGTGGGCAGGGAGAGCCTTCCATCCATCTATTCTGTCTGAGACAGTTATGGGAATATCTGTAGGGTGAAGTCAAATCAAATCAAATCAAATGTTATTGGCCACATGCGCCGAATACAACAGGTGCAGACATTACAGTGAAATGCTTACTTACAGCCCTTTAACCAACAGTGCATTTATTTTTAACAAAAAAGTAAAAATAAAACAACAACAAAAAAAGTGTTGAGAAAAAAAGAGCAGAAGTAAAATAAGATAACAGTAGGGAGGCTATATACAGGGGGTACCGGTGCAGAGTCAATGGGAAATAACAGTAGGGAGGCTATATACAGGGGGTACCGGTGCAGAGTCAATGGGAAATAACAGTAGGGGGGCTATATACAGGGGGTACCGGTACAGAGTCAATGGGAAATAACAGTAGGGAGGCTATATACAGGGGGTACCGGTGCAGAGTCAATGGGAAATAACAGTAGGGAGGCTATATACAGGGGGGTACCGGTGCAGAGTCAATGGGAAATAACAGTAGGGAGGCTATATACAGGGGGTACCGGTGCAGAGTCAATGGGAAATAACAGTAGGGAGGCTATATACAGGGGGTACCGGTGCAGAGTCAATGGGAAATAACAGTAGGGAGGCTATATATACAGGGGGTACCGGTACAGAGTCAATGTGAAATAACAGTAGGGAGGCTATATATACAGGGGGTACCGGTGCAGAGTCAATGTGAAATAACAGTAGGGAGGCTATATATACAGGGGGTACCGGTGCAGAGTCAATGTGTAATAACAGTAGGGAGGCTATATACAGGGGGTACCGGTGCAGAGTCAATGTGAAATAACAGTAGGGAGGCTATATACAGGGGGTACCGGTGCAGAGTCAATGTGTAATAACACTAGGGAGGCTATATACAGGGGGTACCGGTACCGAGTCAATGTGAAATAACAGTAGGGAGGCTATATACAGGGGGTACCGGTACAGAGTCAATGTGTAATAACAGTAGGGAGGCTATATACAGGGGGTACCGGTGCAGAGTCAATGTGTAATAACAGTAGGGAGGCTATATACAGGGGGTACCGGTGCAGAGTCAATGTGAAATAACAGTAGGGAGGCTATATACAGGGGGTACCGGTACAGAGTCAATGTGAAATAACAGTAGGGAGGCTATATACAGAGGGTACCGGTGCAGAGTAAATGTGTAATAACAGTAGGGAGGTTATATACAGGGGGGTACCTGTGCAGAGTCAATGGGAAATAACAGTAGGGAGGCTATATACAGGGGGGTACCGGTGCAGAGTCAATGGGAAATAACAGTAGGGAGGCTATATACAGGGGGGTACCGGTACAGAATCAATGGGAAATAACAGTAGGGAGGCTATAAACAGGGGGTACTGGTACAGAGTCAATGGGAAATAACAGTAGGGAGGCTATATACAGGGGGTACCGGTGCAAAGTCAATGGGAAATAACAGTAGGGAGGCTATATACAGGGGGGTACCGGTGCAGAGTCAATGTGTAATAACAGTAGGGAGGCTATATACAGGGGGTACCGGTGCAGAGTCAATGTGAAATAACAGTAGGGAGGGTATATACAGGGGGTACCGGTACAGAGTCAATGTGAAATAACAGTAGGGAGGCTATATACAGGGGGTACCGGTACAGAGTCAATGGGAAATAACAGTAGGGAGGCTATATACAGGGGGTACCGGTACAGAGTCAATGGGAAAATAACAGTAGGGAGGCTATATACAGGGGGGTACCGGTACAGAGTCAATGTGAAATAACAGTAGGGAGGCTATATACAGGGGGTACCGGTACAGAGTCAATGGGAAATAACAGTAGGGAGGCTATATACACAGGGGTACCGGTACAGAGTCAATGTGAAATAACAGTAGGGAGGCTATATACAGAGGGTACCGGTGCAGAGTCAATGTGTAATAACAGTAGGGAGGCTATATACAGGGGGTACCGGTGCAGAGTAAATGTGTAATAACAGTAGGGAGGTTATATACAGGGGGGTACCGGTGCAGAGTCAATGGGAAATAACAGTAGGGAGGCTATATACAGGGGGGTACCGGTGCAGAGTCAATGGGAAATAACAGTAGGGAGGCTATATACAGGGGGGTACCGGTACAGAATCAATGGGAAATAACAGTAGGGAGGCTATATACAGGGGGTACTGGTACAGAGTCAATGGGAAATAACAGTAGGGAGGCTATATACAGGGGGTACCGGTGCAGAGTCAATGGGAAATAACAGTAGGGAGGCTATATACAGGGGGGTACCGGTGCAGAGTCAATGTGTAATAACAGTAGGGAGGCTATATACAGGGGGGGGTACCGGTGCAGAGTCAATGGGAAATAACAGTAGGGAGGCTATATACAGGGGGGGTACCGGTGCAGAGTAAATGGGAAATAACAGTAGGGAGGCTATATACAGGGGGTACTGGTACAGAGTCAATGGGAAATAACAGTAGGGAGGCTATATACAGGGGGTACCGGTGCAGAGTCAATGGGAAATAACAGTAGGGAGGCTATATACAGGGGGGTACCGGTGCAGAGTCAATGTGTAATAACAGTAGGGAGGCTATATACAGGGGGGGGGGTACCGGTGCAGAGTCAATGGGAAATAACAGTAGGGAGGCTATATACAGGGGGTACCGGTGCAGAGTCAATGGGAAATAACAGTAGGGAGGCTATATACAGGGGGGTACCGGTGCAGAGTCAATGGGAAATAACAGTAGGGAGGCTATATACAGGGGGTACCGGTGCAGAGTCAATGGGAAATAACAGTAGGGAGGCTATATACAGGGGGGTACCGGTGCAGAGTCAATGGGAAATAACAGTAGGGAGGCTATATACAGGGGTACCGGTGCAGAGTCAATGGGAAATAACAGTAGGGAGGCTATATACAGGGGGGTACCGGTGCAGAGTCAATGTGTAATAACAGTAGGGAGGCTATATACTGGGGGGGTACCGGTGCAGAGTCAATGGGATATAACAGTAGGGAGGCTATATACAGGGGGTACCGGTGCAGAGTCAATGGGAAATAACAGTAGGGAGGCTATATACAGGGGGGTACCGGTGCAGAGTCAATGGGAAATAACAGTAGGGAGGCTATATACAGGGGGTACCGGTGCAGAGTCAATGGGAAATAACAGTAGGGAGGCTATATACAGGGGGGTACCGGTGCAGAGTCAATGTGCGGGGACACCGGCTAGTTGATAAGATGTCTGCTAGGTGGTTCCTCTTGTCCCCCAGTGTTGTTCCCTATCTAGACCCCCCAGTGTTGTTCCCTGTGTAGACCCCCCAGTGTTGTTCCCTGTGTAGACCCCCCCAGTGTTGTTCCCTGTGTAGACCCCCCAGTGTTGTTCCCTATCTAGACCCCCCAGTGTTGTTCCCTATCTAGACCCCCCAGTGTTGTTCCCTGTGTAGACCCCCCCAGTGTTGTTCCCTGTGTAGACCCCCCAGTGTTGTTCCCTGTGTAGACCCCCCAGTGTTGTTCCCTGTGTAGACCCCCCAGTGTTGTTCCCTGTGTAGACCCCCCAGTGTTGTTCCCCCCAGTGTAGACCCCCAGGTGTTGTTCCCTGTGTAGACCCCCCAGTGTTGTTCCCTGTGTAGACCCCCCAGTGTTGTCTTCTGTGTAGACCCCCCAGTGTTGTTCTTCTAGTGTAAACCCCCCAGTGTTGTCTTCTGTGTGTAGACCCCCCCCTGTGTAGTGTTGTTCCCTGTGTAGACCCCCCCCAGTGTTGTTCCCTGTGTAGACCCCCCAGTGTTGTTCCCTGTGTAGACCCCCCAGTGTTGTTCCCTGTGTAGACCCCCCAGTGTTGTTCCCTGTGTAGACCCCCAGTGTTGTCTTCTGTGTAGACCCCCCAGTGTTGTTCCCTGTGTAGACCCCCCAGTGTTGTCTTCTGTGTAGACCCCCCAGTGTTGTTCCCTATCTAGACCCCCCAGTGTTGTTCCCTATCTAGACCCCCCCAGTGTTGTTCCCTGTGTAGACCCCCCAGTGTTGTTCCCTGTGTAGACCCCCCAGGTGTTGTTCCCTGTGTAGACCCCCCAGTGTTGTCTTCTGTGTAGACCCCCCAGTGTTGTCTTCTGTGTAGACCCCCCAGTGTTGTTCCCTGTGTAGACCCCCAGGTGTTACCTGATATAAATCTGTCACTCCTTCACTACAGTATATATTATATATACTGTATATACCCTGAGGCACAATGACAGATTTCAGAATCCTATTGACTTCAAATCTGTAAAAAGACATTTGAAAAAGTAGTTCTGTAGACACAGAGACAAAGAGACTAACCCTGCACCCTCCTTTGGTATAATTAAATATATTACCATTGAACACATAATGAAACCAGATGCAATGCTATTCTGTCTGTGAGGTCTGTCATTGATTAAAGCAGATCCTGACTCTCTTTAACGCTCATTCTCTAACACAGAGACAGAGACCTGAAGACCATAGTTTCAGATAGCTTCTATGTGTTTCTAAATTATTCTAAACTACCGGTCAAAAGTTTTGGAACACCTACTCATTCAAGGGTTTTTCTTTATTTTTACTATTTTTTACATTGTAGAATAATAGTGACGACATCAAAACTATGAAATAACACATATGGAATCATGTAGTAACCAAAAAACTATATGTAACATTGGAGATTCTTCAAATAGCCACCCTTTGCCTTGATGACAGCTTTGCACACTCTTGGCATTCTCTCAACCAGCTTCATGAGGTAGTCACCATGAATGCATTTCAATTAACAGGTGTGCCTACCTTGTGGAATTTATTTCCTTCTTAATACGTTTGAGCCAATCAGTTGCGTTGTGACAAGGTAGGGGTGGTATACAGAAGATAGCCCTATTTGGTAAAAGACCAAGTCCATATTATGGCAAGAACAGCTCAAATAAGCAAAGAGAAATGACAGTCCATCATTGCTTTAAGACGTGAAGTTCAGTCAATATGGAACTTTTCAAAAACGTTGAAAGCTTCAAGTGCAGTCGCAAAAACTATCAAGCGCTATGATGAAACTGGCTCTCATGAGGACCGCCACAGGAAAGGAAGACCCAGAGTTACAACTGCTGCAGAGGATAAGAAGAAGAGACTTGCTTGGGCCAAGAAACACGAGCAATGGACATTAGACCGGTGGAAATGTGTCCTTGGTCTGGAGTCCAAATTGGAGATTTCACACCTCTGTGTCTTTGTGAGACGCGGTGTGGGTGAACGTATGATCTCTGCATGTGTATTTCCCACTGTAAAGCATGGAGGAGGAGGTGTTATGGTGTGGGGGTGCTTTGCTGGTGACACTGTCTGTGATTTAGAATTCAAGGCACACTTAACCAGCATGGCTACCACAACATTCCTCAACGATACACCATCCCATTTTTTGCGCTTAGTGGAACTATCATTTGTTTTTCAATAGGACAATGACTCAACACACCTCCAGGCTGTGTAAGGACTATTTTACCAAGAAGGAGAGTGATTGATTGCTGCATCAGATGACCTGGCCTCTGCAATCCCCCGACCTCAACCAAATTGAGATGGTTTGGGATGAGTCGGACCGTAGAGTGAAGGAAAAGAAGCCCACAAGTGCTCATCATATGTGGGAACTCCTTCAAGACTGTTGGAAAAGCATTCCAGGTGAAGCTGGTTGAGAGAATGCCACGAGTGTGCAAAGCTGTCATCAAGGCAAATGGTGGCTATTTGAAGAATCTCAAATATAAGATATATTTTGATTTGTTTAACACTTTTTTTGGTTACTACATGATTCCATATGTGTTATGTCATAGTTTTGATGTCTTCACTATTATTGTACAATGTAGAAAATAGTAAAAATAAAGAAAAACCCTTGAATGAGTAGGTGTTCTAAAACTTTTGACCGGTAGTGTACATGTATATCAAATATATTTTTAATGGATTATGTTTTTGAAATACTCATAAAAGTGAGGTAAATGTCTACATTTTACTGTTTTCAAAAAAATCTATATTGTTCAAAACAAGAGGTTCAGTTACTTACTACCCTCAGTGACTCTGCTTGCAGCAGCAGTGCCATGCAAACGTTGCTAGGATTTTATTGCCAGCTATTTGCTATGAGGGGAAACTGCAGCATAAATTGTAACAGCCCAAAGTAAATGGACTGTCCTGGGGTGCTCAAATGTGCATTCGGGTCAAAACGTCTTGGTCTGCTCTACTCCTCCAGCTCTGCTCTACTTATGTTATGTCTCCTGCTCCAGACGGCTTACTTCTCGCACGTGAGACTCGGTCTGCTCTACTCTCCATCCCATTATGTCTCCTGCTCCAGCTCTGCTCTACTCTCCATCCCATTATGTCTCCTGCTCCAGCTCTGCTCTACTCTCCATCCCATTATGTCTCCTGCTCCAGCTCTGCTCTACTCTCCATCCCATTATGTCTCCTGCTCCAGCTCTGCTCTACTCTCCATCCCATTATGTCTCCTGCTCCAGCTCTGCTCTACTCTCCATCCCGTTATGTCTCCTGCTCCAGCTCTGCCCTACTCTCCATCCCATTATGTCTCCTGCTCCAGACGGCTTACTTCCGCACGTGAGACTCGGTCTGCTCTATCAGGTAAAGATGGTGCTAAAGCAAAAAAAGCAAATTGTAATTAACTTGTAAATAAATAATTGTAACAGTCATGAGAGGCTGGGAACGGGCAACTACATCCAACAAGAGTCGAAGGACACTAGCTAGAACCTTCTGATCGGTGATCTGGTGGGACAAAAGAAAGCATGACTGTGGCTGGTCAATTTTATTGTTTCCCCCTGTGTCCGTAATGTTCTATTGTAGTTGACAGGGCGACATGTTGTGTTGACTAAAACAGCATGAAACCGGGTTTATCACAAAGCTTGATCAAATTATCTAATTAATTAGCCAGCTACAGTGATTTTGAGAAACATTGATGAATGACTTTGGAGGTTTCTTGGTCAAATTAACCAGTTACCTACCTTTGATAAGCAGCTATCTAGTTAGCTCCCATGCCAACGTCAAGTCATCTAAAATCATTTCTGACTAACTTGGAAATATGAAGTTATTTTAGAATAATAGGTTAACTGGCTAGTGCATCGTAGAGCAGAGATAGAGAGAGAGAGAGAGAGAGAGAGAGAGAGAGAGAGAGAGAGAGAGAGAGAGAGAGAGAGAGAGAGAGAGAGAGAGAGAGAGAGAGAGAGAGAGAGAGAGAGAGAGAGAGAGAGAGAGAGAGAGAGAGAGAGAGAGAGAGAGAGAGAGAGAGAGAGAGAGAGAGAGAGAGAGAGAGAGAGAGAGAGAGAGAGAGAGCGAGAGAGAGAGAGAGAGAGAGAGAGAGAGAGAGAGAGAGAGAGAGAGAGAGAGAGAGAGAGAGAGAGAGAGAGAGAGAGAGAGAGAGAGAGAGAGAGAGAGAGAGAGAGAGAGAGAGAGAGAGAGAGAAGAGAGAGAGAGAGAGAGAGAGAGAGAGAGAGAGAGAGAGAGAGAGAGAGAGAGGGGGGGGGGGAGAGGAAGAGAGAGAGAGAGGAGAGAGAGAGAGAGAGAGAGAGAGAGAGAGAGAGAGAGAGAGAGAGAGAGAGAGAGAGAGAGAGAGAGAGAAATAGAGTTAGATTGTGTATTTTCACTGATCTGCATGCTTTTTGCGTGTTGTTCTTCCTGGGGCACACTACATACATAACATAACATACACTTTACTTCTGCTGCTACTCTGTTCTTTATTTTATACTCTATTTATTTTATAAACATACGCATGAGTAGATTTCAGTTAGAGAGAGAGAGAGAGAGAGTTAGAGAAAGAGAGAGAGTTAGAGAGAGAGATAGAGAGAGCGAGAGAGAGAGAGAGAGAGAGAGAGAGAGAGAGAGAGAGAGAGAGAGAGAGAGAGAGAGAGAGAGAGAGAGATAGAAAGAGAGAGAGAGAGAGAGAGAGAGAGAGAGAGAGAGAGAGAGAGAGAGAGAGAGAGAGAGAGAGAGAGAGAGAGATACAGAGAGAGAGAGAGATACAGAGAGAGAGAGAGATACAGAGAGAGAGAGAGAGACGTTATGACGCTTTGTGAAATTATGTTAGCTATCCCAAGTTAGATTGTGTATTTTCACTGATCTGCATGCTTTTTGCGTGTTGTTCTTCCTGGGGCACACTACATACATAACATAACATACACTCTACTTCTGCTGCTACTCTGTTCTTTATTTTATACTCTATTTATTTTATAAACATACGCATGAGTAGAGTTCAGTTAGAGAGAGACAGAGAGAGACAGAGAGAGAGAGAGAGAGAGAGAGAGAGTTAGAGAAAGAGAGAGAGTTAGAGAGCGAGAGAGACAGAGTTAGAGAGAGAGAGAGAGAGAGAGAGAGAGAGAGAGAGAGAGAGAGAGAGAGAGAGAGAGATACAATCCATGTGGAACCAAAACATTTATTCCCATTTAAAATTATATTTTCCCAAACCCCTTACCCTAATTTTCCTTGTTTTACTGACCAAAACCACACACACACCATAAGGACCTCTCTCCCTCCTCATACACCCCTCTCCTCATCAGACTGGCAGGCTAGCAGAGGGAGGACTGTTGCATGGCAACCATCCTGAGTGTTTGATTAAAACTTTGATGTTCAATCTATCACCTGAGAGAGCCATGAGCATTATCTTTTCTCTTGAGTCAACAAACCAGCCATGACTACAGACCAGCCATGACTACAGACAGGACATGACTACAGACCTGACATGACTACAGACCAGACATGACTACAGACAGGACTACAGACCAGACATGACTACAGACAGGACATGACTACAGACCAGACATGACTACAGACCAGACATGACTACAGACCAGACATGACTACAGACAGGACTACAGACCAGACATGACTACAGACCAGACATGACTACAGACCAGACATGACTACAGACCAGACAGGACTACAGACCAGACAGGACTACAGACAGGACTACAGACCAGCCATGACTACAGACCAGCCATGACTACAGACCAGACATGACTACAGACAGGACTACAGACCAGACATGACTACAGACCAGACATGACTACAGACCAGACATGACTACAGACCAGACATGACTACAGACCAGACAGGACTACAGACCAGACAGGACTACAGACCAGACACTACAGACAGGACTACAGACCAGCCATGACTACAGACCAGACATGACTGCAGACCAGACATGACTACAGACCAGACAGGACTACAGACCAGACAGGACTACAGACCAGACATGACTACAGACCATGACATGACTACAGACCAGACATGACTTCTGACCAGACATGACTACAGACCAGCCATGACTACAGACATGCCATGACTACAGACCAGACATGACTACAGACCAGACATGACTACAGACCAGACATGACTACAGACCAGACAGGACTACAGACCAGACATGACTACAGACCAGACAGGACTACAGACAGGACTACAGACCAGCCATGACTACAGACCAGACATGACTTCTGACCAGCCATGACTACAGAGATGCCATGACTACAGACCAGACATGACTACAGACCAGACATGACTTCTGACCAGCCATGACTACAGACCAGACATTACATTTTTTTACATTTTAGTCATTTAGCAGACGCTCTTATCCAGAGCGACTTACAGTTAGTGCATACATTATTATTTTTCATACCCCCTGTGGGAATCGAACCCACAACGTTGCAAACGCCATGCTCTATCAACTGAGCTACATCCCTGCCGGCCATTCCCTCCCCTACCCTGGACAACGCTGGGCCAATTGCACGCCGCCCCATGGGTCTCCCGGTCGTGGCCGCTACGACAGAGCCTGGATTCGAACCAGGATCTCTAGTGGCACAGCTAAACTGCGATGCAGTGCCTTAGACCACTGCGCCACTCGGGAGTCGACATGACTACTGACCAGACATAACTACAGACCAGCCATGACTACAGACCAGCCATGACTACAGACCAGCCATGACTACAGACCAGACATGACTACAGACCAGCGATGACTACAGACCAGCCATGACTGCAGACCATCCATGACTACAGACCAGCCATGACTACAGACATGACTACATACCAGACATAACTAGAGACCAGAAATGACTACAGACCAGAAACATGACATGACATGACATGACATGACTATAATGAATAGAGAGCTGTGTGTCTGTCTGTGTGTGTGTGTGTGTGTGTGTGTGTGTGTGTGTGTGTGTGTGTGTGTGTGTGTGTGTGTGTGTGTGTGTGTGTGTGTGTGTGTGTGTGTGTGTGTGTGTATGTTCGGAGGTCGCTAAAGAGAAAGCTGCATTAATTTGTACCAGGAAACAGCCTGTCCAGGTTTAACCCCTCGCAGCAAGATAGATAGATATAGATAGATATACAATGTAATGACTCCATATAGGCCTCATATTGACCATGTAATGACTCCATGTAGGCCTCATATTGACCATGTAATGACTCCATGTAGGCCTCATATTGACCATGTAATGACTCCATGTAGGCCTCATATTGACCATGTAATGACTCCATATAGGCCTCAATTGACCATGTAATGACTCCATATAGGCCTATATCATATTGACCATGTAATGACTCCATATAGGCCTCATATTGAATGACTCCATATAGGCTCATATTGACCATGTTAATGACTCCATATAGGCCTCATATTGATGACTCCATATAGGCCTCATATTGACCATGTAATGACTCCATATAGGCCTCATATTGACCATGTAATGACTCCATGTAGGCCTCATATTGACCATGTAATGACTCCATGTAGGCCTCATATTGACCATGTAATGACTCCATGTAGGCCTCATATTGACCATGTAATGACTCCATATAGGCCTCATATTGACCATGTAATGACTCCATATAGGCCTCATATTGACCATGTAATGACTCCATATAGGCCTCATATTGACCATTTAATGATGTAATGACCATGTAGGCCTCATATTGACCATGTAATGACTCCATGTAGGCCTCATATTGACCATGTAATGACTCCATATAGGCCTCATATTGACCATGTAATGACTCCATATAGGCCTCATATTGACCATATAATGACTCCATATAGGCCTCATATTGACCATGTAATGACTCCATGTAGGCCTCATATTGACCATGTAATGACTCCATATAGGCCTCATATTGACCATGTAATGACTCCATATAGGCCTCATATTGACCATGTAATGACTCCATATAGGCCTCATATTGACCATGTAATGACTCCATATAGGCCTCATATTGACCATGTAATGACTCCATATAGACCTCATATTTGACCATGTAATGACTCCATATAGGCCTCATATTGACCATGTAATGACTCCATGTAGGCCTCATATTGACCATGTAATGACTCCATATAGGCCTCATATTGACCATGTAATGACTCCATATAGGCCTCATATTGACCATGTAATGACTCCATATAGGCCTCATATTGACCATGTAATGACTCCATGAGGCCTCATATTGACCATGTAATGACTCCATATAGGCCTCATATTGACCATGTAATGACTCCATATAGGCCTCATATTGACCATGTAATGACTCCATATAGGCCTCATATTGACCATGTAATGACTCCATGTAGGCCTCATATTGACCATGTAATGACTCCATGTAGGCCTCATATTGACCATGTAATGACTCCATATAGGCCTCATATTGACCATGTAATGACTCCATGTAGGCCTCATATTGACCATGTAATGACTCCATGTAGGCCTCATATGACCATGTAATGACTCCATATAGGCCTCATATTGACCATGTAATGACTCCATGTAGGCCTCATATTGACCATGTAATGACTCCATATAGGCCTCATATTGACCATGTAATGACTCCATATAGGCCTCATATTGACCATGTAATGACTCCATGTAGGCCTCATATTGACCATGTAATGAGGCCTCATATGTAGGCCTCATATGTAATGACCCATGTAATGACTCCCATATAGGCCTCATATTGACCATGTAATGACTCCATATAGGCCTCATATTGACCATGTAATGACTCCATATAGGCCTCATATTGACCATGTAATGACTCCATATAGGCCTCATATTGACCATGTAATGACTCCATATAGGCCTCATATTGACCATGTAATGACCTCATATTGTAATGACTCCATATAGGCCTCATATTGACCATTAATGTAATGACTCCATATAGGCCTCATATTGACCATGTAATGACTCCATATAGGCCTCATATTGACCATGTAATGACTCCATATAGGCCTCATATTGACCATGTAATGACTCCATGTAGGCCTCATATTGACCATGTAATGACTCCATGTAGGCCTCATATTGACCATGTAATGACTCCATATAGGCCTCATATTGACCATGTAATGACTCCATATAGGCCTCATCATATAATGACCATGTAATGACTCCATATAGGCCTCATATTGACCATGTACCATGACTCCATATAGGCCTCATATTGACCATGTAATGACTCCATGTAGGCCTCATATTGACCATGTAAAGACTCCATATAGGCCTCATATTGACCATGTAATGACTCCATATAGGCCTCATATTGACCATGTAATGACTCCATGTAGGCCTCATATTGACCATGTAATGACTCCATGTAGGCCTCATATTGACCATGTAATGACTCCATATAGGCCTCATATTGACCATGTAATGACTCCATATAGGCCTCATATTGACCATGTAATGACTCCATCATATGACTCATGTAATGATATAGGCCTCATATTGACCATGTAATGAGGCCTCATATTGACCATGTAATGACTCCATATAGGCCTCATATTGACCATGTAATGACTCCATATAGGCCTCATATTGACTCATGTAATGACTCCATATAGGCCTCATATTGACCATGTAATGACTCCATATAGGCCTCATATTGACCATGTAATGACTCCATATAGGCCTCATATTGACCATGTAATGACTCCATATAGGCCTCATATTGACCATGTAATGACTCCATATAGGCCTCATATTGACCATGTAATGACTCCATATAGGCCTCATATTGACCATGTAATGACTCCATATAGGCCTCATATTGACCATGTAATGCTCCATGTATGACTCCATATAGGCCTCATATTGACCATGTAATGACTCCATGTAGGCCTCATATTGACCATGTAATGACTCCATGTAGGCCTCATATTGACCATGTAATGACTCCATGTAGGCCTCATATTGACCATGTAATGACTCCATATAGGCCTCATATTGACCATGTAATGACTCCATATAGGCCTCATATTGACCATGTAATGACTCCATATAGGCCTCATATGACCATGTAAACTGACCCCATGTAGGCCTCATATTGACCATGTAATGACTCCATGTATATTGACCATGACTCCATGTAGGCCTCATATTGACCATGTAATGACTCCATATAGGCCTCATAGATGTAATGACTCCATATATACGCCTCATATGACCATAAATGACTCCATATAGGCCTCATATTGACCATGTAATGATTCCATGTAGGCCTCATATTGACCATGTAATGACTCCATATAGGCCTCATATTGACCATGTAATGACTCCATATAGGCCTCATATTGACCATGTAATGACTCCATGTAGGCCTCATATTGACCATGTAATGACTCCATATAGGCCTCATATTGACCATGTAATGACTCCATATAGGCCTCATATTGACCATGTAATGACTCCATATAGGCCTCATATTGACCATGTAATGACTCCATATAGGCCTCATATTGACCATGTAATGACTCCATGGCCTCATAATGACTCCATATAGGCCTCATATTGACCATGTAATGACTCCATATAGGCCTCATATTGACCATGTAATGACTCCATATAGGCCTCATATTGACCATGTAATGACTCCATATAGGCCTCATATTGACCATGTAATGACTCCATATAGGCCTCATATTGACCATGACCATCATATAGGCCCTCATTGACCATGGCTCCATCATATTTGACCATGTAATGACTCCATATAGGCCTCATATTGACCATGTAATGACTCCATATAGGCCTCATATTGACCATGTAATGACTCCATATAGGCCTCATATTGACCATGTAATGACTCCATGTAGGCCTCATATTGACCATGTAATGACTCCATATAGGCCTCATATTGACCATGTAATGAATGACTCCATATAGGCCTCATATTGACCATTTAATGACTCCATATAGGCCTCATATTGACCATGTAATGTATGACTCCATATAGGCCTCATATTGACCATGTAATGACTCCATGTAGGCCTCATATTGACCCATGTAGTAATTGACCATGTAATGACTCCATGTAGGCCTCATATTGACCATGTAATGACTCCATATAGGCCTCATATTGACCATGTAATGACTCCATATAGGCCTCATATTGACCATGTAATGACTCCATATAGGCCTCATATTGACCATTTAATGACTCCATATAGGCCTCATATTGACCATGTAATGACTCCATATAGGCCTCATATTGACCATGTAATGACTCCATGTAGGCCTCATATTGACCATGTAATGACTCCATGTGTAATGACTGTAATGACTCCATGTAGGCCTAGGCCTCATATTGACCATGTAATGACTCCATATAGGCCTCATATTGACCATGTAATGACTCCATATAGGCCTCATATTGACCATGTAATGACTCCATATAGGCCTCATATTGACCATATAATGACTCCATGTAGGCCTCATATTGACCATGTAATGACTCCATGTAGGCCTCATATTGACCATGTAAAGACTCCATATAGGCCTCATATTGACCATGTAATGACTCCATATAGGCCTCATATTGACCATATAATGACTCCATGTAGGCCTCATATTGACCATGTAATGACTCCATGTAGGCCTCATATTGACCATGTAATGACTCCATATAGGCCTCATATTGACCATGTAATGACTCCATATAGGCCTCATATTGACCATGTAATGACTCCATATAGGCCTCATATTGACCATGTAATGACTCCATGTAGGCCTCATATTGACCATGTAATGACTCCATATAGGCCTCATATTGACCATGTAATGACTCCATGTAGGCCTCATATTGACCATGTAATGACTCCATATAGGCCTCATATTGACCATGTAATGACTCCATATAGGCCTCATATTGACCATGTAATGACTCCATATAGGCCTCATATTGACCATGTAATGACTCCATATAGGCCTCATATTGACCATGTAATGACTCCATGTAGGCCTCATATTGACCATGTAATGACTCCATGTAGGCCTCATATTGACCATGTAATGAATATAGGCCTCATATTGACCAATGACTCCATATAGGCCTCATATTGACCATGTAATGACTCCATATAGGCCTCATATTGACCATGTAATGACTCCATATAGGCCTCATATTGACCATGTAATGAGGCTCATATTGACCATGTATATAGGCCTCATATTGACCATGTAATGACTCCATGTAGGCCTCATATTGACCATGTAATGACTCCATATAGGCCTCATATTGACCATGTAATGACTCCATATAGGCCTCATATTGACCATGTAATGACTCCATGTAGGCCTCATATTGACCATGTAATGACTCCATATAGGCCATGTAATGACTCCATATAGGCCTCATATTGACCATGTAATGACTCCATATAGGCCTCATATTGACCATGGCCCTCATATTGACCATGTAATGACTCCATCATATTGATAGGCCTCATATTGACCATGTAATGACTCCATATAGGCCTCATATTGACCATGTAATGACTCCATATAGGCCTCATATTGACCATGTAATGACTCCATATAGGCCTCATATTGACCATGTAATGACTCCATATAGGCCTCATATTGACCATGTAATGACTCCATGTAATTGACCATGTAATGACTCCATGTAGGCCTCATATTGACCATGTAATGACTCCATATAGGCCTCATATTGACCATGTAATGACTCCATATAGGCCTCATATTGACCCATGTAATGACTCCTCCATATAGGCCTCATATTGACCATGTAATGACTCCATGTAGGCCTCATATTGACCATGTAATGACTCCATATAGGCCTCATATTGACTCCATATAGGCCTCATATTGACCATGTAATGACTCCATATAGGCCTCATATTGACCATGTAATGACTCCATGTAGGCCTCATATTGACCATGTAATGACTCCATGTAGGCCTCATATTGACCATGTAATGACTCCATGTAGGCCTCATATTGACCATGTAATGACTCCATATAGGCCTCATATTGACCATGTAATGACTCCATATAGGCCTCATATTGACCTCCATGTAGGCCTCATATTGACATGTAATGACTCCATATAGGCCTCATATTGACCATGTAATGACTCCATGTAGGCCTCATATTGACCATGTAATGACTCCATGTAGGCCTCATATTGACCATGTAATGACTCCCATGTAGGCCTCATATATGACTCATATTGACCATGTAATGACTCCATGTAGGCCTCATATTGACCATGTAATGACTCCATATAGGCCTCATATTGACCATGTAATGACTCCATATAGGCCTCATATTGACCATGTAATGACTCCATATAGGCCTCATATTGACCATGTAATGACTCCATGTAGGCCTCATATTGACCATGTAATGACTCCATGTAGGCCTCATATTGACCATGTAATGACTCCATATAGGCCTCATATTGACCATGTAATGACTCCATATAGGCCTCATATTGACCATGTAATGACTCCATGTAGGCCTCATATTGACCATGTAATGACTCCATGTAGGCCTCATATTGACCATGTAATGACTCCATATAGGCCTCATATTGACCATGTAATGACTCCATATAGGCCTCATATTGACCATGTAATGACTCCATATAGTAATTGACCATGTAATGACTCCATATAGGCCTCATATTGACCATGTAATGACTCCATATAGGCCTCATATTGACCATGTAATGACTCCATGTAGGCCTCATATTGACCATGTAATGACTCCATATAGGCCTCATATTGACCATGTAATGACTCCATATAGGCCTCATATTGACCATGTAATGACTCCATATAGGCCTCATATTGACCATGTAATGACTCCATATAGGCCTCATATTGACCATGTAATGACTCCATATAGGCCTCATATTGACCATGTAATGACTCCATGTAGGCCTCATATTGACCATGTAATGACTCCATATAGGCCTTATAGGCCTCATATTTGACCATGTAATGACTCCATAGGCCTCATATTGACCATGTAATGACTCCATATAGGCCTCATATTGACCATGTAATGACTCCATATAGGCCTCATATTGACCATGTAATGACTCCTCCTCATATTGACCATGGACTCCATATAGGCCTCATATTGACCATGTAATGACTCCATATAGGCCTCATATTGACCATGTAATGACTCCATATAGGCCTCATATTGACCATGTAATGACTCCATGTAGGCCTCATATTGACCATGTAATGACTCCATGTAGGCCTCATATTGACCATGTAATGACTCCATATAGGCCTCATATTGACCATGTATTGACTCCATGTAGGCCTCATATTGACGCATGTAATGACTCCATTAGGCCTCATATTGACCATGTAATGACTCCATATAGGCCTCATATTGACCATGTCCAATAGGCCTCATATTGATGTAATGGCCTCATATTGACCATGTAATGACTCCATGTAGGCCTCATATTGACCCATGTAATGACTCCATATAGGCCTCATATTGACCATGTAATGACTCCATGTAGGCCTCATATTGACCATGTAATGACTCCATGTAGGCCTCATATTGACCATGTAATGACTCCATGTAGGCCTCATATTGACCATGTAATGACTCCATGTAGGCCTCATATTGACCATGTAATGACTCCATATAGGCCTCATATTGACCATGACCATGTAATGACTCCCATATAGTAGGCCTCATATTGACCATGTAATGACTCCATGTAGGCCTCATATTGACCAATGACTCCATGTAGGCCTCATAATGACTGTCATATTGACCATGACCCATGTATATAGGCCTCATATTGACTCCATATAGGCCTCATATTGACCATGTAATGACTCCAAGGCCTCATATTGACTCCATATAGGCCTCTATTGTGACTCATATATCATATTGACCATGTAATGACTCCATGTAGGCCTCATATTGACCATGTAATGACTCCATATAGGCCTCATATTGACCATGTAATGACTCCATATATTGACCTCATATTGACCATGTAATGACTCCATATAGGCCTCATCATAATTGACCATGTAGGCCTGTAATGACTCCATGTAGGCCTCATATTGACCATGTAATGACTCCATGTAGGCCTCATATTGACCATGTAATGACTCCATGTATAGTCATATTGACCATGTAATGACTCCATATAGGCCTCATATTGTACCATGTAATGACTCCATATAGGCCTCATATTGACCATGTAATGACTCCATATAGGCCTCATATTGACCATGTAATGACTCCATATAGGCCTCATATTGACCATGTAATGACTCCATGTAGGCCTGTAGTTCTCATATTGACCATGTAATGACTCCATATAGGCCTCATATTGACCATGTAATGTCCATATATCATATTGACCATGTAATGACTCCATATACCTCATATTGACCATGTAATGACTCCATGTAGGCCTCATATTGACCATAATGACTCCATGTAGGCCTCATATTGACCATGTATGTAGGCCTCATATTGACCATAATATTGACCATGTAATGACTCCATGTAGGGCCTCATATTGACCATGTAATGACTCCATATAGGACCATGTAATGACTCATCATTGACCATGTAATGACTCCATATAGGCCTCATATTGACCATGTAATGACTCCCATGTAGGCCTCATATTGATGAACTCCATACCATGTAATGACTCCATATAGGCCTCATATAGACTCCATATAGGCCTCATATTGACCATGTAATGACTCCATGTAGGCCTCATATTGACCATGTAATGACTCCATATAGGCCTCATATTGACCATGTAATGACTCCATATAGGCCTCATATTGACCTCATAGGCCTCATATTGACCATGTAATGACTCCATGTAGGACTCCATATAGGCATATTGACCATGTAATGACTCCATGTAGGCCTATTGACATATTGACCATGTAATATTGACTCCCATGTAGGCCTCATATTGACCATGTAATGACTCCATGTAGGCCTCATATTGACCATGTAATGACTCCATGTAGGCCTCATATTGACATATTGTACCATATTAATGACTCCATATAGGCCTCATATTGACCATGTAATGACTCCATATAGGCCTCATATTGACCATGTAATGACTCCATATAGGCCTCATATTGACCAATGACTCCATGTAGGCCTCATATTGACCATGTAATGACTCCATGTAGGCCTCATATTGACCATGTAATGACTCCATGTAGGCCTCATATTGACCATGTAATGACTCCATATAGGCCTCATATTGACCATGTAATGACTCCATATAGGTCTCATATTGACCATGTAATGACTCCATATAGGCCTCATATTGACCATGTAATGACTAAATGTAAATAAATGTAAATGTAATGACTCCAGATAGGCCTCATATTGACCATGTAATGACTCCATGTAGGCCTCATATTGACCATGTAATGACTCCATGTAGGCCTCATATTGACCATGTAATGACTCCATATAGGCCTCATATTGACCTTGTAATGACTCCATGTAGGCCTCATATTGAACATGTAATGACTCCATGTAGGCCTCATATTGACCATGTAATGACTCCATATAGGCCTCATATTGACAATGTAATGACTCCATGTAGGCCTCATATTGACCATGTAATGACTCCATGTAGGCCTCATATTGACCATGTAATGACTCCATATAGGCCTCATATTGACCATGTAATGACTCCATATAGGCCTCATATTGACCATGTAATGACTCCATGTAGGCCTCATATTGACCATGTAATGACTCCATATAGGCCACATATTGACCATGTAATGACTCCATATAGGCCTCATATTGACCATGTAATGAATCCATGTAGGCCTCATATTGACCATGTAATGACTAAAATGTAAATGTAAATGTAAATGTAATGACTCCAGGTAGGCCTCATATTGACCATGTAATGACTCCATGTAGGCCTCATATTGACCATGTAATGACTCCATGTAGGCCTCATATTGACCATGTAATGACTCCATGTAGGCCTCATATTGACCATGTAATGACTCCATATAGGTCTCATATTGACCATGTAATGACTCCATATAGGCCTCATATTGACCATGTAATGACTCCATATAGGCCTCATATTGACCATGTAATGACTCCATGTAGGCCTCATATTGACCATGTAATGACTCCATATAGGCCTCATATTGACCATGTAATGACTCCATACAGGCCTCATATTGACCATGTAATGACTGCATGTAGGCCTCATATTGACCATGTAATGACTCCATAACACCTCAATGTACTATACTGAATGTCCATGGCAGTTTGCTGTGATTGAGACATGGTTACAGTGCTTTGCAAAAGTAATCTTCCCCTTTGGCGTTTTTCCAGTTTTGTTGCATTACAACATGTAATTTAAATTGATTTTTATTTGAATTTCATGTAATGGACATACACAAAATAGTCCAAATTGGTGAAGTGAAATGAAAAAAAGTACTTGTTTCAAAAAATTCTACAAAATAAATAATGGAAAAGTGGTGCGTGCATATGTATTCACCCCCTTTGCTATGAAGCCCCTAAATAAGATCTCGTGCAACCAATTACCTTCAGAAGTCACATAATTAGTTAAATAAAGTCCACCTGTGTGCAATCTAAGTGTCACATGATCTGTCACATGATCTCAGTGTACATACACCTGTTCTGAAAGGCTCCAGAGTCTGCAACACCACTAATCAAGGGGCACCACCAAGCAAGCGGCACCATGAAGACCAAGGAGCTCTCCAAACAGGTCAGGGACAAAGTTCTGGAGAAGTACAGATCAGGGTTGGGCTATAACCAGGTGTGTACAATACAGACAAAACCAATGGGAAAAGAAACATGGATCGGTGGCAGCTACAAGACCGGTGACGACGAACGCCGAAACCTGCCCGAACAAGGAGGAGGGCCAGCCTTGGCTGAATTCGTGACACTGTTCTTGACATAATATGAACTTGGTATTTTACCAAATAGGGCTATCTTGACTAAAATGGTGGTCCTCTGTAGCTCAGCTGGTAGAGCACGGCGCTTGTAACGCCAAGGTAGTGGGTTCGATCCCCGGGACCACCCATACACAAAAAAAAATTATGCACGCATGACTGTAAGTCGCTTTGGATAAAAGCGTCTGCTAAATGGCATATTATTATATTATTATTATCTTCTGTATACCCCCCCTACCTTGTCACAACACAACTGATTGGCTCAAACGCATTAAGAATGAAATAAATTCTACAAATTAACTTTTAAGAAGGCTCACTTGTTAATTGAAATGGATTCCAGGTAACTACCTCATGAAGCTGGTTGAGAGAATGCTGAGATTGTGCAAAGCTGTCATCAAGCAAATGGTGGCTATTTGCAGAATCTCAAATATAAAACATATTTTGATTTGT
The DNA here is from genome assembly GCA_036851935.1 of Coregonus suidteri. Taxonomy (NCBI): domain Eukaryota; kingdom Metazoa; phylum Chordata; class Actinopteri; order Salmoniformes; family Salmonidae; genus Coregonus; species Coregonus suidteri. The sequence goes on along the minus strand of CM072221.1, from coordinate 73,531,525 downwards.
TTAACACTTTTTTGGTTACTACGTGATTCCATATGTGTTATTTCATAGTTTGGATGTCTTCACTATTATTCTACAATGTAGACAATTGTAAAAAATAAAGAAAAACCCTTGAGTAGGTGTGTCCAAACTTTTGACTGGTAGTGTATATTTGTATACACATATAACCCCTGCGACAATCGATTAGGGGGTTAACTAACCTCTCAAAGCATTTCATGATGACAGAAGTGAGTTATACGGGTCGAGAGTCGTTTAGTTCAGTTTCTTTGTCTTGCTTGGGTAAAGGAACGATGGTGGCCATCTTGAAGCAAGTGGGGATGACAGACGGGCATGGTGAAATGTCCGTAAACACTCCAACACTCTGGCGTCGGTGTCCAAAATGTAGCTGGGTTTCCTTTTATAATCCGTTGATTGTCTGAAGTCTCTGCCACATGCGTCTCGTGTCTGAGCCGTTGAATTGGGACTCCATTTTGTCCCTGTAATGTATTTTTGACTCTTTGATTGTCTTGTGGTCCTCTGTACCTCAGCTGGTAGAGCACGGCGCTTGTAACGCCAAGGTAGTGGGTTCGATCCCCGGGACCACCCATACACACAAAATAAATGTATGCACGCATGACTGTAAGTTGCTTTGGATAAAAGCGTCTGCTAAATGGCATATTATTATTATAGGTGGTCTGTTTGCACTCGTCCATGTTTCCATTCACTTTACCTTGGTTAAATGCTGCCATATATCCACGGTTTCTGGTTTGGGTTATAATCATCACAGTGGGAACAACATCCTCTATCCTCTTCCTGATGAACCCAGAGACTGAGACAGTGTATGATGCTATTCCCAGATGAAGTGTACCATGGAATGGGATCCATCTATGTGTGGGTGTGTGTGTGTGTGTGTGAGTGTGTGTGTGTGTGTGTGTGCGTGCGTGTTTGGCATGGGCATGGAGAGAGAGAGAGAGAGAGAGAGAGAGAGAGAGAGAGAGAGAGAGAGAGAGAGAGAGAGAGAGAGAGAGAGAGAGAGAGAAGAGAGAGAGGGAGGGAGGGAGGGAGGGAGGAGAGAGAGAGAGAGAGAGAGAGAGAGAGAGAGAGAGAGAGAGAGAGAGAGAGAGAGAGACAGAGACAGAGAGAGAGAGAGAGAGAGACAGAGAGACAGAGAGAGAGAGAGAGAGAGAGAGAGAGAGAGAATTAACATTCAAACATATAAATAGAAAAAGACGGACAAACAGACAAAAGAGAAATATTCCCAGATCATAGATCGTATCTTATTATTATTCCCAGATCATAGTGACAGATCACAGATCTATGCGGGGACAAAGAAAGTGAAGCAGAGAACAGACATATTTCCCAAGGCTTTTATGCATAAGGAATGAAAACTCGTTAGCGTTTCATTTCAGTTAGATCTTGAAAGCTATGGGTGCTTTTCTCAAATGGCACCCTATTCCCTATATAGTGTACCACTTTGACCAAGGCCCATAGGGGGAATAGGGAATATGGTGCAGTTTGGGAGGCAGCCCTTTACTTCACAATTATGCTCAGGCACTCATAAATCATTAAATCATTGCGCTAATGACTTCAAATACTTCTAAATACCATTCATCTTATTTGTATTCGCTTTATAAATCATTAGAATAGGGAAAATACATTTGATTATTTTTGGCGAAACTCTCTGATCTTAAAAGTAATATTCTCCTCTTCTCCTCCTCTCTTCTCCTCTTCTCCTCTTCTCATCCTCTTCTCCTCTTTTCCTCTTCTACTCCTCTCTTCTCCTCCTCTCTTCTCCTCTTCTCCTCCTCTCTTCTGCTCTTCTCCTCCTCTCTTCTCCTCTTCTCCTCTTCTCCTTCTCTCTTCTCCTCTTCTCCTCTCCTCTCCTGTCTTCTCTCCTCTTCTCCCTGCCTGACTCAAGAATGACACATCTTGCCAAGTCATACCAGGGAGAGAGAGGAGAGAGGACAGGAGAGGAGAGAGAGGAGAGAGGACAGGAGAGGAGAGGAGAGGAGAGGAGAGGAGAGGAGAGGAGAGGAGAGGAGAGGAGAGGAGAGGAGAGGAGAGGAGAGGAGAGGAGAGGAGAGGAGAGGAGAGGAGAGGAGAGGAGAGGAGAGGAGAGGAGAGGAGAGGAGAGGAGAGGAGGAGAGGAGAGGAGAGGAGAGGAGGAGAGAGGACAGGAGAGGAGAGGAGGAGAGAGGACAAGAGAGGAGAGAGAGGAGAGAGGACAGGAGAGGAGAGAGAGGACAGGAGAGGAGAGGAGGAGGAGGGTGGGGCAGGCAGATAGAAGAGAGGGGAGTGATAGAACAGAGAAAGAGGGGATGAGGGAAAAAGTTGAAAGTTATTTTTAAGTTCTTTCTCTCTTTCTCTCTCTCCCCCACCATCCATCTTTCTGTTTATCTTGCCAACCAGGCTGCGGCATCAGCAGTAGTAATGGTTGTGATTCTGGCCTGGGGGCAGTACAGGACATACTGACCAGTAGCACATACTCTCTCCACACCCCTTGTGCCAAGCTCCCACTGCCCTCCAGACCTGCACTGCCAAGCTCCCACTGCCCTCCAGACCTGCACTGCCAAGCTCTCACTACCCTCCAGACCTGCACTGCCAAGCTCTCACTACCCTCCAGACCTGCACTGCCAAGCTCTTCAAATCTGGAAGAAATATTTTGCTTCCCCATTTCTCTACACTTTCTTTGTGTGTGTGTGTGTGTGTGTGTGTGTGTGTGTGTGTGTGTGTGTGTGTGTGTGTGTGTGTGTGTGCGTGCGTGTGCGTGTGTGTGCGCGTGCACGTGTGTGTGTGTGTGTGTGAGGCAGTAGAGAGGAGATGACAGCTGAAGAGGATTAAAGTTACATGCTGGAATAAGGCTGCTGTTGCCTGTCCGGCTCCTGTCTGCCGTGGGCCCAATAGAAAAGGCGTGCGGTGGCGTCCCAAACGGTACCCTATTCCCTATGTAGTGCACTACTTCACCAAAGTAGTCAAAAGTAGGTTGATCAAAAGAAGGTCTAAAGTAGTACACTTTACAGGGAATAAGGGAGCCATTTGTGACGTCATCTACGTATCAAATGGACCAAAGATCACAGTAATACACGCTGGATTAGTTTAGTGAAGTTGTCACTAGAACCAAGAGATTTTCCAGAGATTTCCTCCCTGTTTCTTTTCATATGGAAAGCCTCAAGGATGTGTGTGTCTTCATTCGCAATCATGCTAAGTGTTTCTCGATCAAATTACCAGTGTTAGGGATTAGTGAATTACTGGTGTTTTCAGCAGTTCATAATTGTTTTTGCTGTGTAGTGGTGTCGCTAACTACAGCAACTACACACTACTGTTTTTTTGCAAAAATAAAATATGGGTCAAGTAGACAATAATGTAGTTTTTTTCACCACTATACCTGCCTAACTCATCACTTGAAACATCGTTTTGTGATTAATAGGATGAAGTACACGTTCTGGTAACAGATGACCCAAAGTGATCTGTTCTTGTAATTTGTAGTCTATGACATTTCAGATTTAGAGGTACATATGATAATATTTCACAAAGTAGTTTGGATGTGGTTAACTACCTTTTTAAGTTAACTATATTTTTCTTAAGGGTATCTTTAGTGTAGCTTAACTTCTTTCATTGTGAAGTAATTGTTAGCTTGGTAAACATAGCCAATTACCATATAAGTTCCACCGTGGTAAAAAACAGAATCCCGTTCTTGATTGAGAAATCGGATTCCCGAGTGGTGCAGTGGTCTAAGGTACAGCGGTCTAAGGCACAGCGGTCTAAGGTACAGCGGTCTAAGGTACAGCGGTCTAAGGCACAGCGGTCTAAGGTACAGCGGTCTAAAGCACAGCGGTCTAAGGCACAGCGGTCTAAGGCACAGCGGTCTAAGGCACAGCGGTCTAAGGCACAGCGGTCTAAGGCACAGCGGTCTAAGGCACAGCGGTCTAAGGCACAGCGGTCTAAGGCACAGCGGTCTAAGGCACAGCGGTCAAACAGCGGTCTAGGTACAGCGGTCTAAGGCACAGCGGTCTAAGGCACAGCGGTCTAAGGCACTGCGGTCTAAGGCACAGCGGTCTAAGGCACAGCGGTCTAAGGCACAGCGGTCTAAGGCACAGAGGTCTAAGGCACAGCGGTCTAAGGCACAGCGGTCTAAGGTACAGCGGTCTAAGGCACAGCGGTCTAAGGTACAGCGGTCTAAGGCACAGCGGTCTAAGGTACAGCGGTCTAAGGCACTGCGGTCTAAGGCACAGCATCTCAGTGCTTGAGGCTTCACTACAGACCCCCCTCGTTCGATTCCAGGCTGTATCACAACCGGACGTGATTGGGAGTCCAATAGGGTGGCACACAATTGGCCCAGCGTCGTCCGGTGTAGGCCGTCATTGTAAATAAGAATTTGTGCTTAACTGACTTGCCTAGTTAAATAAAGATAAAATCAATAGAAATAAATATCATGGTAGTACCATGAAATGCTTGTGGTAAGCATTTACTGTATGTTCCCATCCAGACTGAGTCTTTTCATGCATCCAAACGGCACCCTATTTTCTTCATACAGTAGTGCACTACTTTTGACCAGGTCCCATAATTCTCTGGTCAAAAGTAGTGCACTATATAGGGAATAAGGTGATTTGGGATGCAACCAAAGACTGATTCTACAGGAGGATGATGAGAGGCTCAGTCCCCTGTAATGCATTTTCATAAAAACCCATTATGCCACTAGATTACTTTCTGAAGGTACATTTGATGCCTAAATGAACATTTAAATATGAAGCACCAGAAGGTTAAATTGCCCTTGTCCGTTTTGTAACGGGGTGGAATCGCTCTGTGGGGCTGACTGTAAAACCACAACCCACCCTCCCCCCACACACCCACCCTCCACAACACACACACACACACACACACACACACACACACACACACACACACACACTCCACCCTCCTCACACACACACACACACACACACACACACACACTCCACCCTCTTTAGCCCACTTTTTTTTATTTATTTAGCTACATAACACATTTAAATGATAATTACATCATAAGGCACTGGAGAGCTTCATAAATGAGTTTGCTGTGAACAAAAAGTGATCATTCTAATAATGATAATAAGTCATGCGTATTCTGTATTGGAATGTTTAAGCCAGAGGTTCGGTTGGGAGTCTCTGTTGCCTTAGCAGCAAAACAGTAATCATTCCAATATTGACATACCTTTTACTTCTTCTTCTGGAACATAGGCCACTGTCTATAATACAAACCTGCCAATAATTATAATAACTCATGCAAATGTGTAACATGTCCATGATTTGAAAATAATTGTAAAACATATATAAAATAATAAAACTCTGCATTGGGACGTTTAACACAGTTGGTTATAGTGACATCTAAACAGCCTCTAGTTCTCTGGTAAATCTCAGTACTAAGGCTTTAGTGGTCTTTCTCTAGTTGTCTGGTAAATCTCAGTACTAAGGCTTTAGTGGTCTTTCTCTAGTTCTCTGGTAAATCTCAGTACTAAAGGCTTTAGTGGTCTTTCTCTAGTTGTCTGGTAAATCTCAGTACTAAGGCTTTAGTGGTCTTTCTCTAGTTCTCTGGTAAATCTCAGTACTAAGGCTTTAGTGGTCTTTCTCTAGTTGTCTGGTAAATCTCAGTACTAAGGCTTTAGTGGTCTTTCTCTAGTTGTCTGGTAAATCTCAGTACTAAGGCTTTAGTGGTCTTTCTCTAGTTCTCTGGTAAATCTCAGTACTAAGGCTTTAGTGGTCGTTCAGTGGCTGTTCAAGCTGATCTGCCTCGCCTGTCAAACACAGCATAACCTATTCATTTGGTGTGATTCCACAGGAGGTTGATGAGAGGCTCAGTTCCCTGTAATGCATTTTCATAAAAACCTATTATGCCACCAGAAGGTTAAATTGCCCTTGTCCGTTTTGTAACGGGGTGGAATCGCTCTGTGGGGCTGACTGTAAAACCACCACCCACCCTCCCCCCACACACAGACTCCTCCCCACACACACACACACACACCCTCCACATACACACACACACACACACACACACACACACACACACACACACACACACACACACACACACACACACACACACACACACACACACACACACTTCACCCTCCCCACACACACACACACCACCCTTCACACACACACACACACACCACCCTTCACACACACACACACACACACGCTCCACACTAGCTGTATCCAGGCACACACCACACACACACACACACACACACACACACACACACACAGACCTCACAGTTAGGGCCCATTATGGTCAGCGGCTTTACAGCACATTCATTGAGAACCACACAGGAAATCATAAAAGGTATGATCTATGGCCATTCATTAAGATATTTATTAGCATTTATAAATCAAAGACATTTGGCACTCTATTCCCCATAGATCTCTGGTCTAAAGTAGTGCACTATATAGGGAATAGGGTGCCATTCTCTGGTCTAAAGTAGTGCACTATATAGGGAATAGGGTGCCATTCTCTGGTCTAAAGTAGTGCACTATATAGGGAATAGGGTGCCATTTGGGAAACAACCTTGGCCTCTTCTAATGCTCTCTGTATTCTGCAGGCCTTGTTTGAAGTTTGGGGGAAGGAGAGTGAAGCTGCAGTTTTGGGGGAAGGAGAGCTGCTATATTAATTGAGTTTCATCCCCCGTCCCTTTGGTTGGTAGCAGGTGCATTTTCACAAGCTAATCAAACCCTGTCCACCTTTTTTTTAATTAGTGGGAGTTTATTTGAAATGCCCTGCAACAGCAGGTAAAGGCCAGAGGATTTCTGCAAGGTAAACACACAAACACACATCACGGGCATACACACACGTGGTGATTTGAGACATGATTCGTGTACGATGAGACACAAAACACACAGACAAAGACACACGTATTCACAGCACTGGCACATTCTGTTTCAGCGAGAGCTTCAGGCTGAAACAGTGCAGTAGAGCAGTGATAATATTCAGAACTAATAAATCAATAATACTTTAATCAATTGGAGATCAATATGAAGACATGACTGAAATAAACATGACAGATGTCCAGAAAGGATTGATGTAGGTCAGGAGGTTAAAAGTCATATATAATTATATAAACAGATTCACTAACATATTGTTAGTCTTATAAAACGTAATACCACAACACAGAGACCCTGTTTCTGGCAAACATGTCACGTCATCTCCCTGCCTCCTTCCTCTCCTCATCGATTCATTTGATTTTCCTCCCATTTGTCCCTCTTCTACCCCCCTCTTATTATTTGAATGATGACAGACTTATGCATTGGTCAGGTGCATGTAGAGTAATTATGGGGAAATGAAGCTGTGGTGTGCACGGGCCATTGACCAGCAGATAGACTTTGATTGCCACCACAAGCAATTAAACTTAAGCTGCTCAGCATTTATGGCAGGGCTTCTCCCCTTCATTCAGTCCTCCATCCACCCCCCCCCCCCCCCCCCCCCCCCCCCCCCCCCCCCCCCCCCCCCTCCCCCCCCCCCCCAGCTCTGGCTAAGTACTGTAGTAAGCTAACTGAAGGATGTGGCTCTGGCTAAGTACTGTAGTAAGCTAACTGAAGGATGTGGCTCTGGCTAAGTACTGTAGTAGGCTAACTGAAGGATGTGGCTCTGGCTAAGTACTGTAGTAAGCTAACTGAAGGATGTGGCTCTGGCTAAGTACTGTAGTAAGCTAACTGAAGGATATGGCTCTGGCTAAGTACTGTAGTAGGCTAACTGAAGGATGTGGCTCTGGCTAAGTACTGTAGTGAGCTAACTGAAGGATGTGGCTCTGGCTAAGTACTGTAGTAAGCTAACTGAAGGATGTGGCTCTGGCTAAGTACTGTAGTAAGCTAACTGAAGGATGTGGCTCTGGCTAAGTACTGGTAGTAGGCTAACTGAAGGATGTGGCTCTGGCTAAGTACTGTAGTAGGCTAACTGAAGGATGTGGCTCTGGCTAAGTACTGTAGTAGGCTAACTGAAGGATGTGGCTCTGGCTAAGTACTATAGTAGGCTAACTGAAGGCTGTGGCTCTGGCTAAGTACTATAGTAGGCTAACTGAAGGATGTGGCTCTGGCTAAGTACTGTAGTAAGCTAACTGAAGGATATGGCTCTGGCTAAGTACTGTAGTAGGCTAACTGAAGGATGTGGCTCTGGCTAAGTACTGTAGTAGGCTAACTGAAGGATGTGGCTCTGGCTAAGTACTGTAGTAGGCTAACTGAAGGATGTGGCTCTGGCTAAGTACTGTAGTAGGCTAACTGAAGGATGTGGCTCTGGCTAAGTACTGTAGTAAGCTAACTGAAGGATGTGGCTCTGGCTAAGTACTGTGGTAAGCTAACTGAAGGATGTGGCTCTGGCTAAGTACTGTAGTAAGCTAACTGAAGGATGTAGCTATGGCTAAGTACTGTAGTAAGCTACTGAAGGATGTGGCTCTGGCTAAGTACTGTAGTAAGCTAACTGAAGGATGTGGCTCTGGCTAAGTACTGTAGTAAGCTAACTGAAGGATGTGGCTCTGGCTAAGTACTGTAGTAAGCTAACTGAAGGATGTGGCTCTGGCTAAGTACTGTAGTAAGCTAACTGAAGGATGTGGCTCTGGCTAAGTACTGTAGTAGGCTAACTGAAGGATGTGGCTCTGGCTAAGTACTGTAGTAAGCTAACTGAAGGATGTGGCTCTGGCTAAGTACTGTAGTAAGCTAACTGAAGGATGTGGCTCTGGCTAAGTACTGTAGTAAGCTAACTGAAGGATGTGGCTCTGGCTAAGTACTGTAGTAAGCTAACTGAAGGATGTGGCTCTGGCTAAGTACTGTAGTAAGCTAACTGAAGGATGTGGCTCTGGCTAAGTACTGTAGTAGGCTAACTGAAGGATATGGCTCTGGCTAAGTACTGTAGTAGGCTAACTGAAGGATGTGGCTCTGGCTAAGTACTGTAGTAGGCTAACTGAAGGATGTGGCTCTGGCTAAGTACTGTAGTAGGCTAACTGAAGGAACGTCTAGCACGTCTTTAGCATTTTAAATAATTAGCAAAATCGCAACTTTTTTGCTACTTTGCAACTACTTAGCATGTTAGCTAACCCTTTACCCTAATCCTAACTTTAACCCTTTCACCTAACTCCAAACCCTAACCTTAACCCTAACCTTAAAGGGAAAGTTCACATCATAGTAGCTAGACTAGGGGTTAGGTTAGGGGTTAAAGGGGAAGTTCACATCATAGTAGCTAGACTAGGGGTTAGGTTAGGGGTTAAAGGGAAAGTTCACATCATAGTAGCTAGACTAGGGGTTAGGTTAGGGGTTAAAGGGGAAGTTCACATCATAATAGCTAGACTAGGGGTTAGGTTAGGGGTTAAAGGGGAAGTTCACATCATAATAGCTAGACTAGGGGTTAGGTTAGGGGTTAAAGGGAAAGTTCACATCATAGTAGCTAGACTAGGGGTTAGGTTAGGGGTTAAAGGGAAATGTCACACTTTTTCAACTTCATATTCGTCATCTCCAGCACCACCCCCTACATCAACATGTGTTAAAATAGCGCATTCCTCTGTTTCTTAGTCAGACCGATAGAGAAAGATACAGTATGTGTTTGCAATGACATCGTCAACCAATTAGTGACCCAATTAAACAATTAGTAGGCAATTAGTAGGCAATGCCTACTCACAATTGGTTAAAATACTTGTTCACACCGATGTCATTGGAAAAACGTATCTTCCTCTATCTTTTTGTTCCACAAAACATAGAGATGTGCCATTTTCACATAATATACATATTATGTTGATGTTGGGGTGGTGTTGGAGAGGATGAATATGTATCTGAAAAATGGTTAACCCCTAGCCTAGCTAACATTAACCAACTTGCTAACGTTAGCGTTAGCCAACTACCCACCTAGCCACCTAGCTAACATTAGCCGCAACGAATTGGAATTCATAACATTTTATATATTTAGCATATTCGTAACATATTGTATGAATTGCAATTTGATACATATCATACGATTTGTAAACATAACATAATGTTGACCTTACATACCATTTCAACACCTCAACATAATATTGAGCTTATACATCCATTTCAATCTCTTCTCTCCCTCCACTAATATACTAATATTATATCTATTTCTCTTCTCTCCCTCCACTAATATACTAATATTATATCTGTTTCTCTACCTCCCTCCACTAATATACTAATATGATATCTGTTTCTCTCCCTCCACTAATATACTAATATTATATCTGTTTCTCTCCCTCCACTAATATACTAATATTATATATGTTTCTCTCCCTCCACTAATATACTAATATTATATCTGTTTCTCTACCTCCACTAATATACTAATATTATATCTGTTTCTCTCCCTCCACTAATATACTAATATTATATCTGTTTCTCTCCCTCCACTAATATACTAATATTATATCTGTTTCTCTACCTCCACTAATATACTAATATTATATATCTTTTTCTCCCTCCACTAATATACTAATATTATATCTGTTTCTCTCCTCCACTAATATACTAATATTACATCTGTTTCTCTCCCTCCACTAAATATACTAATATAATATTATATCTGTTTCTCTCCCTCCACTAATATACTAATATTATATCTGTTCTCTCTCCCTCCACTAATATACTAATATTATATCTGTTTCTCTTTCTCCCCCCCTCCACTAATATAATATTACTAATATTATATCTGTTTCTCTCCCTCCACTAATATACTAATATTATATAATATTTGTTTCTCTCCCTCCACTAATATACTAATATATATATATGTGTTTCTCTCTCTCCCTCCACTAATATACTAATATTATATCTGTTTCTCTCCCTCCACTAATATACTAATATTATATCTGTTTCTCTCCTCTCCACTAATATACTAATATTATATATGTTTCTCTCCCTCCACTAATATACTAATATATATCTGTTTCTCTCCCTCCACTAATATACTAATATTATATCTGTTTCTCTTCTCTCCCTCCACTAATATACTAATATTATATCTGTTTCTCTACCTCCACTAATATACTAATATTATATCTGTTTCTCTCCCTCCACTAATATACTAATATTATATCTGTTTCTCTCCCTCCACTAATATACTAATATTATATCTGTTTCTCTCTCCCTCCACTAATATACTAATATTATATCTGTTTCTCTCCTCTCCCTCCACTAATATACTAATATTATATCTGTTTCTCCTCCCTCCACTAATATACTAATATTATATCTATTGTTTCTCTACTCCTCCACTAATATACTAATATTATATCTTTTTCTCTCTCCTCCACTAATATACTAATATTATATATACCTCCACTAATATACTAATATTATATCTGTTTCTCTCTCTCCCTCCACTAATATACTAATATTATATCTGTTTCTCTATCCACTATATACTAATATTATATCTGTTTTCTCTCCCTCCACTAATATACTAATATTATATCTGTTTCTCTCCCTCCACTAATATACTAATATTATATCTGTTTCTCTCCCTCCACTAATATACTAATATTATATCTGTTTCTCTCCCTCCACTAATATACTAATATTATATCTGTTTCTCTCCCTCCACTAATATACTAATATTATATCTGTTTCTCTACCTCCACTAATATACTAATATTATATCTTTTTCTCTCCCTCCACTAATACTAATATTATATCTGTTTTTCTACCTCCTCCACTAATATACTAATATTATATCTGTTTCTCTACTCTCCACTAATATACTAATATTATATCTGTTTCTCTCCCTCCACTAATAATATACTAATATATATCTGTTTCTCTCTCCCTCCACTAATATACTAATATTATATCTGTTTCTCTCCCTCCACTAATATACTAATATACTAATATATATATGTTTTCTCTCCCTCCACTAATATACTAATATTATATCTGTTTCTCTCCTCCACTAATATACTAATATTATATCTGTTTCTCTCCCTCCACTAATATACTAATATTATATCTGTTTCTCTCCCTCCACTAATATACTAATATTATATCTGTTTCTCTCCCTCCACTAATATACTAATATTATATCTGTTTCTCTCCCCTCCACTAATATATACTAATATTATATATGTTTCTCTCCCTCCACTAATATACTAATATTATCTGTTTTTTCTCTCCCTCCACTAATATACTAATATTATATCTGTTTCTCTCCTCCACTAATATACTAATATTATATCTGTTTCTCTCTCTCCTCCACTAATATACTAATATATATATCTGTTTCTCTCCCTCCACTAATATACTAATATTATATCTTCTCTTCCCTCCACTAATATACTAATATTATATCTGTTTCTCTCTCTCCACTAATATACTAATTATATTATATCTGTTTCTCTTCTCTCCCTCCACTAATATACTAATATTATATCTGTTTCTCTCCCTCCACTAATATACTAATATTATATCTGTTTCTCTCCCTCCACTAATATACTAATATTATATCTGTTTCTCTCTCCTCCACTAATATACTAATATTATATCTGTTTCTCTCCCTCCACTACTATACTAATATATATTTTTCTGTTTCTCTCCCTCCACTAATATACTAATATTATATCTGTTTCTCTCTAATATCCACTAATATACTAATATTATATCTGTTTCTCTCCCTCCACTAATATACTAATATTATATCTGTTTCTCTCTCCTCCACTAATATACTAATATTATATCTGTTTCTCTCCTCCACTAATATACTAATATTATATCTGTTTCTCTCTCCACTCCACTAATATACTAATATTATATCTGTTTCTCTCTCCCTCCACTAATATACTAATATTATATCTGTTTCTCTCCCTCCACTAATATACTAATATTATATATGTTTCTCTCCCTCCACTAATATACTAATATTATATATGTTTCTCTTCTCTCCCTCCACTAATATACTAATATTATATCTGTTTCTCTCCCTCCACTAATATACTAATATTATATCTGTTTCTCTCCCTCCACTAATATACTAATATTATATATGTTTCTCTACCTCCACTAATATACTAATATTATATCTGTTTCTCTCCCTCCACTAATATACTAATATACTAATATCCACTATATACTAATTTTTTTCTCTCCCTCCACTAATATACTAATATTATATCTGTTTCTCTCTCCTCCTCCACTAATATACTAATATTATATCTGTTTCTCTCTCCTCCACTAATATACTAATATTATATATGTTTTTCTCTCCCTCCACTAATATACTAATATTATATAATATCTCCCTCCACTATATACTAATATTTTCTCTTCTCTCCCTCCACTAATATACTAATATTATATCTGTTTCTCTCCCTCCACTAATATACTAATATTATATCTGTTTCTCTTCTCTCCCTCCACTAATATACTAATATTATATCTGTTTCTCTTCTCTCCCTCCACTAATATACTAATATTATATCTGTTTCTCTCCCTCCACTAATATACTAATATTATATCTGTTTTCCTCTCTCTCCCTCCACTAATATACTAATATTATATCTGTTTCTCTCCTCCACTAATATACTAATATTATATCTGTTTCTCTCTCCCTCCACTAATATACTAATATGATATTTGTTTCTCTCCTCCACTAATATACTAATATTATATATGTTTCTCTTCCTCCACTAATATACTAATATTATATCTGTTTCTCTCCCCTCCACTAATATACTAATATATTATATATGTTTTTCTCTCCCTCCACTAATATACTAATATTATATCTGTTTCTCTACCTACTAATATACTATATTATATCTGTTTCTCTCCCTCCACTAATATACTAATATTATATATCTCTACCTCCACTAATATACTAATATTATATCTCTCTCCCTCCACTAATATACTAATATTATATCTGTTTCTCTCCCTCCACTAATATATTATATATATAATATGTTTCTTTCTCTACCTCCACTACTAATATACTAATATTATATCTGTTTCTCTCCCTCCACTAATATACTAATATTATATCTGTTTCTCTTCTCTCCCTCCACTAATATACTAATATTATATCTGTTTCTCTCCCTCCACTAATATACTAATATTATATCTGTTTCTCTTCTCTCCCTCCACTAATATACTAATATTATATCTGTTTCTCTTCCTCCACTAATATACTAATATTATATCTGTTTCTCTCCCTCCCTACTAATATACTAATATACTATATTATATCTGTTTCTCTCCCTCCACTAATATACTAATATTATATCTGTTTTTCTCTCCCTCCACTAATATACTAATATTATATCTGTTTCTCTCCCTCCACTAATATACTAATATTATATCTGTTTCTCTCTCCTCCACTAATATACTAATATTATATCTGTTTCTCTCCCTCCACTAATACTAATATTATATATGTTTCTCTTCTCTCCCTCCACTAATATACTAATATTATATCTGTTTCTCTCCCTCCACTAATATACTAATATTATATCTGTTTCTCTCTCCCTCCACTAATATACTAATATTATATCTGTTTCTCTCTCCTCCACTAATATACTAATATTATTTCTCTTCTCTCCCTCCACTAATATACTAATATTATATATTTTTCTCTCCCTCCACTAATATACTAATATTATATCTTGTTTCTCTCCCTCCACTAATATACTAATATTATTCTGTTTCTCTCCCTCCACTAATATACTAATATTATATCTGTTTCTCTATACTAATATTATATCTGTTTCTCTCCCTCCACTAATATACTAATATTATATCTGTTTCTCTTCTCTCCCTCCACTAATATACTAATATTATATCTGTTTCTCTCCTCCACTAATATACTAATATTATATCTGTTTCTCTCCCTCCACTAATATACTAATATTATATCTGTTTCTCTCCCTCCACTAATATACTAATATTATATCTGTTTCTCTTCTCTCCCTCCACTAATATACTAATATTATATCTGTTTCTCTCCCTCCACTAATATACTAATATTATATCTGTTTTCTCTCCCTCCACTAATATACTACTAATATAATATATCTGTTTCTCTCCCTCCACTAATATACTAATATTATATATGTTTTCTCTCTCCTCCACTAATATACTAATATTATATCTGTTTCTCTCCCTCCACTAATATACTAATATTATATCTGTTTCTCTCTCCTCCTCTCCTAATACTAATATATATCTGTTTCTCTCCCTCCACTAATATACTAATATTATATCTGTTTCTCTCCCTCCACTAATATACTAATATTATATCTGTTTCTCTCCCTCCACTAATATACTAATATTATATCTGTTTCTCTCCCTCCACTAATATACTAATATTATATCTGTTTTCTCTCTCTCTACTCCACTAATATACTAATATTATATCTGTTTCTCTCCCTCCACTAATATACTAATATTATATCTGTTTCTCTCCCTCCACTAATATACTAATATTATATCTGTTTCTCTCCCCTCCACTAATATACTAATATTATATCTGTTTCTCTCCCTCCACTAAATATACTAATATTATATCTGTTTCTCTCCCTCCACTAATATACTAATATTATATCTGTTTCTCTCCCTCCACTAATATACTAATATATATATCTGTTTCTCTCCCTCCCTCCAATAATATACTAATATTATATCTGTTTCTCTCCCTCCACTAATATACTAATATATATCTGTTGTTCCTCTCCCTCCACTAATATACTAATATTATATCTGTTTCTCTCCCTCCACTAATATACTAATATTATATACTATCTTATATTTTTCTCTCTCCCTCCACTAATATACTAATATTATATCTGTTTCTCTCTCCCCTCCACTAATATACTAATATTATATCTGTTTTTCTCTACCTCCACTAATATACTAATATTATATCTGTTTCTCTCCCTCCACTAATATACTAATATTATATATTATATCTTTCTCTCTCCCTCCACTAATAATATTATATATGTTTCTCTCCCTCCACTAATTATATATGTTTCTCTTCTCTCCACTCCTACTAATAATATACTAATATTATATCTGTTTCTCTCCCTCCACTAATATACTAATATTATATCTGTTTCTCTCTCCCTCCACTAATATACTAATATATATCTGTTATCTCTTCTCTCTCCCTCCACTAATATACTAATATTATATCTGTTTCTCTCTCCCTCCACTAATATACTAATATTATATCTGTTTCTCTCCCTCCACTAATATACTAATATTATATCTGTTTTCTCTCTCCCTCCACTAATATACTAATATTATATCTGTTTTCTCTCCCTCCACTAATATACTAATATTATATCTGTTTCTCTCCCTCCACTAATATACTAATATTATATCTGTTTCTCTCCCTCCACTAATATACTAATATTATATCTGTTTCTCTTCTCTCCCTCCACTAATATACTAATATTATATCTGTTTCTCTCCCTCCACTAATATACTAATATTATATCTGTTTCTCTCCCTCCACTAATATACTAATATTATATATTGTTTCTCTCCCTCCACTAATATACTAATATTATATCTGTTTCTCTCCCTCCACTAATATACTAATATTATATCTGTTTCTCTCCCTCCACTAATATACTAATATTATATCTGTTTCTCTAATATACTAATATTATATCTGTTTCTCTCTCCCTCCACTAATATACTAATATTATATCTGTTTCTCTTCTCTCCCTCCACTAATATACTAATATTATATCTGTTTCTCTCCCCACTAATCCACTAATATTATACTAATATACTATATTATGTTTCTCTCCCTCCACTAATATACTAATATTATATCTGTTTTTCTAATTACTCCTCCTCCACTAATATACTAATATTATATATGTTTCTCTCTCCCTTAATATACTCTCTCCCTCCACTAATATACTAATATTATATCTGTTTCTCTCCCTCCACTAATATACTAATATTATATCTGTTTCTCTCTCTCCTCCCACTAATATACTAATATTATATCTGTTTCTCTCCCTCCACTAATATACTAATATTATATCTGTTTCTCTCCCTCCACTAATATACTAATATATATTTCTCTTTTCTCTAATATACTCCCTCCACTAATATACTACTAATATATATATTGTTGTTTCTCTCCTCCACTAATATACTAATATTATATCTGTTTCTCTCTCTCCTCCACTAATATACTAATATTATATCTGTTTCTCTCCCTCCACTAATATACTAATATTATATCTGTT
>CM072221.1:73490321-73513830 GCA_036851935.1 Coregonus suidteri | reverse complement strand
TGAAAGTATTTTTCACTTGTTATTCTTTCAACCGATGTCAAAGCATACAGTCTGCTGTCCCTCCAATCCTCTAGGCCGACACCTTAGCCTAGCTTCAGAGGGGATAAATCCATGCAGTGGGATGCACAGTGTTCCATGCTGCTGGAATGAAGGTGAAACCAGCAGTGGGATTCAGGGGTTGCCATGCGGCTGGAATGAGTGTGAACCACAGCAGTGGGAATCAGGGTGGCCATGCTTCTGGAACGAATGTGGAAACCAAGCAGTGGATGCCGGGTGCCAGGCTTCTGGAATGAAATGTGAAAACAGCAGTGGTATGCAAGGGTGCCATTGCTGCTTGCATGAAATGTTAAACCGAGCCGTGGGATGCGGGTGCCATTGCTGCTCGGAATGAATTTGCCACTAACCATTGCAACATGCACCCTGGAATAAAAAGCCAGCGAAAAGGCCCAGGGATAACTAACCACAGATAAAGGGACATTACAGGAACGACTGGCACGCGTTTTTTCATTGAATTGAGTTATAATTTCAATTTAGTCATTTTAAAGGCAGAGCGCTCTTAAACCACGAGCGGCCTTACAGTTAAGTGAGTGTTATACATTATTATTTCATTTTGTATTTTTTTTAATACTCATAAAACACATGTTTCACTGAATATTTAGTGTGTGTCATCCATTTACAATTAATTTGCTCTCGCATTTAAACAATTCTTCCTTGGCAATGTTATGTTTTTGGCTATCGAATATTTTTGATGGTTATTTATGTTTTTTTTGGCTTTCCATCACACAGTTTTTTTAAGGCCTAAGTACAGTTATATACCGGTCTGAAAGAAAATCATGCCCAGTTTTGTTGATGGAATCAGGAACAGTTTCGGTAACAGTATGTTTATAAAGGGCGACACGTTCATTTGTTGCGTCGACGATCAGTGGTGGGATATTTTGTGCGGCTGGTTAAAATTAATTATGCGAGATATAATAACCATCGTATATCGAAAGTCACATTTGGAGTTCATGGCATGACATGGTGTTGTGGTCCCTCCCACTACGACTCGGGAAAGAATTCAGTTTAGTAGTGTTGTTATCAGATGAAATAAGTGACGATGAAACCTTCACAGGGTGGTGAACAGTGCACGGTGGCCGAGTGCAGTTGTCCATTATCAATTAAAATGAGGGTCCTTTTTTCTGGTGACATAAAAAAAAATAAAAAATGTTTTGTCTTTTAGCAGAGACGCTCATTATCCAATACTCGACTTACAGTTAAGTGCATACATTTTCATACTGGCCCCCCCGGTGGGGAGAACGAACCCACAACCCTGGCGTTGCAAGCGCAATGCTCTACCCTCCTGAGCTACACTGGGACTACCATGCTGATCGATGCTTGACTTGACGATTGACAAAATAACAAATATTATTGCTTTCTTGTGAAAACCAGCCCCGTACCTGAAAGCTGTTGGCTCTAGTGTGCGTAAACAGCAGTAGGGACCGACATTTGCTCCTGTAAGCCACCACTTTGTCCTGAGCTGTACTGGACCATAACACTAATCGGTAGAGTTGAATAAATGCGATGGAAATCACCTTGACCATTTTTTGACTTTTCCATTTGGTGAAACATTTAGTGTAGAAAAAATATATTTTTTCTTCGACGGATTTAAATTTGATTTATTTTATTTGAGTATAAAGGCAATTTTGTGGAAACACTTTCACTTAACATAAACATCGAAATTGGATGCTAAAACCTAGCTACTCACTATCTATCATTTTTATACTTAAGGTATATATATATTGTTTTGCTTCCATATTACAATGGAAACAAAGTAAACTCACTCACTAGAGACCTGGACACATATAAATACTATTACTGTATGAACGGTTTTTAAATCGGCATATTCAAATTCAAAGGAAAAAATTCCTACACATTCATAAGGGTTTTTCCTTATTGTTTTCATGTTATTCTCCATTGTAGTAGAATGATAGGCGGCAGACATCAAATAACTATCGAAATAACACATATGGAATCATGTCAGTACCCAAAAAAGTTTTAATAACAAAATCAAAATTTATGTGTATATTTGAGATTCGTTCAACCAGCCAAACTTTGCCTTGCATGACCGCTTTGCAACACTCTGGCATTTCCATTCAACTAGACTTTCACGGAAGTAGTCACCTGGGAATGGCATTTCAATTAACATCCGCTCGCCTTCTTAAAACTTAATTTGTGGAATTTCTTTCTCTTCTTAATGCGTTTGAGCCAATCAGTTGTGTTGTTACACGGTAGAGGGGGGTTATCCGAAATTAGCCCTATTTGGTAAAATAACCCAGTCCATATTATGGCACAAACGTCTCCAATAATCGAGGTGAACGGACACTTCCATCCAACCTACTTTACGACATGAAAGTCAGGTCAATACAGAAACATCCAAGACTTCTGTGACAATGGTTTATTCCAGTTGCAGTTGAAAAAAACCAGCAAGCGCTATGATGAAACTGGCTCTCACTGAGGAGAGTTACCTCTGCTGCAGACGGATACAGTTCATTACCGTACCTCATAAATTGAGAGTCCCAACAAATACGTCAAAGAGTTCAAGTCACAGATACTATCTCAACATCAAAACTGTTTCAGGGAAAGGAGCACTGTGTGAATCATGCCTTCATGGTCGCAATAATGCTGCAAAGAAAAACATACTAAAAAGGGGACCACAATAAGAAGACGCGACTTGCTTTGAGGCCAAGAAACACGGGCAATAAAACATCAGACCGGTGGAGTAGAGTTCCGTTGCTCTTTAGAATCTACAAATTGGAAGATTTTTTGGTTCCAAACACGCTGTGTCTTGGTACGAACGCGGATGTGATGAGTTGAACGGGATGAGCTCCGGCCTACAGTAAGTATCACACCTGTGAAGGACTGGATGGGGATGTGTTTTATGGTTGTGGGGGTTTGATTTATTTACAATCAAAAGGCACACTTAACCAGCATGGCTACTCACAGCATTCTGCAACGATGCCCCAACCCATCTGGTTTGGGCTTAGGGGGACTATAATTTGTTTTTTCAAACAGGATACAATGACCCAAAACACACCTCCCGCGCTGTGTTTATGGCTATCTGACCAAGAAGGAGATTGATGGAGTTTGCTGCATCAAAGAAAAATGACCTTGCCTCCACAATACCCCGACCTATCAACCCAATTGAGGATGGTTTGGGATGAAGTCGGCTAGTATCGGCTCAGAGGGAAGGAAAAGCAGCCAACAAGTGCTCAGCAGGTGGGAACTCTGTCAAGGACTGTTGGAAAGCGATTCCAGGTTGAAGCTGGTTGAGAGAGATGCCCAAGAGGTGTGCAAAGCTTGTCATCAAGGCAAATGGTGGCTATTTTGAACAATCTCAAATATAAGATCTATTTTGATTTGTTAACATTTTTTTTGGTTACTACCATGATTCCATATAGGTTTGTGTCATAGTTTTGATGTCTTCACTATTATTCTACAATATACAAAATAGTAAAAATAAAGAAAAACCCTTGAATGAGTATTGTGTGTCGAATCTTTTGAATGGTACTGCTTACGAAGACGACATTGAATGTTCCTAGTTAAAGCGATTGGAACTTTAAATCAGCTTTAAACAATCTATGGCAAGGACTGCACACTGGCTGTCTAGCAATTGATAATTCAACAACTTGACAGAGCTTAAAGAATTTTAAAAATACTAAATGTGGTCAAATATTGTACAATCCAGGTGTGCTCGAGCTCTTAGAGACTTTACCCAGAAAGAGCCTCACAGCTGTAATCACGGCCAAATGTGATTTAACATGTATTTGACTCAGGGGTGGTATGTACAGTTTGATATCTCTGTATTTAATTTTTAATAAAATTGTTTTCACTTTGTCATTATGGGGTATTGTGTGTAGATGGGTGACGGGTGAAAATAAATGTAATCCATTTTTAATTCAGGTTGTGACATTTGGAATAAGTCAAGGGGTATGAATACTTTCTGAAGGCACTGTTACATTTTTTACTTTAGCTAGCTACCTAGCTAATCAAAACAAAAACCACATCCATTGGCTAGCTAGCTAACCTTTCTTTGCCTGTTTTTTTTAGCTAGCTCTTCTTTCAGCTGATTGGTGTCTAGCTAGCTACACGAGGCTAGCTGCTACACTATTGGAAAGGCAACCTAATGCTAGGTAAACGTCAGCTAGCTACCTAGCTAATTCAAAATATATGTTTGCATTTATTGATTAACCTCAGCTTGACTTCCACCATATAGCTAGCCATATACAGCAGCCTAGGTTTGTTCATATACACTCTTATGACTGGCAGCATGGGGCAAGCATCTGTTGTTGTTGCGCCTAAGCAACCAACATGGTGTTTAAACTCCTATCTTGAGCAAAAAAATATATGTTAAGCATTGTCAGACAATGCTACAAAAATGTAGCACATCGTTGGTTCTTTATGGACAGAATATGAGCAAGTAGAGAGCGATAAATGACACATTTAACCTCTTAAGGATTGGACCCTTTTTTTCAATTTCCGCCTAAAAATGACAATACCCAAATCTAACTGCCTGGAGCTCAGGACCTGAAGCAAGGATATGCATTATCTTGATACCATTTGAACGGAAACACTTGCAATTTCGTCGCAATGTGATAATTAATGTAGGAGAATATAACACATAAGATCTGGAAAAAAAATGATACAAACCAAACAAAAAAACATTTTTTATCATCTTTGAAATGCAAGAGAAAATGCCACAATATTAATATTGCAGTTTAGGTGCCAAATTTAGAGTTTGGACACAAGATGCAGCAATGCGCGCACAAAGTGTGGCAAAGTGATCCAGTGAAGCATTGCAATACTATACTATTTTGTATGAAGGTCTGCCCCAAATGTGCAGGAATTGGTCAATTGATACATTTTTCAAGTACATAAACTCATAGAGAAACATGGCAAAAAAGTATATGGTAATACAAAATGTGAGTTTACACACTCCCAGGAATGTCATACATGATGGATCATTAGCTTATACACCAACTTTCACACATCTAGATGGCCTGGCAGGGTGGTGGGGTGGAGCCAAAGACCAGCAGGGGTTCAAACTGTAGAACCCCAGTTCCTACATTTGAATGTAAAAATTGATTTTCTCAAATAAAACTTATGCTATATTTTATCTCTTGGGCCCCTTAGGACGACAAATCAGAGCAAGATTACAGAATGTAAGTAAATTATTTACCTTCAGAGGGGGAATAGTTATCAAACACAGTTGCCCGTGATAAGTTTTTTTGTTGTTGCGCCCACTCATCCTCAAACAATAGCATGGTATTGTTTCACGGTAATATCTACTGTAAATTGGGACAGTGCAATTATATTAACATGAATGTAAGCTTTATGCCCATATAAGACATGTCTATGTTCTGGAAAGTTTGCTGTTACTTACAACAGCCATGCTAATCACATTAGCGCACGTTAGCTCAAACAGTCCCGTACACGGTAACAACAAACGTATCTACAAAACGTATTCACGGCCAACAGGTAGCAATTCTAGTGGTCACTTTTATGCTGTAGTTTCGTTCTTATCCGACGCCTAGATTATTGAGCTAGTGTTACCCTGGGCATGAAAAATCAATTACATTCAATGCTAAACGACTCCTGTAACGATCCTTGGTAAAGGACGGACGGCTCGTGACGAAGAAGTAGGGAGTGTGTTGTGTCCCTCCAATCAAGTTGATTTACATCGAGATTGGTGTTATCTTGGACTTAAATATGATGTATAGGGGATACTGAATTTAACTATTGAGATTCCATCACTGACCTATCTATCGTGAATAGTGAAGAGCGCGACTCTGGTGATGCTGACCTGCATGGCATAGTGTGCAAAGAAAATAGTTCCATTGTCTTGTGTTCTTTTGCCCATCGTAATCTTTTTCGTTCTTCTGGAAGTTCAAGCATATCGGAACTCTGAAGGGTCAGACACTTCCCAGAATCCCGCCTCTTCACCTCCCCCCCCCCCCATCCCTTGATTTGACGTCGTCGCGAATGCCCGGGTAACCGCACTGTTTTCTTTCTACAAACTTCGTCCAATGTACTATTCGAGATCGTGTCGTACTATTTGACTGAAGCTGGTGCCGAGCTTAGAGGACCTCCCCTGGCGATGAGGCCGCCGTCTGTCAGTCTCCAAACACTCCATGACCATTCTAATGTATCTTTGTCCTCTTTGCTTCTCATAGTTTGCGCCCCTAGGGTCTTCTCCACTCGCTCCTTCACACGAATCTGCGTCCGTTAGAGCAACCCCCTCGTTTTTGCGCTGTCACTGTTAAGGGCAGTACTACACAGCCGCTCTATTGTACACCTCGGACTGATCTTCAGTCTTCTTGGGCCAAACTTACTCGCCCCCATGGAATAGCCTTCCTTTCCCATATCAAGAACACGAATGACGAGTTCAGAAGAACCTACAGCTCCACTTATCTCGATCTGGCGCCTTTTGCCTCACCCTTTGATTAAATCAAAAACCCACCCCACAAATTGCATCGATTAGACATCCACGGATACTCCAAAACCGCACACAGGCGCAGTTCTCTATATGATGCTCTTCTCTTAATTTTAAGCACAAAAACACGCTTTTCCAGCTGCTGGACCTACAACCATAATTGCAAAAAGGGGCCCTTTTTCTACATCACAGCGCATCACATCTTAGACTTTCTAAAATCCTACTCACAACTTGAGCCCATTATAGCAAACACACAACAGTGCCTATTGGAGACACAGGACTATGCATGCGCCTTGCCTGATAATGGGCTCCCTCTTCCCCCCCGATCCCCCCCCACCCCTATGTGTGAAACTAGTCCACCTTACACATCAGCCTGTACTTCACAGACCCCTTACAAACTCGACAATCTTACCAACATTCCCACAACTATGTCCTACACTGTACTTTTTCCAAGCCTGCCATCCAATTTTTATGTCTTATTTACTGGACCAAAAAAAAATCTTGCACTTGTCTTTTTTCGAAAACACAGGACCGATTTCCAGACACCCCCCCGCCCCACCGTGACCCACAACACTTTTTACACCCGCTCCAGTGTATTATTGCTGCCGACTCGCTTTCTACACCAACAGACCTCTACTCGCAGTTTACTGCAAACAATTGATGATTTCGCTATCTCCAAATTCTTTGTGGCCACCCCGTCCCTGTCCTACATCTGACGCGCGCAAACATATGTCGTGCTCACTACCCTATGCGTCACCTCACTACATTTGGTAAGGTGGGGGACGGTTTAGGCCAAGCGCAATTCCAGTTTCCCCCTCCCTCCATCATCTTCCGTCGTTGCATTCTTTTGGATTACATGTCTCGTCTCTTCTCGAGAGCCAGGTCCAGGGTGCACCTACGGCACACAAATAAAAGGCTATGCTCCACTGAGTCCTTGTACATAGTCAAGAGCTTTCCTTAAATTTGGGTCAGGTGTCGACAGGGTGGACAGGTATTCTGCCACTGTGTACACTCTCGGGTTAGGTACAAATGTCATTTTATAGTTTGCTACAGATTTTTTATTTCAGTGTTTTATGCGTCACTAATAATCCTGGTCCAAGTATTTATCCTTTTTGTTTTCATCTCAATGATTTGAGGGTGGTCTAATTGTGTACGCTGGTCGTGGGAGGCTCGTGGGGATCTGTTTGTGACTTGTATGAACAGCAGCCCCAGGACCTGCTACGACTCAAGGTCATACTCCTCTCTCCTGTTTACCCATCTCTGGTAGGTGATGGGCTTTTGTCTATGGAAGTTTTGGGAATCCTTTCGCTTCCCTTTTCGGGGGTTGAAGAATTTTAACAGTCTCTTTTCTGTATTTTGATACATTACGGTAGTATCAGCCTAATTCTGTACTCCGCTAGTGCATTATTTGGTGTTTTACGGCTGTACGTTGTAAACAGAGGATACCTAGCTTTGGAGATATGCTGCCTGTAGCAATCTCAATTTGTTGTTTGTCAAATTTTGTGAATATCTTGGTGATGAGTGAGGGACCCCCATACCTCACAACCATAGAGGGCAATGGGTTCTATAACTGATTTCAAGTATTTTTAGGGGGGGGCCAGATCCTAATTGGTATTTTGTGTTGAATTTAATGGCATAGAAGGCCCTTTTTACCTTGTCTCTCATATCATTCCCTCTAGATGGAATCGTGTATTTGTGGGCCAATTCATGGACATATATTGTTAAAGAGGGTGGGGGTTTACAGCTGCACTCCCTGTCTCACCCCACGGCCCTGTGGAGAGAAATGTCGTGGTTTTTTGCCAATTTCAACCGCACACTTCTTGTTTGTGTACAAGGACTTTATAATGTCTATATATGTTTTTTCCCCCAACACCACTTTCCCATCAATTGGTTATAGCAGACCTCTTGCCAAATTGGGTCAAAAGCTTTTTTGAAATCCAACAAAAGCATGGACTTTTGTTTTTGGTTTGTTTGTTTGTCACATTAGGGTGTGGGCAGGGTGAATATGTGGTCTGTCATATGGTAATTTGTGTAAAAAGCACAATTTGACATTTGCTCAATACATTGTTTTCATTGAGGAAAATGTTTCAAGTCTGCTGTGAACGGATAATGACAGAAGGACAGAAGCACCAGATTTATATTGTATGTTTTTAGGGATCCCCATTAGTTCCTGCCAAGGCAGCAGCTACTCTTCCTGGTGTCCCAAAACACATTAAGGCACTTACATTACACATAAACAAAATATTAAAAATCAGTACATCATATCAACATGATTACGCCACTACTTATCTACATTACAAAATGTATAATACCACCATACAACAATAATACAATGTACGTGTGTGAAGAGTGTTGTGTACTAGTTGCTTGTGTGCGTATGCGTATGTCTGTTACCTTAGTGTGGCCTCTTCACTGTCCCCGCTGTTACATAAGGTATATTATTTTGCCAGTTTTTTAAAATATGATTCTACTGCTAATGCATCAGTTACCTGATTGTGGAATAGAGTTCCATGTAGTCATGGCTCTATGTAGTACTGTTTCGCCCTACCATAGTCTGTTCTGGACTTGGGGATTGTGAAGAGACCTCTGGTGGCATATCTTGTGCGGGTATGCATGGTGTCCGAGCTGTGTGCTAGCAGTTTAAAAGAACAGACAGCTTGTCAACACTTCTTACAAACAACAAGTAGTGATTGAAGTCAATCTCTCTTCCACTTTGAGCCATGAGAGATTGACATGCATATAATTCATATCTTGCTCTCCTTTGTACTTTTAAGGGCAGCCGTGTCGATGCACCTGTTTCTGAGCCAATTGATAATTTTGCCGACGTCCCTCTTTGTGGCACCTGACCTCACTACGTGAAACAGTAGTGCCAGGTGCGAACAAAACTAGGGCCTGTAGGTGCCTGCCATGCGTTGATAAGTGTTGTTAGAAAGCAGAGCAGAGCACGTGTTATTATGGACAGACTTCTCCCACACCTTAGACTACTGTTGTATCAATATGTTAGTTGACCATGACAGTTTTACAATCCAGGTTACTCAAGCAGTTTAGTCACTCTGAACATGCTACATTTCCACATTACTCATTACAAGATTTAATGGAGGTTTAGGGTTAGTAGTGAATGATTTGTCCCCAATACAATGATTTAAGTAGTTTGAAATTATTTAGGACTACTTTATTCCTTGCCACCCACATCTGAAGCTAACTGCAAGCTCTTGTTAAGTTGTTGTGTAGTCATTTCAGTCGCTGTAGTAGCTGATGTGTATAGTGGTGAGATCATTGCTGGATTACTATCCGGATGGACACCCTGGCTTTTAGCTCAACGGCCAGTGGTCTATGTTGGTAGTTAAAAAGAGGGCAGAAAAAAAACAAACATATACGAAAGGGCCTTATACAGCTGCCCTGGGGAATTCTCTGATTCTTAAACTGGATTAATGGTGTGGAGTTAGGAGTTGCCCTCGATAAAGGATGCACCCTCTGTGTTCTGTTTAGACTAAGGTAGAACCCTTTAGCCACAATATAGGCAGGGGGGTGTGTATAAAGCGATCGATAAACACTATAAGTTTTTCGCAGCAGCAGACTTATGAATCTGAAATAATGTTCAAAAGCACCACTGAAGTCTAACAAACAGCCCCAAACAATTTGTTGTTTATCATCAAAGTTATCCTTAGCCAATCATCAGTCATTTGTTGTAGGCGCGTTAAAGGCCTTTTTAAAGCGTGCTGAAAGGGTGTCATTGTTTACGAAAAAGATTGATCTGTAAACCAATTTTTCAAAAGTTTTTTAATTTTGGTCATCAAGATAACATGCATTTGACTCGACTATTAGGGTGGGCCGGGGGCTGAGACTTTCATGCCCTCCAACCCGTGAATCATTTGAAGGGTCAAGTGCTCCCTTCCACCCCACGGCCCTTGGAAAAAAAATTGGTGTTTTTTTTGTCCCCAATTTTTAACCCATTTTTGTTTTGTCAATTTAATAATTTTTTTTCCCCAAACCCTTTTTCCTTCAAGGAAATTGGATTCTGCGGCCCAAAAGGGTAAAACCAATTTTGAAATGTTAAAAAGAGGTTAGTTTTACCAATTGGAATTTGGCGAAAAAAATTTTCAGATTACCATCAACAACAGGCCTTGGGGGCGAGGGTTTTCTTTTGTTCCAACCAATTTTTGGGAACCGGGGGTTTTGTGGTTTTAAAAAAATTGATTCTAAGATTTGTTTTTGGAACGTTTTGTTTTGTTTTGCTGCCCCTTTGTTATAGGCCAAAAAATTGGAGAGGGACCAAAAATTTTTCCCCCCTTTTGGATAAAACTTTGGGGGTTTTTTTTCCCAAAAATTTTCACAGAATGGGTTGGGTTTCATGGTTTCTTTAAAACCCTTGAAAAATTTTGAAGTGCCCCTTTTTTTTCCGGGGAATTTCTGATTGTTTTAGTGTTCCCAAGGAGGGCTCTTTCTTTGTCTATGTTTTTGGGGAAGGGGTCCAATGTCTTTCTTAGGGTTTTTCACTTCTCAACCTTTTGCTTGGTAATTTTTTTAGGTTGCTGCAAATTTTTTAGATTGTAACGAAGGGGTAAATATACTTTTTAAATTTTCCACTGCCCAATTACCTCAATTTACTAAAACTTTGCCGGGCGGGGTTTAAAATTGGGGGGTTTTTGGGTAATTGGGTTCCCTACTTCCCTTTTTTCTTCTTAATATATCATTCCTTTTTTATTCCTCAATTTGGTTGTTGTTATACTTTTTGTTTTCCCGGGGGTTAAGGGGTGTAGCCTGATGTGCACCGGGTGGTTTGGGCCCAGTGTAAAAATTAAATTGGAGATAGTTGGGTGTACTTACCTTAGGATCCCATCGAAGCCTCCATGACATGTAAAACCCCAGCGTGCGACAAGGCTGCGGGGAGTTGGGGCCCCGTTTTTGTTGGTTTGTTTCGTGGTTGTGTTAGGGGGCTTTGGGGGGGGGAATGCTGTCACTCCAGGTAGGTGTTTGTCCCCTTGGCGAGGGGGCAGGTTCTGTCCAGTCTGGCATTTAGGTTGCCCAAAAACAAAGAATGTCCCGGGGCCCGGAAAAGAGTTTTCCCCCTCCGGTGGAGAGCTGTCTTTTTTAAATTTGGGGATTCTAGTGGGGGATATAGGTAGACCGGGGGGGACATTTTTCCTGTTGAGTAATTTTTTAGACTTTTTACCCAAAAATGTACAATTTTCCAGCAAAGGTCCAGGGCGCACGGGGTGTTGGACACCAGAGTATAGACAGTTTTTTTGGGAAAAGTGTTTTTTTTTGTATAAAATTCCAGGTGAGACCATAAGGGTAAAAAAATTTGGCTTATGATTCCCAGTGGGGTTTTGTTGTGTGTGGTGTGGGGGGGGGGGGGGGGGGGGGGGGGGGGGGGGGGGGGGGGGGGGGGGGGGGGGGGGGGGGGGGGGGGGGGGGTTTTCAAAAATGGTGGGACCAACAGCAATAATAATAGTAGTATGGAATGGGTTTTCCCTTAACCAAAATACAAAACAAATTAATGAGAATAACAAAATTAAAAAAATAGTAGTCGACCAAACTCAACTGCTGAGAAGACACTAATGGTATGAAAACCCAAAAAAAAAACGGGAAATTTTTGACATCATTAACTTTTACGGCGTCCCCCAGGGTTGGGGCAGGAGGAACATATTTTGGGTGCCAAAAACATTTAGGGCTTTCCCCATACATTTTGATTTTTTTCTCTCTTTTATAGTTTGAAATCTTGGTAACTGAATGATAATTTTGGGGAAAGAAAGATGCTCTTAGCGTTGAGTATTTGTCACAGTGTAATAGGAAACGCATGCTCTGTCCTCCTCTCCCGGGGCGATAGTGCGACACAGCCTGTCCTCTATGGGCAGCCAGGTTTGCCTGTAGACGATCCGGTCCTATAGCCAGACTGTCCTATCGGGGACAGCCAGGTTTGACTGTGAGACCGGTCTCTATAGCCAGACTGTCCTCTCTGGCAGCAGGTTTGCCTTTGGTTGACGAACTCCGGTCTATATAGCCATGCCTGTCCTCTGAGTCTGTACCTAGTCATTGGGCGTAGGTTTAACGTCCCCCAGAACTGTGAGGGGTGAGACCATCCTCAGGAAGGAACAGATCAAGGCGGTCAAGCTCAATTGATGAACTCTCCAAGGGAACCTGGAGGGCGATAAATGACAAGGAATGTAAGCTTGAATGGGCTAGTGACTGTGACAGCATGAAATTCAAATGAGGAGATAAGACAGATGGGTCAGGGGGAAAGAGAGAATGTCCAACTTGGAGAGATGTGGATTCCTGTGCACCGTCGCGCTTGACCAGGTGCTCTCGGGGGTATGCGAGGAACCACGTGGTCAGACGAGGAAGAGCAGTAGGAGTAGCAGTGTTTTTTGTGGTAATCCATGTTTTCCGTCAGTGCCAAGGAAGTCGTCGGGACTGGAGGGTAGCATAGGCTGAGATGAACTCTGCCTTGTTGGCCGCAGAACGGCAGTTCCAGAGGCTGCCAGAGACCTGGAACTCCACGTGGGTGGTGCGTGCAGGGACCACCAGGTTCAGAGAGGAAGCAGCCACGCGTTGTGTGAAGCATGCTCTACCAAACTGAAGCTAAATCCCTTGCCGGCCATTCCCTCCCCTACCCTGGACGACGCTGGGCCAATTCTGCGCCGCCGCCCCATGGGTCTCCCGGTCGCGGCCGGCTACGACAGAGCCTGGATTCGAACCAGGATCTCTAGTGGCACAGCCTTATGTTATAGCCATCATATTGTATGGTGTTGTGTACCTCTCCATAAAGTATAGCATAGACCCCCTTACATGTATAGTGCAGTAATCAGTTATAAGGTGTCATTTGCATTTGCACTCAATGTTACCCTGACTCTATTCCCTATATAGTGCACTACTTTTGACCAGAGCCCATAGGGAAATAGGTTGCCATTTGCGACGCAGACAGAGAGCCAAACATGGTGCCAAGGCTGGCAATAAAACACTGAACACTCTGGCTTGGTTTACCACCTGTGTGGAAAAGGGGTCCAATCCCGTCACAGGCAGGAAGAGGGTGTGGCTTTTTCCTGTCACCATGGTTACTCATGTTGTTTTTCCTCTTCTTTTTGTCTGTCTGTGTCACGATCGTTGATGAACGGGACGGACCAAGGCGCAGCGTGATATGCATACATGTTTATTTATATTGAATAAACACAACGACAAAACAACAAATGAAACGAAGTCCAAGGTAGACAAACAACATACCTCACACGGAACAAGATCCCACAACTAACTAGTGCCAAAAGGCTGCCTAAGTATGGTCCCCAATCAGAGACAACGAGCGACAGCTGCCTCTGATTGGGAACCACACCGGCCAAACATAGAAATAGACATACTAGAACATCAACATAGAAATATACAACATAGAACATACACACCCAGACTCAAACATATACGAGTCCCTTGAGTCAGGGTGTGACAGTCTGTCTGCTATTTCCAGCTTCCAGAGCTGTTTTTCAATTTGGTGGTGAAGTGATGGGAACCGGAGCGAACCGGTATCCTCGCCAGAGTATTTATTACCTGAATGCTTGAGCATGGGTCGTCACAGGGCCTTTGATGTCACAGGAGCATGCTGGGGGTTTGGCACTGTGACTCAGCATCAGACCCATTCAAGTCCTTCCTCTAATTGAAAAACCCAACCTCTGTGTGTGTGTGTGTGTGTGTGTGTGTGTGTGTGTGTGTGTGTGTGTGTGTCCTTTTGGTTTGAACAGACAGGTTTAAAATAGCTTCAGAGAGGGGAACAGGAGCCCACACACTGTGATAACTGGTCATGTGAATCCACGTATTCCAGTGATATTGTACTTTACCCTTAGCTCATCATCCAAGCTCAGTTCAAGTGGAACTTCATTCAGGCACACAGCATTGCAGCATGTGTTGTACCTTCTGTGTAATTTAACTGAGCTTGGAATGCGTGATGAACTTGGAGAAAAATACAATATCCAAAACAAAACATATATATTTTTCTGTCATTTTGTTTTTAAGCGCTGTCTTTTTACAATGAACTAGTATATGAACTGCCAATGAACTGTGTTCAGAAAACATTCCGAAAATTAACAACACGTGAAGCACACAACACAGTTATACAGTGGGGAAAAAAGTATTTAGTCAACGACACTGTTATAGATACTGACATACACATCCTCACCATGGAAATATTGACTGTGTCCCAGATGACACACTATTCTCTATCAAGGCCACTACTTTTGACAAGATCAGAAGAAATGCAATAAATAGAAAATAGGGTGCAATTTGGGACACAACCATGTATGTGTTCTTACCATATGATCTGAAACAGTGTGATAACAATATATTATTGTTTTGCATTTCACTGCATGTTGAACCCAGTGTCTCATCACACCAAAAGGTTCCAAAGGGGTTCTTCGGCTGTCGCCATAGGAGAACCCTTTTTGGTTCCAGGTAGAACTCTTCTGGGTTCCATGTAGAAGCCTCTGTGGAAAGGGTTCTACATGGAACTCAAAAGGGTTCCACCTGGAACCAAAAATGGTTCTTCAAAGGGTTCTCCTATGGGGACAGCCGAAGAACCCTTTTAGATTCTATATAGAACCTTTTTACTCTAGGAGTGTAGTAGTCTCATCGCACCCAGTAGTCTCATTCACAACCTCCCCTGTAAACCCACCAGTCATTACAACAGGCTTTGAACAAACATTGTTATTCATATGTTTTGACTGTCAGACATGGGGAACTGCTGGCTCGTTTAGAAAAGAATGAAGAGAGAGGACAGGAGGAGAGAGAGAGAGACAGATCATGAGACAAATAGAGAAGCAGTGAGAGACAGACAGACAGACAGACAGACAGACAGACAGACAGACAGACAGACAGACAGACAGACAGACAGACAGACAGACAAAAAGAGAGAATAGAGAGATACAGAGAGAGAGTAAAAGAAAGAGGGAGAGGGCCAGTGAGAGATAAATAAATAGATATACAGAGAGAAAGAGATACAGAGAGGGAGGTAGTGATAAAGAAAGAGAGAAAGTTAGAGATTAAATCCTGTCTGTTTGCGCACGCCCCCGATGACCCTCTAGTGTTTGGCTCATGCCTCAATATGCTGACTCTTCCCTGTTAGTTAGTGTCTCATCATGCCTCAATATGCTGATTTTTCCCCATTAGTTTCAGTCTCATCATGCCTCAATATGTTGACTCTTCCCCGTTAGTTAGTGTCTCATCATGCCTCAATATGTTGACTCTTCCCTGTTAGTTATTGTCTCATCATGCCTCAATATGCTGATTTTTCCCCGTTAGTTAGTGTCTCATCATGCCTCAATATGTTGACTCTTCCCTGTTAGTTACTGTCTCATCATGCCTCAATATGCTGATTTTACCCCATTAGTTAGTGTCTCATCATGCCTCAATATGTTGACTCTTCCCTGTTAGTTAGTGTCTCATCATGCCTCAATATGTTGACTCTTCCCTGTTAGTTAGTGTCTCATCATGCCTCAATATGCTGATTTTACCCCATTAGTTAGTGTTCTCATCATGCCTCAATATGTTGACTCTTCCCTGTTAGTTAGTGTCTCATCATGCCTCAATATGTTGACTCTTCCCTGTTAGTTAGTGTCTCATCATGCCTCAATATGCTGATTTTTTCCCATTAGTTACTGTCTCAGCATGCCTCAATATGCTCATTCTTCCCAATTAGTTACTGTCTCATCATGCCTCAATATGTTGATTTTTCCCCATTAGTTAGTGTCTCATCATGCCTCAATATGCTCATTCTTCCCAATTAGTTACTGTCTCATTGTGACAAGATTGGAGGCAGCTAATTGGTTACTCAGTGTTGCTTTTTATACTAGGGATGAGTATTAATTCTTTATTAAATAGTAGGAAAACTGTCTATCGTTCTCATACACTTAATGGTCTCTCTGTCTCTCTCTCTCTCTCTCTCTCTCTCTCTCTCTCTCTCTCTCTCTCTCTCTCTCTCTCTCTCTCTCTCTCTCTCTCTCTCTCTCTCTCTCCCTCTCTCTCTCTTTCTCTCTCTCCCTCTAATGTGGGATGGAGACTGTTCTAAAAACAATAAGCGAATATTTAGTTAATATCACTAGTACAAACTTGGCACCAATTTTTACTCCCAAAAGCACAACTCGGATACAAAGTCTTTAGACTTTCTGAAAAATACACATTATTGCAGTTAACAAAGTTAAGTATTAATTAAAGACTTAACCTTAAAGACACTAATTTGATGTACAAAACTTAAAAGATGACTCCTGGTTAAGGTGATTTAGACTTCCATTCATAACAACCACACAAGACCCAGATGAAGCTGCTTGTCTTGGGGCTAGAGAGCCAGGCAGGAGAGGGTCTTTGCTCGGATAGTAACATCCACAGATCAATGCAGATTTCCTCCACTACTCTATCAACCGCTCCGACGGAAGTAAGCATGCCTCCCGATGACCCAATCCACTGACAGAGGAAAATACACAGCTCCTGTTTGCCTTGTCAATCCCTCCGTCACTGGTTTACACAGAGACTCCAGACGCCCGGAGGAAAGCAGAGGGAGGATTTCACACCACATTAGCCCAGCCCAAGGCCTCGACACTGGGGGGATTTGGAAGGTCTCTCTCTCTCTCTCTCTCTCTCTCTCCCTCCTCTCGCCCTCTCTCTCTCTCTCTCTCTCTCTCTCTCTCTCTCTCTCTCTCTCTCTCTCTCTCTCTCCCTCCCTCCCCCTCCCCTCCCTCTCTCTCTCTCTCTCTCTCTCTCTCTCTCTCTCTCTCTCTCTCTCTCTCTCTCTCTCCCCCTCTGTCTCCCATCTCTCTCTCTCTCTCCTCTCTCTCTCTCTCTCTCTCTCTCTCTCTCTCTCTCTCTCTCTCTCTCTCCCTCTGTCTCCCCCTCTCTCTCTCTCTCTCTCTCTCTCTCTCTCTCTCTCTCTCTCTCTCTCTCTCTCTCCCTCTGTCTCCCCATCTCTCTCTCTCTCCCTCTGTCTCCCCATCTCTCTCTCTCTCTCTCTCTCTCTCTCTCTCTCTCTCTCTCTCTCTCTCTCTCTCTCTCTCTCTCTCTCTCTCTCTCTCCCATGTTTTATTATTTATTATAAAATAATGACATTTTGGTCAACCATGGCTTCCGTCAGAAGGTTTTAAAGGTCATGGTCGACATTGACATTTACCAAAAAAAAGTAAATTTGCCAATAATTCAAGCATCCATCAATTCACAGCTAATGTGTAAACTAATGTATAACATGATAAATGGTAATTATACCACTGTGCTCATGGGTAATCAGTTTCTGACTAATCCTAGATGTCTTCGACTTTCAGACCCTGTCGATTTAACTCATGAGACGTCAGAAAGCGTTACACAGATCTCAGAGTATCAAGGGTCAGGATTTGGAATTGAGAATCGTAAGAGCTCATTAGTCTTCAATGCTCCCCTAATCTCTTCTAATAGTCAAACCAGTGATGGAGGAAAGCGTCAATACTATTTCCATATTCAGATTTTCAGAGCCTAGGAGTCTGTTTGTCTGTTCAGCGCATTATATTTGAGATTTTTCCTCACTCAGCAACTCACTGACAATATAAATGAGAAAAACAGTTGTGTTAATGTGGTCTACTATTAGTGTGTTTAGGTGCAGGGGTAATGGAATGGTTGGCTTTCATGCAAATGTCAGTGATTATTTAAAAAGTAAATGTGATTGATAGAACTAATGGAAGGACCTGTGTTTAATGTTTGGAATCCTCATCAGGTTTATTAAAACAGTGAGTTTAATGTTTGGAATCTGAAAGTCATCATCAGGTTCCAAACAGGCAGTTCTCTTTCAGTCAGTGAACTTCGGTAGAACATATTATGGGGAGTTTGCGCTCTCGTGACTTTGGTTGAAGGATCTACAATCACACTTGACAAGAGCATGATAAGAGTGAGGCTCGGATTCATTCCTTCAATTGTTCCGCTCTTCACTTCAGTGTGAACAGGATCAAATAGTCTGGGTAGCCATGATTAGCTGTTCAGGAGTGTTATGGCTTGGGGGTAAAAGCTGTTAAGAAGCCTTTTGGACCTAGACTTGGCGCTCCAGTACCGCTTGCTATGCGGTAGCAGAGAGAACAGTCTATAGCTAGGGTGGCTGGAGTCTTTGACAATTTTGAGGGCCTTCTTCTGACACCGCCTGGTATAGAGGTCCGGGATGGCAGGAAGCCTGGTCCCAGTGGTGTACTGGGCCGTACACACTACCCTCTGTGGTGCCTTGTGGTCGAAGGCTGAGCAGTTGCCATACCAGGCAGTGATGCAACCAGTCAGGATGCTCTCGATGGTGCAGCTGTAGAACGTTTGCTCAGTCCTCTTTTTTTTCCTGTAGTCCACAATCATCTCCTTTGTCTTGTTATCCTGGAAACATATGGCCAGGTCTCTGACCTCCTCCCTATAGGCTGTCTCATCTTTGTCGGTGATCAGGCCCACCACTGTTGTGTCGTCTGCAAACTTATTGATGGTGTTGGAGTCGTGCTTGGCCATGCAGTCATGGGTGAACAGGGAGTACAGGAGGGGACTGAGCACGCACCCCTGAGGGGCCCCCGTGTTGAGGATCAGCATCGCAGATGTGTTGTTACCTACCCTTACCACCTGGGAGCGGCCCGTCAGGAAGTCCAGGATCCAGTTGCAGAGGGAGGTGTTTAGTCTGAGGGTCCTTAGCTTAGTGATAAGCTTTGAGGGCATTATGGTGTTGAACGCTGAGCTGTAGTCAATGAATAGCATTCTCACGTAGGTGTTTCTCTTGTCCAGGTGGGAAAGGGCATTGTGGGGTGCAATAGAGATTGCATCATCTGTTGATCTGTTGGGGCGGTATGCAAATTGGAGTGGGTCTAAGGTTTCTGGAATAATGGTGCTGACGTGAGCCATGACTAGCCTTTCAAAGCACTTCATGGTTACAGACGTGAGTGCTACGGGTCGGTAGTCATTTAGGCAGGTTATCTTAGTGTTCTTGGGCACAGGGATTATGGTGGTCTGCTTGAAACATTTTGGTATTACAGACTCAGTCAGGGACATGTTGAAAATGTCAGTGTCGGGTGTCTGTAGAATATCCTTCGCGTCCGACTCGTTGAAGAAAAAATCTTCATCCAATAATAGGCGAGTAATCGCTGTCCTGATATCCAGAAGCTCTTTTTGGTTATAAGAGACGGTGGCAGAAACATTATGTACAGAATAAATTACAAATAACGCGAAAAAACACACATAATAGTACAATTGGTTAGGGGGCTGTAAAACGGCAGCCATCTCCTCCGGCGCCATTTTGGTTGATCAAATCGATTAACAGCTGACTGGGATTCTGATCTCATTAAAGTGGAACTGACAGCGTTTTAACTACTTTGCAGATATGAAACAAACATACATTCATAATATCCAATTCTCAGTTCATGTTACAAAACCAACTTTATACAAGGTTTAAAAAATAGGTTGTATTTTACAAAAACATCCATGACGTACAGTAAGGCATTGTTGGCAGAAGAGATGGATGCAGTTCAATGCATGATTAATATAATTCACCAGTACATTTCTTGGTAGTCAGGTTGTAAATCAAAGCTGGCCTGGTATATTGTTTGCTGCTAGGGTGAGTAAAATGGTCAGAGTGAGGTGTTCTGTCATTTGTGTCTGGAAGTAGCTAGCAATAGGACTGTGAAGTAGCTAGCAATAGGACTGTGAAGTAGCTAGCAATAGGATTGTGAAGTAGCTAGCAACAGGACTGTGAAGTAGCTAGCAACAGGACTGTGAAGTAGCTAGCAATAGGACTGTGAAGTAGCTAGCAACAGGACTGTGAAGTAGCTAGCAACAGGACTGTGAAGTAGCTAGCAACAGGACTGTGAAGTAGATAGCAACAGGACTGTGAAGTAGCTAGCAACAGGACTGTGAAGTAGCTAGCAATAGGACTGTGAAGTAGCTAGCAACAGGACTGTGAAGTAGCTAGCAACAGGACTGTGAAGTAGCTGGCAATAGGACTGTGAAGTAGCTAGCAATAGGACTGTGAAGTAGCTAGCAACAGGACTGTGAAGTAGATAGCAACAGGACTGTGAAGTAGCTAGCAACAGGACTGTGAAGTAGCTAGCAATAGGACTGTGAAGTAGCTAGCAACAAGACTGTGAAGTAGCTAGCAATAGGACTGTGAAGTAGCTAGCAATAGGACTGTGAAGTAGCTAGCAATAGGACTGTACATTTCCCAAATATAAGAGGACACCCATGGTATTGAAATATTTGCAGAAATCCATTCAGGTGTATGTTGTGGTTTTCTCCTAATGCTTTCTAATGATCTGAAGTTTGCTGTTCTACTGCCTGTGAAACACACAGTCCAGTTCAAAGTGAATGATGGCAGGCCAGTGTGGCAAATGGCTTGTTTGTACAAAGTCCTACTGTATCTCTGATGGTGCACCGGTCTGGTCTGCGTAGACTCCGGTCCTGGACGAGACAGATGTTTTTATTAGGTTTTATTTACTGCAGTGTCTATTAATTGTCCAAACACACGGCCACTTTCCCACTCTATATTGCTATAGAATTTTCAAAAAATGCCTTACTATAAGTAATTCTCAAACATTCAGAAAATGTTTTTATTTTTATTTTTAAAGTGTGCATTCTTCCTCTGGGCCAGATTTTAATAAGATTTCATGTTGCTAAAACACTGTCAGTTCCACTTTAAGATAAACATGTTAAGAGAATACTGGAGTCAATTTGCCGCGTCCCAAATATGACCATGTTCCCTACATAGTGCACTACATTTGACCAGTGCCCTATGGGCTAAACAGGTGAATAGGGTGCCATTTGGGACGCAGGCTATAAGAAGCAGTGACTTATCTTCTCTGATATGAAATGGTTTCCTTTTGATCCGGCTGTATGGATGGTGATGAGGTATAACCACTCTAAAGTCAATACTCTCCAAGGTTCTCCTATTGGCCAAAGATAAATAATGAATGGAAATATGATCCGAGCTCATTTAGCTGTTAATTTGAATGCCTGTTGTCTTATTTTGAATGTGCTTTTGACTCTGCATGTTACAGTCCCAAAGATAAGGAAAATATGACCAAAGCTTGAAATGTCCGTTATCGTATTTTTCATGTTTTATTACCTATACTATCTACTTCAGTTATGCTTTATTTCACAGGATGTTTAGTCTTTATTTCTCAGGATGTTTAGACTTTATTTCACAGGATGTTTAGTCTTTATTTCACAGGATGTTTAGTCTTTATTTCACAGGATGTTTAGTCTTTATTTCACAGGATGTTTAGTCTTTATTTCATTGGATGTTTAGTCTTTATTTCACAAGATGTTTAGTATTTATTTCACAGGATGTTTAGTCTTTATTTCAAAGGATGTTTAGTCCTTATTTCACAGGATATTTAGTCTTTATTTCACAGGATGTTTAGTCTTTATTTCACAGGATGTTTAGTCTTTATTTCACAGGATGTTTAGTCTTTATTTCATTGGATGTTTAGTCTTTATTTCACAAGATGTTTAGTATTTATTTCACAGGATGTTTAGTCTTTATTTCACAGGATGTTTAGTCTTTATTTTCACAGGATGTTTAGTCTTTATTTCAAAGGATGTTTAGTCTTTATTTCACAGGATGTTTAGTCTTTATTTCACAGGATGTTTAGTCTTTATTTCATTGGATGTTTAGTCTTTATTTCACAAGATGTTTAGTATTTATTTCACAGGATGTTTAGTCTTTATTTCACAGGATGTTTAGTCCTTATTTCACAGGATATTTAGTCTTTATTTCACAGGATGTTTTGTCTTTATTTCACAGGATGTTTAGTCTTTATTTCACAGGATGTTTAGTCTTTATTTCATTGGATGTTTAGTCTTTATTTCACAAGATGTTTAGTCTTTATTTCACAGGATGTTTAGTCTTTATTTCACAGGATGTTTAGTCTTTATTTCACAGGATGTTTAGTCTTTATTTCTCAGGATGTTTAGTATTTATTTCACAGGATGTTTAGTCTTTATTTCTCAGGATGTTTAGTCTTTATTTCTCAGGATGTTTAGTCTTTATTTCTCAGGATGTTTAGTCTTTATTTCTCAGGATGTTTAGTCTTTATTTCTCAGGATGTTAAGTCTTTATTTCTCAGGATGTTTAGTCTTTATTTCTCAGGATGTTTAGTCTTTATTTCATTGGATGTTTAGTCTTTATTTCTCAGGATGTTTAGTCTTTATTTCACAGGATGTTTAGGACTTATTTCTCAGGTATTTACTAAGAGATAACGTTGTCTTTCCAACACAACTACCTGATACCAATTACTACCTAATGGTTATTTTTAATGAATGCCAAAGAAACAAAGAGTAGTCATAGCATGTCATTATCCTTTCAGCATGTCATTATCCTTTCAGCATGTCAATATCCTTTCAGCATGTCATTATCCTTTCAGCATGTCATTATCCTTTCAGCATGTCATTATCCTTTCAGCATGTCATTATCCTTTCAGCATGTCATTATCCTTTCAGCATGTCATTATCCTTTCAGCGTGTCATTATCCTTTCAGCATGTCATTATCCTTTCAGCGTGTCATTATCCTTTCAGCATGTCATTATCCTTTTAGCATGTCATTATCCTTTTAGCATGTCATTATCCTTTCAGCATGTCATTATCCTTTCAGCGTGTCATTATCCTTTCAGCGTGTCATTATCCTTTCAGCATGTCATTATCCTTTCAGCATGTCATTATCCTTTCAGCATGTCATTATCCTTTCAGCATGTCTTTATCCTTTCAGCATGTCATTATCCTTTCAGCGTGTCATTATCCTTTCAGCATGTCATTATCCTTTCAGCATGTCATTATCCTTTCAGCATGTCATTATCCTTTCAGCGTGTCATTATCCTTTCAGCATGTCATTATCCTTTCAGCATGTCATTATCCTTTCAGCATGTCATTATCCTTTCAGCGTGTAATTTTTTATAACAGCACTCTATCAAATACTGTGTAGACTATATCAAATCTCCTCATCGAGTTCTCCATCTGTCTATCTTACCATTAATGTCACACACACACACACACACACACACACACACACACACACACACACACACACACACACACACACA
>CM072221.1:73472821-73487821 GCA_036851935.1 Coregonus suidteri | reverse complement strand
CCTCTCTCCATATTATCACTCCATCTTTCCTCTCTCCATATTATCACTCCATCTTTCCTCTCTCCATATTATCACTCCATCCTTTTTCTCTTTGTTAATGTTCTGGGACAGTTGGAAAAGATATTGGGAAAGTTGGAAAAGATATCGGGACAGTTGGAAAAGATATCGGGAAAGTTGGAAAAGATATCGGGAAAGTTGGAAAAAATATCGGGACAGTTGGAAAAGATATCGGGACAGTTGGAAACGATATCGGGAAAGTTGGAAAAGATATCGGGACAGTTGGAAAAGATAGCGGGACACCTTTTAATCATGACGCAATATGCGCCTACACATGCAGAGTGCAGACCGTACTTGCTACAAAGTTACAGAAAACACCACACAAACTGAAATTCGATACATTGTCAACGCACGTCCAACGAGGAAAAACGCAGCTAGCTAGCATTGATTTGTTTTTGCAGAGACATGTTTTTTTTGGAGCATCTGATGACCTAATGTGGTGATGAACATGAATTTCTCCGGTCCCTACTGTTGCAGTCATGACGCGAGTGGCGCTATGCTGTCAAATACTCCCACGTGTTTATAGTTTGACCAACTGTTTTCAGCAACCAGTATTTTTTGAATTCAGTTGTCATATTGGCAGGTTTGCTAGCGACAAACTATTTAGCTGGCTTCTAGCCTAGTGTTTGATATGCAATGCAATCTCCTCGTAATGAACAGTGTCGAGTGTCCTGATGACGAGAAGGCAAACTTTTCTAGCCATGCCAGGCAAAATCGGACATCATCAGCTCATTGTTATGGATGTATCCAAATTAAGTCAATAGAAAACAGCTTAAACCTAATTCAGTTACTTTGCTTTTATTCTAGCTGCAGAGGTCGTGACTGTGTTAGCCGTAGCTAGTTGACTAGCTAGCAAGCAAGGGACAAGAACATATAGAACGAACAACTAGGTCGTGTCCATAAATATCAAACTTATGGAACAAACGACTGGGTTGCATCTCTAGCAACCAAAAAATTAGAAAGCATAAATTCTCTTACAAAAAGGAAAATATCAACAAAAATATAAATATTTCTACTGGTAAATGTGTGCTTTCATATTGTTTTCTTTGGCAACTGTGGTATAAGTGGGATGAACGCATCCGTTCTGTACCTTGGAAAAATGAACTCCTGCTTCAGAGGGGTTGGGTTAAATGCGGAAGACACATTTCAGTTGAATGCATTCAGTTGTACAGCTGACTAGGTACCCCCTTCCCTTTCCACCTCGTCCCACTGTCGTCCATTATTTCCAAGTCAATGCACAGAACATCTGCTTTATCCCTTACATACTCTCCTTTAGACTAGAAACAAATATATATATAAAACTATAATAATAATATAACTCCCACAACAAATATCAATGTTTCTTCACTTTCTGAGTATCTCCACCTGAAGGAATTCAAGGAGGTAAGGAGGTGAATATATAACTCGATGAGTATCTCTGTCTGAGGAAATGTTACTAGGTGAATGTTTCATTTCATTTGGATCAGTTGTGGGTCCTACTCTGGACAGTTTATAAGGTCTAGAAAGGCACAGTAGCAGGTCAGTCTGGCTGTATTTTTTTTTATTCTGATACGGAGTCTGTTGCAGATCATCATTCTCCCAAGTCATCCTATAATAATGTATTACCCAGCAGGCTCAGTTATTCAGGAAAGCTTAACACGAGCTCTGTCTCCTCTCTGATCCGAGCGGCTATTCCACGAGCTCTGTCTCCTCTCTGATCCGAGCGGCCATTCCATGAGCTCTGTCTCCTCTCTGATCCGAGCGGCTATTCCACGAGCTCTGTCTCCTCTCTGATCCGAGCGGCCATTCCATGAGCTCTGTCTCCTCTCTGATCCGAGCGGCCATTCCACGAGCTCTGTCTCCTCTCTGATCCGAGCGGCCATTCCTCGCGCACCTAGAACCTAACACTTCAATATAGCCTAAATATTTATCATTTAACTTTTTTTTACGTATTACCTTTTGTAAGTGGTATTAACACAACAATGTTTTAATCTGATTGGGCTACTTCAAAAGTCTCCTGTAGGCATGTACACATTCATCAAAAAATATAATTCCAGCATACTCAAAATGGCTTAACATTAACCAGGTTTCGATCCATCCAATTTATGCGATAAAAACATTCAATTATGGGAAAGAAAGCATGCAGTTTATTAGGCTACAGATGAAATACATTATCAGTAGGCCTAGTGCAGAAAATTGATGGAAACCCATTTAACTAGTATTTTTAATTCAGTACATGCACTCAGAGCTCAGAATTAAATCTTCACCTGGAATGCTTTTCCAACAGTCTTGAAGGAGTTCACACATATGCTGAGCACTTGTTGGCTGCTTTTCTCTCACTCTGCCGTCCGACTCATCCCAAAGTGCTCAGCATATGTGGGAACTCCTTGAAGACTGTTGGAAAATCATTATAGGTGAAGCTGGTTGAGAGAACGCCAATAGTGTGCAAAGCTGTCATCAAGGCAAAGCGTGTCTATTTGATTTGTTTAACACTGTTTTGGTTACTACATGATTCCATATGTGTTATTTCATCATTTTGATGTCTTCACTATTATTCTACAATGTAGAAAACTTTTGACTGGTACTGTATATTGTATACATGTGGTTAGCATGTTAAGTTAATAAATTATAATTATTAATAATGTACTGGATTTTTATCTGTTTTCTTAACAAATTAAGTCTGTATCTGTCTCAGAAATACAGACATTAC
This sequence comes from Coregonus suidteri, assembly GCA_036851935.1. Lineage (NCBI taxonomy): Eukaryota > Metazoa > Chordata > Actinopteri > Salmoniformes > Salmonidae > Coregonus > Coregonus suidteri. The sequence continues at coordinate 73,485,075 of CM072221.1, read as the reverse complement.
TTTAAAAGCAAATGACCTAGACCTATGTTGGGATATCAAAAAACATAAACAATAAAACATATATTTTAATTCTGGGACGGTTCAAGTTCAGTTTGGACAGTTGAAATTGCAATGAGGAAAAAGGTTAGGTCACGAGCCCTGCACACACTAGGTATTTACTCACAGACTCTTTTCCTCAACAAGTCAATTTGATGGAAACACAACTCTGACGGGAAAATGGAAATTGTTTTTATGCAGATTCTTGAATACTCCATCAAGAACCAAAAGACCGTCTTCATTCAGGCCATACTTCCATCACCTTCATTCAGTCCAACGCTCCAACCACCTTCATTCAGTCCAACGCTCCAACCACCTTCATTCAGGCCAACGCTCCAACCACCTTCATTCAGGCCATACCTCCACCACCTTCATTCAGTCCAACGCTCCAACCACCTTCATTCAGTCCAACGCTCCAACCACCTTCATTCAGTCCAACGCTCCAACCACCTTCATTCAGGCCATACTTCCACCACCTTCATTCAGTCCAACGCTCCAACCACCTTCATTCAGGCCATACCTCCACCAAGAACACCCTTATACTACTAATAATAGCACTTTGTGATTACTTATTATTTTAGCTAATTGTTGGAGATGATATTCACTGTATTTTGTCAGACACCTTTGACAGCCAAACAGGTGTTCCAACGTTTTCTCCAACAAACAAAAAATAACATTTCAAACTTCTTAAACAGAGACACTAAACTGAGCCAGCAAGTGGTACCTCTCTGTTACCTCTACCCCCCAGCAGTACCTCTCTGTTACCTCTACCCCCAGTACCTCTCTGTTACCTCTACCCCCAATACCTCTCTGTTACCTCTACCCCCCAGCAGTACCTCTCTGTTACCTCTACCCCCAGTACCTCTCTGTTACCTCTACCCCCAATACCTCTCTGTTACCTCTACCCCCAGTACCTCTCTGTTACCTCTACCCCCAGTACCTCTCTGTTACCTCTACCCCCCAGCAGTACCTCTCTGTTACCTCTACCCCCAGTACCTCTCTGTTACCTCTACCCCCAATACCTATCTGTTACCTCTACCCCCCAGTACCTCTCTGTTACCTCTACCCCCCAGTACCTCTCTGTTACCTCTACCCCAGTACCTCTCTGTTACCTCTACCCCCCAGTACCTCTCTGTTACCTCTACCCCCCAGCAGTACCTCTCTGTTACCTCTACTCCCAGTACCTCTCTGTTACCTCTACCCCCCAGTACCTCTCTGTTACCTCTACCCCCCAGTACCTCTCTGTTACCTCTACCCCCAGTACCTCTCTGTTTCCTCTACCCCCAGTACCTCTCTGTTACCTCTACCCCCAGTACCTCTCTGTTACCTCTACTCCCCAGCATTACCGCTCTGTTACCTCTACCCCCAGTACCTCTCTGTTACCTCTACCCACCAGTCTGCTGTCATTGGTTGGTCTGCGTGGGACACCCAAGGCACCCTGGGAAATCTAGACGGTTTGTTTGTTACCTCTATTTATGTATTCAATGCATGACACACACACACACACACACACACACACACACACACACACACACACACACACACACACACACACACACACACACACACCTATCCACCATTTCTTATATAACCCGTTAAATACGACAGTTGCTGTTGTTATCAGAGTTCAACCAACAGTGAGTCTCACTCTACTAACGATGAACAGGCGACGGAGGAGAAGACTCTAGGGTGTGTCCCAAACGGCTCCCTATTTCCTATAGGGGTCCATAGTGCTCTAAACAAAAGTAGTGCACTTAATCAGGAATAGGGTTCTGTTTGGGAAGAAACCTATGATCAGTGGTGGAATGGGAAACAAATACATTAAAGAATGGAGGAAGAAATATAGATGTAATATATAATCCACTACAACATTCACCTCCCCCGAGTTTTATATAACAATGTTCTGATTTCTTTGTACTACAGTGAGGGAAAAAAGTATTTGTTCCCCTGCTGATTTTGTACGTTTGCCCACTGACAAAGACATGATCAGTCTATGATTTTAATGGTAGGCTTATTTGACCAGTGAGAGACAGAATAACAACAACAAAAATCCAGAAAAACACATGTCAAAAATGTTATGAATTGATTTGCGTTTGAATGAGGGAAATAAGTATTTGACCCCTCTGCAAAACATGACTTAGTACTTGGTGGCAAAACCCTTGTTGGCAATCACAGAGGTCAGACATTTCTTTTAGTTGGCCACCAGGTTTGCACACATCTCAGGAGGGATTTTTGTCCCACTCCTCTTTGCAGATCTTCTCCAAGTCATCAAGGTTTCGAGGCTGACGTTTGGCAACTCGAACAATCAGCTCCCTCCACAGATTTTCTATGGGATTAAGGTCTGGAGACTGGGTAGGCCACTCCAGGACCTTGTTTTGGGTCATTGTCATGCTGGAATACCCATCCATGACCCATTTTCAATGCCCTGGCTGAGGGAAGGAGGTTCTTACCCAAGATTTGACGGTACATGGCCCCGTCCATCGTCCCTTTGATGCGGTGAAGTTGTCCTGTCCCCTTGGCAGAAAAACACCCCCAAAGCATAATGTTTCCACCTCCATGTTTGACGGTGGGGATGGTGTTCTTGGGGTCATAGGCAGCATTCCTCCTCCTCCAAACACGGCAAGTTGAGTTGATGCCAAAGAGCTCCATTTTGGTCTCATCGGACCACAATACTTTCACCCAGTTCTCCTCTGAATCATTCAGATGTTCATTGGCAAACTTCAGACGGGCATGTATATGTGATTTTTTGAGCAGGGGGACCTTGCGGGCGCTGCAGGATTTCAGTCCTTCACGGCGTAGTGTGTTACCAATTGTTTTCTTGGTGACTATAGTCCCAGCTGCCTTGAGGTCATTGACAAGATCCTCCCGTGTAGTTCTGGGCTGATTCCTCACCGTTCTCATGATCATTGCAACTCCACGAGGTGAGATCTTGCATGGAGCCCCAGGCCGAGGGAGATTGACAGTTATTTTGAGTTTGTGCTCCTAATCTCAGCTCGTTACCTGTATATATATATATATATATTATTATTATTATTAATTTTTTTATAATAATTTACTACATTTGCACACACTGTATATATATTTTCTGTTTGTATTTTTGACTTCATGTTTTTTTTTTTACCCCATATGTAACTCTGTGTTGTTGTTTTTATCGCACTGCTTTGCTTTATCTTGGCCAGGTCGCAGTTGTAAATGAGAACTTGTTCTCAACTGGCTTCTTACCCGGTTAAATAAAGGTTTGTACTGTAGTGCCGTACACAGCCATGAACAGCCATGGACAAATGTGCTCCTCAAAACAGTATAATAGAAGATTCTTACCACTTTACCTTTCTGCCTTATTCAATAAGCAACAATATCAGAAACGTCTATGATACTTTGTCTTCATTCTGCAATATAGTATTTCACAAACGAACAGCCGTGGACTGCTGTGTTCAGTTAGGCAAGCGACAGAGGCTGGGATTCAATCAAATGTGCGTTGTAGACAAACACATTTTCACTGTCGAGAATGTGGCTTTTGGAAGGCAATGTTCTGGAAGTTTTGTGGAGATCACATTCACAGTAAATGCTTCGTGTACATTTTCCTTGTCTACAACTCGTCTGAGATACCATCACGCTAATCATACAATTCTGTGATCATTGGGTATCTTTATAGTGCAATAAATCACACGTAAATTAACATTTTTATTTATTTATTTATTCAAAAAACTTCAAAATACGTTTCCAGTTCAAGAAAGTAGAATGATCTTAGACACAAAGCAAAGCATCATATACAGACGGGTAAAAATCCATGTTCTTTACTGCAGACAAGCCATGGGGGGTCTTATATGGACAGTGTGTATGGAAACTTGTATGTACAATCTTTTTTACATTTACAAAAAGCTTTGTTTCTATTTTTATCTTTGTATATATATAGATAGATTTATTTTTTATTTTCCCACTAACATTTGTTCTACAATAATGAAAAACAAAAAAAAAAAAAACATTTACAGATATGTCAATCCATTTTCTCATCTTTTTATATTACAAATGTATTTCCATAAAAATATATCTCTGTACAAAAAAAGTTTTTGTTTGTTCTTAACTTTATACTCTTTTTTTCAGAGGTTGCTCAGCTTTCCAGTTTTTCTCTTGACAGTTTCTGTTTAAGTCCATGTTTGTACACTCCTTAGTTTCTCCCAAAACCCTTTTGGTCACCAGCAAAACCTCTGTCCTGAATGTCTGTTTGGTACCCAGTGCCCACCCGCCCAGTAAGAGACATAAGCAGATGCTTAGGGCCCCGAGGCAGATAGGGGGCCCCGACCAAGACGGGGGGGGGGGGGGGGGGGGGGGCACTAACATGTTTTTGACTGCGAGGTGGGGGAGGGGGGGCCCCCAAAAGTCTAGGGCCGGTCCTGTCAGTACTCCTCTACTAGTGGTTGTTGAGGCCTTGTGGACTGCACTGGTAGATGCTCCTGCTCTACTGCTGTTTGTTTCACAAGGTCTCTGGAAAGGAAAACTGATGGACGGACAACATGGAAATATAACAAACGGACCAACTATGTTGACATCAGCCCCTACACGAAAGATGTGTTACATGGAAAACAATGTTGCTTAAACGTGACGGGGATGTTTTTAAATCCTCTGCCCTCTCTTATATGTAATGTCAAATGTATATACATTAATATATTTAATTAATTCAAATAAAAGGGGACATTCTCTTCTTGCATTAAACAATTCTATAACTTCTTCTAAAATAAACAATTTCGGAGGGTGGGGAATTCAATGTGAGTTATAGATAAAACAAGACAGAAAATATATTCAATAATGCTCCAAGCTCTCTAAAATGTTATTATAATTCACTGGTTCCCTTTGCATCATAATCCTCAGAGTCTCCCCTCTGTCATTGTAGCACCACTCCTGTAGACTGTAGACCACTGGACATGTTGATATGGGAGGAGTATTGTAGACCACTGGACATGTAGATATGGGCGGAGTATTGTGGTAGCATGGAAGTTTGGAAAGCAGACCTGAAGGACCAAACATCATTCAAGTCTGGATCAACTTGCAATGTTGCTATGGAGTAACAAATTGAGATTGAAGAGGAGATCATATCCAAACTATATCATGTGAACGTTCACTTTTTGCATTACTCATTTAGCCTTGAACACCATTAAAACACAGAATCTAAAGGTATTAATATAACATTGATTTTTCTCAGAAAACTGAAAGTGAATGCCTTTGGTCAGGGGAATTAGCCTAAAAGGTCTCTCTCTCTCTCTCTCTCTCTCTCTCTCTCTCTCTCTCTCTCTCTCTCTCTCTCTCTCTCTCTCTCTCTCTCTCTCTCTCTCTCTCTCAACATATTTTGTGAAAGAAGCAGCACAGCTGAGACTAAAACAGAAACCTTGCGAGTCCAAAATGCTGAAGCGTGACTGCGTCTATCCTCCAGTACGTCATAATTATATTACTTCAATCGATCTTCACCATCTTCCCAGAAACTCTGAATGTGGGTCACATTCTATCTTTGGCTGAACAAAAACACCTTCATGTAGGTTTCTTTTCATAAAACAACATACCGTTGATGTTGATCACCCAAGTAGCTGGTCTCTGGCTAACATTCAGGCACACACACACACACAGGCACACACACACAGGCACACAGGCACACACACACACACACACACACACACAGAGAGCGAGGGAGAGATAATGATGAACACACAGAGAGAGAGGGAGAGATAATGATGAACACACAGAGAGAGAGGGAGAGATAATGATGAACACACAGAGAGAGAGGGAGAGATAATGATGAACACACAGAGAGAGAGGGAGAGATAATGATGAACACACAGAGAGAGAGGGAGAGAGATAATGATGAACACACAGAGAGAGAGGGAGAGATAATGATGAACACACAGAGAGAGAGGGAGAGGGAGAGATAATGATGAACACACAGAGAGAGAGGGAGAGGGAGAGATAATGATGAACACACAGAGAGAGAGGGAGAGATAATGATGAACACACAGAGAGCGAGGGAGAGATAATGATGAACACACAGAGAGAGAGGGATAGATAATGATGAACATACAGAGAGAGCGAGGGAGAGATAATGATGAACACACAGAGAGAGAGGGAGAGGGAGAGATAATGATGAACACACAGAGAGAGAGAGGGAGAGATAATGATGAACACACAGAGAGCGAGGGAGAGATAATGATGAACACACAGAGAGAGAGGGAGAGATAATGATGAACACACAGAGAGAGAGAGGGAGAGATAATGATGAACACACAGAGAGAGAGGGAGAGATAATGATGAACACACAGAGAGAGAGGGAGAGATAATGATGAACACACAGAGAGAGAGGGAGAGATAATGATGAACACACAGAGAGAGAGGGGAGAGATAATGATGAACACACACAGAGAGAGAGGGAGAGATAATGATGAACACACACAGAGAGAGAGGGAGAGATAATGATGAACACACAGAGAGAGAGGGAGAGATAATGATGAACACACAGAGAGAGAGGAGAGAGATAATGATGAACACACAGAGAGCGAGGGAGAGATAATGATGAACACACAGAGAGAGAGAGGGAGAGATAATGATGAACACACACAGAGAGAGAGAGGGAGAGATAATGATGAACACACAGAGAGAGAGGGAGAGATAATGATGAACACACAGAGAGAGAGGGAGAGATAATGATGAACACACAGAGAGCGAGGGAGAGATAATGATGAACACACACAGAGAGAGAGGGAGAGATAATGATGAACACACACAGAGAGAGAGGGAGAGATAATGATGAACACAGAGAGAGAGAGGGAGAGATAATGATGAACACACAGAGAGAGAGAGGGAGAGATAATGATGAACACACACAGAGAGAGAGGGAGAGATAATGATGAACACACACAGAGAGAGAGGGAGAGATAATGATGAAACACACAGAGAGAGAGAGGGAGAGAGGAGAATGATGAACACACAGAGAGAGAGGGAGAGATAATGATGAACACACACAGAGAGAGAGGGAGAGATAATGATGAACACACAGAGAGAGAGGGAGAGATAATGATGAACACACAGAGAGCGAGGGAGATATAATGATGAACACACAGAGAGAGAGAGGGAGAGATAATGATGAACACACACATAGAGAGAGGGAGAGATAATGATGAACACACAGAGAGCGAGGGAGAGATAATGATGAACACACAGAGAGCGAGGGAGAGATAATGATGAACACACAGAGAAAGAGGGAGAGAGATAATGATGAACACACAGAGAGCGAGGGAGAGATAATGAGGAACACACAGAGAGCGAGGGAGAGATAATGATGAACACACAGAGAGAGCGGGGGAGAGATAATGATGAACACACAGAGAGAGAGGGAGAGAGATAATGATGAACACACAGAGAGCGAGGGAGAGATAATGATGAACACACAGCTCATCTACAGAGAGGAAAACAGGCTGGGTGCTTTGACTAACAAGCTCTCTGTGCACCAAGTGTATATTTCTGTGTTTATTTCTGTCTCTCTCGATGGCAGAAACAAAGGCTTGACTCAAACCCACAGAAGGGACACTAAATTCTTTCCCGTCGTTCGGCTTGCTTGGCAGTGGATGGTTAGTGTCTGAAAAGCCACTATGAGGCTAGACACCGCTAAAAAAAAAGACAAGAAGGTGTAATGTCCTTCTCTTCTCCTCCTCTCTCTCTCCTCTTCTCCTCCTCTCTCTCTCCTCTCCTCCTCTCCTCTCCTCTCCTCTCCTCTCCTCTCCTCTCCTCTCCTCTCCTCTCCTCTCCACTTCCTCTCTCTCACTTCACCTCTCCTCTCCTCTCCTCTCCTCTCTCCTCCCTCTCCTCTCCTCTCCTCTCCTCTCCTCTCCTCTCCTCTCCTCTCCTCTCCTCTCCTCTCCTCTCCTCTCCTCTCCTCTCCTCTCCTCTCCACCTCTCCTCCTCTCCACCTCTCCTCTCCTCTCCTCCTCTCCACCTCTCTTCACCTCTTCTCATCTGCTAACAGAAATATAGAGGAGCCCCCTGTGTTGCTGGTTTGCCGTATCAGTTTCAGGTGGGCTATAGCACAGCCCTGGAATCAACTGAAAGTGCTTGTTACTAATCTCAAGCGGGTAAACAGGGTAGCTAGTTTCCATTTCAAAACCCACAGAGAGCCCTTATGAGTATGAATGGCTGGACAGAATGCTGCCTCGGTGCTGTCTGTGACTAAAACTGTCCGTGACTCAAAGACAATTATCTAAACGTACAACAAATAACCCTAGACCTAAAACCTTCTCCAGAGAGATGGCATTCAGTCCTTCCATATTAGATAATATGTGGTCCTCTGTAGCTCAGCTGGTAGAGCACGGCGCTTGTAACGCCAGGGTAGTGGGTTCGATCCCTGGGACCACCCATGCACAAAAATGTATGCACACAGGATTATAAATCGCTTTGGATAAAAGTGTCTGCTAAATGGCATATTATTATTATTATTAGATAATCAAATCTGCTGGTATTTAAAACCCTATGTAGGTCCATGATGTGGATAGGGATATGGACTGCATATTACCATGGGAGTCTATACAGTGTGAAAAATGTATCTAAGTCGGTCTGGATAAGAGCGTCTGCTAAATGACTAAAATGTCAATGTAAAATGAAAGCTTTGTGTGTGTGCGCTTACGTGCGTGTGTTTTTTGCGTGCGTGCATTCATGTGTTTGTTAGTGTGTGTGTGTGTGTGTGTGTGTGCACATCGGAGTGTATAGGGGTCTCAGAGAGCCGTCATACCCAGTTGTTTATGCGGAGATACTAACTAGAAGGTGATGATGTCCTCTACTCCTCTGTTACTTTGAGTAATTCACATTGAAACGATAAGAAAGAAAGATCAACAGCAGCACACCACGGTTACAGGAAGTGGACAGCTTGAAGATCATGTGACGCCGTCGCTGCTCAAGCCCATGACATCACTAGGGAAATTCAATCTTTACTTTTCCCATCAACGTACGACGGGAACGGACACCGGGCGATATTATATTCACACTGCAGAGATAAGCTACGGCTTTAAAAGTAAAACAATTTTAAAAGCAATTACCAAGTGAGGGTGAAAACAGATTGGCTGAACAATACAGTGATTGGTTTCAAAGGCTTGGATTCGATTTTTCTTTAGGTTTTTTTTTTTTCTTCTTCTAAACTGAATTATGTGATTTTAAATCGTCATTGGAAAACACATGTCAGTGATGTGGCTGCTTTAGACTGTGAGCGCTGACTACTTTGCAATGGCTCAGTGCTGTATGTGACTAAAACTGTCCGTGACTCAAAGACAATTATCTAAACGTACAACAAATTACCCTAGACCTAAAACCTTCTCCAGAGAGATGGCATTCCGTCCTTCCATATTAGATAATCAAATCTGCTGGTATTTAAAACCCTAGGCAGGTCCATGATGTGGATAGGGAGATATGGGCTGCATATTGCCATGGGAAAGCTGTGTGTTTGTGCATGTGTGTGTGTGTGCTTACGTTTGTTTGTGTGCGTGTGCGCTGAATTATGTAGGATATTTTAAATCTTCATTGGAAAACAAATGTTAGTGATGTGGCTGATTTAGACTGTGAAGGCTGCACCTGACTGGAATGGGAAATGACGTTTTTTTATTTATTTTTGTCATATAGCAGACGTTCTTATCCAGAGCAACTAACACGAGCAATTAGGGTTAAGTGCCTTGCTTAAGGGCACATCGACAGATTTTTCACCTAGTCGGCTCGGGGATTAGAACCAGCGACCTTTCGGTTACTGGCACAACGCTCTTACCCACTAAGCTACCTGCTGTCTGTCTGGTAAATCCAGGTGAGTTAGGCCTTGTAGGTGGAGACAATCTAATAGAAATGATATAAAGGGCTGAAAGTAACATTCATGAATAAAGGGTTAATGAATCTGGCTTTAATGAATCATTCATGAATCTAGGTCTCAATCTAGCTTCATGGGAAAGCTAAGGGATGTCCAACAATATACAGGGCTGATCAGGTCTACAGTATCATAGTAAAATACATGAATAAAGGGATAAAGATCTGGGTCTCAATCTAGCTTCTAAATCTCACATCATAGTAGCTCAATCCCGTGGTTGATGATGGCTGGATGACATGAAGACTTCATACGAGTTGGACATGGGTGTGTCGATGGGATGAAATGGAAGCGAATTGCATGTAACGGTCACAATTCGCAACAGTGTAACTCAAGCACCATTTTCTCCCTCCCTCTAAACGTCCACAGTGGCTACTTCTACAGGATCAAGGAGAGGACACACAGTGCAGGGAGCTTTCTACAGGATCAAGGAGGGGACACACAGTGCAGGGAGCTTTCTACAGGAGCAAGGAGGGGACACACAGTGCAGGGAGCTTTCTACAGGATCAAGGAGGGGACATACAGTGCAGGGAGCTTTCTACAGGAGCAAGGAGAGGACATACAGTGCAGGGAGCTTTCTACAGGATCAAGGAGAGGACACACAGTGCAGGGAGCTTTCTACAGGAGCAAGGAGAGGACATACAGTGCAGGGAGCTTTCTACAGGATCAAGGAGAGGACACACAGTGCAGGGAGCTTTCTACAGGATCAAGGAGGGGACACAGTGTAGGGAACATTTTAAAGCTGAGCCTCATTACCCAGAGCCTTCGTAGCATTAAGACCATCGTTAGAACCTTCTTAAAATATGTCTTTAGTAGCCAAGGTTCCCCAGAGCCTTCGTTAGTAACATCCTAAAAACCTTTGCACATCTACGAGTGATCCAGACCACTCGTAGAGCAGCCAAAGGTTTTTTTTTTTTGCCGTTCCACGTCACTTTATTTACAGACACTAAAACATAGCATCAAGATCTTTAGGCTATCTGTAGGACTGTTGCTTCAGAACGAAGTTGACCACAAATACAAAGTTGCCGAAGTATTTGCAATTGTCACAAACAAGTGAATGATAAAATGATGCTTCAAATGAAAACTGAGATGACTGCATTAAAAGATACATAGGTTACATGAGCCTACATAGGCTATTTCAATCATATTGAAATCTATTTCATGTTCAATCAATTGAGTTTTATTTTGCGACTAGGCTGTAATTTTTGCCTCAATGTGTTTCATGATGTGTGACAATGTGTGCAATAATGTGCCCGGTCTGTGATCTAGTGCATTATTATAGGGTAAGCATAATACCCTGCCTCAACAGCCTCTTTGCAGCCATAGGTGGTAATATCTCTCCAGGAGCTGATCCGTTGTCAGTATTGTGGAATAATTCTAATGTCTAAGTAAGATGTGAATGGAGAAAGCTGATCATTTTTTCATTTTCTTGATCCTATCAGTATGGACACGTGGTCTAACGACGCACATGGCGAACGTTCTCTCTACTCGCTTGTTTTGGGAAACACTCTTAAATCTCGTAAATAACGATGGCATCTGGTACGATCAGCTTCAGTTACATCGCAACTGGGAAACGAGGCCCTGATCTCTGGACAGGGTCTTCAAAGGGGAGGGTGTCAAAGAGGACACTACACCAATTTAACCACATAACCCATATCCCATCTACCCTCCCTAGTGGAAGTACAACTCACAGTGTCTGACAAACCCTTCTTCTCACGGACATCTCGACTCCATCTCACACATCACAAGATGTTACTCACTCTCTCGCTCCAGCTACTCTCACCCCCTCCCCTTCCTGTCAATAATCACAGTCCTTTTTTCTGCTGATGTTTAGATCTGAAACGTTGAAAAGCGAAGCGGCGCGTCGTCTCCCCGTCCGTTCCCACCCGCCGAAAGCCCAGCTGCACGTCTTTGCCGAACATTCCCCCGATAATTGGGAGATTATATGATGCAGGAGCCGTGGATCGGAGCGGAAACAATGTTGTCCTATGATCTGCTTAATCATTTCCAATTGAAGCTAGACACAGGAGTAATTGCGACGCCACCAACAACCCTGCTGTCAAAAGCTATGATGAGCATTCAGCAATGTTTTTCAAGATGAGCCGAGGAAAAACAGAGCAATGTGATGAAGTTGAAAAGAGATGTAAGGAGCTTTACTGAAGACGTGGTGAAGCTGATGTGACATGTTGTTTTAACTTTGTCAAGCAGTGGATGGATTTGGTGCCTCAGTCGTTTCCAGATTAGTTGAGTTTCTTGAAGAGTACAGTAGACCAACAGAGCAGGCGGTGACTAGTCCAGTTAGTGATCAAACCTTCCTCGTTTCTATCAGCCAGATTTCCTTAAAGAG
>CM072221.1:73462821-73467821 GCA_036851935.1 Coregonus suidteri | reverse complement strand
ATGAGAGATGCCATGAAATACTTAGTTAGAAATTGGATTGTGATTATCTCCTTTGTCGTTGCTGCACAGTTTGGGGACCTCAGCAGTCAGAGTCTATCTCTCCATAACAGCTGGGCGATAAAGACTGCTGAACACTGCATTTGAGCTTTTTCTCTTGAAAAATTGCGCGAAGCCAAAAAACAACCCGGGACCCCCATGGACAGATTCAGATATTCCACATTCTGCCGTGTATCCTGTGAACTGACTGCTTGTCATGTGTAGCGTCACCGCAGGGGTCTGCTTCTACCTGTTAGGATGGTGTCCACTAGTGGATACATACATTCTGTAGGCCTACGTCTGTCATATGGCTCTATTCTGTAGGCCTACGTCTGTCATATGGCTCTATTCTGTAGGCCCACGTCTGTCATATGGCTCTATTCTGTAGGCCTACGTCTGTCATATGGCTCTATTCTGTAGGCCTACGTCTGTCATATGGCTCTATTCTGTAGGCCCACGTCTGTCATATGGCTCTATTCTGTAGGCCTACGTCTGTCACATGGCTCTATTCTGTAGGCCTACGTCTGTCATATGGCTCTATTCTGTAGGCCTACGTCTGTCACATGGCTCTATTCTGTAGGCCTACGTCTGTCATATGGCTCTATTCTGTAGGCCTACGTCTGTCACATGGCTCTATTCTGTAGGCCTACGTCTGTCATATGGCTCTATTCTGTAGGCCTACATCTGTCACATGGCTCTATTCTGTAGGCCTACGTCTGTCACATGGCTCTATTCTGTAGGCCTACGTCTGTCATATGGCTCTATTCTGTAGGCCTACGTCTGTCATATGGCTCTATTCTGTAGGCCTACGTCTGTCATATGGCTCTATTCTGTAGGCCTACGTCTGTCACATGGCTCTATTCTGTAGGCCTACGTCTGTCACATGGCTCTATTCTGTAGGCCTACGTCTGTCACATGGCTCTATTCTGTAGGCCTACGTCTGTCATATGGCTCTATTCTGTAGGCCTACGTCTGTCACATGGCTCTATGTTCCTTGCCAGTTTAGTACGAACAGTTTCAGCGGCAAAACAACGATTCCTTTACAAAGGAATGAGTCAGATGTGTCAGTGCTGCACTGGAACGACAGCCTGCACGCAACGTTGGTCTCTAGGTTACGGAGTTGATGAAATAATAAATACTACATAAAGGTGAAATGTTAAGCGGTTGGAGATCTATACACTGTGCATAATGTACTGGTCATAATGTACTGGTCATAATGTACTGGTCATAATGTACTGGTCATAATGTACTGGTCATAATGTACTGGTCATAATGTACTGGTCATGATCAGACACTGCCGGTCAAAAGTTTTAGAACACCTACTCATTCCAGGGTTTTTCTTTATTTTTTACTATTTTCTACATTGTATAATAATAGTGAAGACATCAAAACTATGAAATAACACATATGGAATCATGAAGTAACCAAAAAAAAGTGTTAAACAAATCAAAATATATTTTATATTTGAGGTTCTTCAAATAGCCACCCTTTGCCTTGATGACAGCTTTGCACACTCTTGGCATTCTCTCAACCAGCTTCATGAGGTAGTCACCTGGAATGCATTTCAATTAATTTGTTATGTATGGGGTGGTCCTCTGTAGCTCAATTGGTAGAGCATGGCGCTTGTAACGCCAGGGTAGTGGGTTCGATCCCCGGGACCACACATACGTAAAAATGTATGCACACATGACTGTAAGTCGCTTTGAATAAAAGCATCTGCTAAATGGCATATTATTATTTATTATAATTAACAGGTGTGCCTTCTTAAAAGTTAATTTGTGGAATGTCTTTCCTTCTTAATGTGTTTGAACCAATCAGTTGTGTTGTGACAAGGTAGGGGGGGTATACAGAAGATAGCCCTATTTGGTAAAAGACCAAGTCCATATTATGGCAAGAACAGCTCAAATAAGCAAAGAGAAATGACAGTCCATCATTACTTTGAGACGTGAAGGTCAGTCAACAAGGAACATTTCAAGAACTTTGAAAGTTTCTTCAAGTGCAGTCGCAAAAACCATCAAGCTCTCTGATGAAACTGGCTCTCATGAGGACCGCCACAGGAATGGAATACCCAGAGTTACCACTGCTGCAGAGGATAAGGTCATTAGAGTTACCAGCCTCAGAAATTGCAGCCCAAATAAATGCTTCACAGAGTTCAAGTAACAGACACATCTCAACATCAACTGTTCAGAGGAGACTGCCTGAATCAGGCCTTCATTGTCGAATTGCTGCAAAGAAACCACTACTAAAGGACACCAATAAGAAGAAGAAACTTGCTTGGGCCAAGAAACACGAGCAATGGACATTAGACCGAATTGAATTGAAGATTTTTGGTTCCAACCACCGTGTCTTTGTGAGACGCTGTGTGGGTGAACGGATGATCTCTGCATGTGTATTTCTCACAGTAAAGCATGGAGGAGGAGGTGTTATGGTGTGGGGGTGCTTTGCTGGTGACACTATGTGATTTATTTAGAATTCAAGGCACACTTAACCAGAGTGGCTACCACAGCATTCTGCAGCGATACGCCATCCCATCTGGTTTGGGCTTTCATTTATTTTTCAACAGGACAATGACCCAACACATCTCCAGGCTGTGTAATGGCTATTTTACCAAGAAGGAGAGTGATGGAGTGAGCATCAGATGACCTGGCCTCCACAATCCCCCGACCTCAAACAAATTGAGATGGTTTGGGATGAGTCGGACCTCAGAGTGAAGGAAAAGCAGCCAACAAGTGCTCAGCATATGTGGGAACTCCAAGACTGTTGGAAAAGCATTCCAGGTGAAGCTGGTTGAGAGAATGTCAAGAGTTTGCAAAGCTGTCATCAAGGCAATGGGTGGCTATTTGAAGAATCTCAAATATAAGATATATTTTGATTTGTTTAACACTTTTTTGGTTACTACATGATTCCATATGTGTTATTTCATAGTTTTGATGTCTTCACTATTATTCTACAATGTAGAAATTAGTAAAAATAAAGAAAAACCCTTGAATGAGTAGGTGTTCTAAAACCTTTGACCGGTAGTGTACACACACACTCACACACACACACACACCTCTGGACGTAGCGGTGGCTATACCGCCGTGCACACTGTGCTGACTGTAAACTCTGTCTCGTTGGCCATGATGTCAGTGGGCTGGATGTTGCGGTCGTACATGGGGTTCTCAAACGTAGCTCGACCGTTGGTGTTCTCATGGCCTGCATAGCTGTTAAACGGTACCTTAGGTCTTCTCCTGAGAGAGAGACAGAGAGCGCGAGAGAGAGAGAGAGAGAGAGAGAGAGAGAGAGAGAGAGAGAGAGAGAGAGAGAGAGAGAGAGAGAGAGAGAGAGAGAGAGAGAGAGAGAGAGAGAGAGAGAGAGAGAGAGAGAGAGAGATGGGGAGAGAGAGAGAGAGAGAGAGAGAGAGAGAGAGAGAGCGAGAGAGAGAGAGCGAGAGAGCGAGAGAGAGAGAGAGAGAGAGAGAGCGAGAGAGAGAGAGAGAGAGAGAGAGAGAGAGAGAGAGAGAGAGAGAGAGAGATGGGGGGGGGATATGAGACACTGAAATATGAACATCAGACTTTATTACAACAAGGCAGTGCTTTTATAAAAGCCTTTACCCGATCTATCTACACACTGAGATGGGGCAGAACGTTCCATAATAGATTATTACATTTTATATATATTTTTTAATAGATTATGAAGTTGAATGATAGTTTTATGATGCAGTGGTGAATTAAGATGATGTTATTATCGCTGTGGTATACTGTAACTACAGCGCAGTACTGGCTGTTTCTCTGATTGATGCTGAGGCTGTTTGAGAAGGTTTGAATCCTAAGCAACCTGCCTACATGTTGTTTGAAGCACAATACCAACATAGCTACCGTAGTAGGTCAAAGATGTGTGCTGAAAAACCTTGGTAGCCTTGTGGAGGTAGACAGGGAAACCTAGGAAGGTTTAGGGTTAGGATATTGTATCATTTGGGACCTTTTGTAGAGGTATAGAGGGTTAATACACTGCTCAAAAAAATTAAGGGAACACTTAAACAACACATCCTAGATCTGAATGAATGAAATAATCTTATTAAATACTTTTTTCTTTACATAGTTGAATGTGCTGACAACAAAATCACACAAAAATGATCAATGGAAATCAAATTTCATCAACCCATGGAGGTCTGAATTTGGAGTCACCCTCAAAATTAAAGTGGAAAACCACACTACAGGCTGATCCAACTTTGATGTAATGTCCTTAAAACAAGTCCAAATGAGGCTCAGTAGTGTGTGTGGCCTCCACGTGCCTGTATGACCTCCCTACAACACCTGGGCATGCTCCTGATGAGGTGGCGGATGGTCTCATTTTTTACATTTACATTTTAGTCATTTTAGCAGATGCTCTTATCCAGAGCGACTTACAGTTAGTTAGTGCCTACATTATTTATTTTTTATTTTTACTTCTTTCATACCCCCTGTGGGGGACCCACAACCCTAACTTACAGTTAGTGAATACATTTTTTTTTATATACTGGCCCCCCGTGGGAATCAAACCCACAACCCTGGCGTTGCAAACGCCATGCTCTACCAACTGAGCTACATCCCTGCCGGCCATTCCCTCCCCTACCCTGGACGACGCTGGGCCAATTGTGCGCCTCCCCATGGGTCTCCCGGTCGCGGCCGGCTACGACAGAGCCTGGATTCTAACCAGGATCTCTAGTGGCACAGCTAGCACTGCGATGCAGTGCCTTAGACCACTGCGCCACTCGGGAGACCTGAGGGATCTCCTCCCAGACCTGGACTAAAGCATCCGCCAACTCCTGGACAGTCTGTGGTGCAACGTGGCGTTGGTGGATGGAGCGAGACATGATGTCCCAGATGTGCTCAATTGGATTCAGGTCTGGGGAACGGGCGGGCTAGTCCATAGCATCAATGCCTTCCTCTTGCAGGAACTGCTGACACACTCCAGCCACATGAGGTCTAGCATTGTCTTGCATT
>CM072221.1:73437821-73457821 GCA_036851935.1 Coregonus suidteri | reverse complement strand
GATCCTCTCCACAGGCTGTTTTTAGCAAACACACCAACCGGAACTGGGGAGGGGAGGGACGGAGGGAGGGAGGGAGGGGAGAGAAAGAGGGATTAAATGGAGACAAAATCAATAGTTAAAACTCAGTTTCAGTATTTTACTTCATCATTTCCAAAGGAACAGAATCAGTCCATTTAGGAAAGTGAAAACTGTCACATTTCACAAGTAGCAAAAGGCAAGAGATTGTCAATATCTAAAACTTCAACAAACTTAGTTGGAAGTAACTTTGTCATTGGTGGATATACAAACTCTTAGCTTTCAGACAAACTTTAGACAAAATATGTGTTTGTATTTCAAGCCAGAACAGCCTATAGGGACAGAATCATTATTCTGTGGCGCGAGGCAGTTTGACAGGATGCTAGTCTGTTCCAGGGCCTGTTTCTGTAGCTTTAGACAGTTTGACAGGATGCTAGTTTGTCCCAGGTCCTGTTTCTGTAGCTTTAGACAGTTTGACAGGATGCTAGTCTGTCCCAGGGCCTGTTTGTGTAGCTTTAGACAGTTTGACAGGATGCTAGTCTGTCCCAGGGCCTGTTTCTGTAGTCCCAGGGCCTGCTTCTGTAGCTTTAGACAGTTTGACAGGATGCTAGTCTGTCCCAGGGCCTGTTTCTGTAGCTTTAGACAGTTTGACAGGATGCTAGTTTGTCCCAGGGCCTGTTTCTGTAGCTTTAGACAGTTTGACAGGATGCTAGTCTGTCCCAGGGCCTGTTTCTGTAGCTTTAGACAGGATGCTAGTCTGTCCCAGGGCCTGTTTCTGTAGCTTTAGACAGTTTGACAGGATGCTAGTCTGTCCCAGGGCCTGTTTCTGTAGCTTTAGACAGTTTGACAGGATGCTAGTCTGTCCCAGGGCCTGTTTCTGTAGATTTAGACAGTTTGACAGGATGCTAGTCTGTCCCAGGGCCTGTTTCTGTAGCTTTGGACAGGATGCTAGTCTGTCCTGTTTCTGTAGCTTTAGACTGGATGCTAGTCTGTCCCAGGTCCTGTTTCTGTAGCTTTAGACAGTTTGACAGGATGCTAGTCTGTCCCAGGGCCTGTTTCTGTAGCTTTAGACAGTTTGACAGGATGCTAGTCTGTCCCAGGGCCTGTTTCTGTAGCTTTAGACAGTTTGACAGGATGCTAATGTGTCCCAGGGCCTGTTTCTGTAGCTTTAGACAGTTTGACAGGATGCTAGTCTGTCCCAGGGCCTGTTTCTGTAGCTTTAGACAGTTAGACAGGATGCTAGTCTGTCCCAGGGCCTGTTTGTGTAGCTTTAGACAGTTTGACAGGATGCTGGTCTGTCCCAGGGCCTGTTTCTGTAGCTTTAGACAGGATGCTAGTCTGTCCTGTTTCTGTAGCTTTAGACAGGATGCTAGTCTGTCCCAGGTCCTGTTTCTGTAGCTTTAGACAGTTTGACAGGATGCTAGTCTGTCCCAGGGCCCTGTTTCTGTAGCTTTAGACAGTTTGACAGGATGCTAGTCTGTCCCAGGGCCTGTTTCTGTAGCTTTAGACAGTTTGACAGGATGCTAGTCTGTCCCAGGGCCTGTTTCTGTAGCTTTAGACAGTTTGACAGGATGCTAGTCTGTCCCAGGGCCTGTTTCTGTAGCTTTAGACAGTTTGACAGGATGCTAGTCTGTTCCAGGGCCTGTTTATGTAGCTTTAGACAGTTTGACAGGATGCTAGTCTGTCCCATGGCCTGTTTCTGTAGCTTTAGACAGGATGCTAGTCTGTCCTGTTTCTGTAGCTTTAGACAGGATGCTAGTCTGTCCCAGGTCCTGTTTCTGTAGCTTTAGACAGTTTGACAGGATGCTAGTCTGTCCCAGGGCCTGTTTCTGTAGCTTTAGACAGTTTGACAGGATGCTAGTCTGTCCCATGGCCTGTTTCTGTAGCTTTAGACAGTTTTGACAGGATGCTAGTCTGTCCCAGGGCCTGTTTCTGTAGCTTTAGACAGTTTGACAGGATGCTAGTCTGTTCCAGGGCCTGTTTATGTAGCTTTAGACAGTTTGACAGGATGCTAGTCTGTCCCATGGCCTGTTTCTTCTGTAGCTTTAGACAGGATGCTAGTCTGTCCTGTTTCTGTAGCTTTAGACAGGATGCTAGTCTGTCCCAGGTCCTGTTTCTGTAGCTTTAGACAGTTTGACAGGATGCTAGTCTGTCCCAGGGCCTGTTTCTGTAGCTTTAGACAGTTTGACAGGATGCTAGTCTGTCCCAGGGCCTGTTTCTGTAGCTTTAGACAGTTTGACAGGATGGTAGTGTGTCCCAGGTCCTGTTTCTGTAGCTTTAGACAGTTTGACAGGATGCTAGTCTGTCCCAGGGCCTGTTTGTGTAGATTTAGACAGTTTGACAGGATGCTAGTCTGTCCCAGGGCCTGTTTTCTGTAGCTTTAGACAGGATGCTAGTCTGTCCTGTTTCTGTAGCTTTAGACAGGATGCTAGTCTGTCCCAGGTCCTGTTTCTGTAGCTTTAGACAGTTTGACAGGATGCTAGTCTGTCCCAGGGCCTGTTTCTGTAGCTTTAGACAGTTTGACAGGATGCTAGTCTGTCCCAGGGCCTGTTTCTGTAGCTTTAGACAGTTTGACAGGATGCTAATGTGTCCCAGGGCCTGTTTCTGTAGCTTTAGACAGTTTGACAGGATGCTAGTCTGTCCCAGGGCCTGTTTCTGTAGCTTTAGACAGTTAGACAGGATGCTAGTCTGTCCCAGGGCCTGTTTGTGTAGCTTTAGACAGTTTGACAGGATGCTAGTCTGTCCCAGGGCCTGTTTCTGTAGCTTTAGACAGGATGCTAGTCTGTCCTGTTTCTGTAGCTTTAGACAGGATGCTAGTCTGTCCCAGGTCCTGTTTCTGTAGCTTTTAGACAGTTTGACAGGATGCTAGTCTGTCCCAGGGCCTGTTTCTGTAGCTTTAGACAGTTTGACAGGATGCTAGTCTGTCCCAGGGCCTGTTTCTGTAGCTTTAGACATTTTTACAGGATGCTAGTCTGTCCCAGGGCCTGTTTCTGTAGCTTTAGACAGTTTGACAGGATGCTAGTCTGTCCCAGGGCCTGTTTCTGTAGCTTTAGACAGTTTGACAGGATGCTAGTCTGTCCCAGGGCCTGTTTCTGTAGCTTTAGACAGTTTTGACAGGATGCTAGTCTGTCCCAGGGCCTGTTTTTCTGTAGCTTTAGACAGTTTGACAGGATGCTAGTCTGTCCCAGGGCCTGTTTCTGTAGCTTTAGACAGTTTGACAGGATGCTAGTCTGTTCCAGGGCCTGTTTATGTAGCTTTAGACAGTTTGACAGGATGCTAGTCTGTCCCATGGCCTGTTTCTGTAGCTTTAGACAGGATGCTAGTCTGTCCTGTTTCTGTAGCTTTAGACAGGATGCTAGTCTGTCCCAGGTCCTGTTTCTGTAGCTTTAGACAGTTTGACAGGATGCTAGTCTGTCCCAGGGCCTGTTTCTGTAGCTTTAGACAGTTTGACAGGATGCTAGTCTGTCCCATGGCCTGTTTCTGTAGCTTTAGACAGTTTGACAGGATGCTAGTCTGTCCCAGGGCCTGTTTCTGTAGCTTTAGACAGTTTGACAGGATGCTAGTCTGTTCCAGGGCCTGTTTATGTAGCTTTAGACAGTTTGACAGGATGCTAGTCTGTCCCATGGCCTGTTTTCTTCTGTAGCTTTAGACAGGATGCTAGTCTGTCCTGTTTCTGTAGCTTTAGACAGGATGCTAGTCTGTCCCAGGTCCTGTTTCTGTAGCTTTAGACAGTTTTGACAGGATGCTAGTCTGTCCCAGGGCCTGTTTCTGTAGCTTTAGACAGTTTGACAGGATGCTAGTCTGTCCCAGGGCCTGTTTCTGTAGCTTTAGACAGTTTGACAGGATGCTAGTGTGTCCCAGGTCCTGTTTCTGTAGCTTTAGACAGTTTGACAGGATGCTAGTCTGTCCCAGGGCCTGTTTCTGTAGCTTTAGACAGTTTGACAGGATGCTAGTCTGTCCCAGGGCCTGTTTCTGTAGCTTTAGACAGTGACAGGATGCTAGTCTGTCCTGTTTCTGTAGCTTTAGACAGGATGCTAGTCTGTCCCAGGTCCTGTTTCTGTAGCTTTAGACAGTTTGACAGGATGCTAGTCTGTCCCAGGGCCTGTTTCTGTAGCTTTTAGACAGTTTGACAGGATGCTAGTCTGTCCCAGGGCCTGTTTCTGTAGCTTTAGACAGTTTGACAGGATGCTAATGTGTCCCAGGGGCCTGTTTCTGTAGCTTTAGACAGTTTGACAGGATGCTAGTCTGTCCCAGGGCCTGTTTCTGTAGCTTTAGACAGTTAGACAGGATGCTAGTCTGTCCCAGGGCCTGTTTGTGTAGCTTTAGACAGTTTGACAGGATGCTAGTCTGTCCCAGGGCCTGTTTCTGTAGCTTTAGACAGGATGCTAGTCTGTCCTGTTTCTGTAGCTTTAGACAGGATGCTAGTCTGTCCCAGGTCCTGTTTCTGTAGCTTTAGACAGTTTGACAGGATGCTAGTCTGTCCCAGGGCCTGTTTCTGTAGCTTTAGACAGTTTGACAGGATGCTAGTCTGTCCCAGGCCTGTTTCTGTAGCTTTAGACAGTTTTACAGGATGCTAGTCTGTCCCAGGGCCTGTTTCTGTAGCTTTAGACAGTTTGACAGGATGCTAGTCTGTCCCAGGGCCTGTTTCTGTAGCTTTGTTTGACAGGATGCTAGTCTGTCCCAGGGCCTGTTTCTGTAGCTTTAGACAGTTTGACAGGATGCTAGTCTGTCCCCAGGGCCTGTTTCTGTAGCTTTAGACAGTTTGACAGGATGCTAGTCTGTCCCAGGGCCTGTTTTCTGTAGCTTTAGACAGTTTTGACAGGATGCTAGTCTGTTCCAGGGCCTGTTTATGTAGCTTTAGACAGTTTGACAGGATGCTAGTCTGTCCCATGGCCTGTTTCTGTAGCTTTAGACAGGATGCTAGTCTGTCCTGTTTCTGTAGCTTTAGACAGGATGCTAGTCTGTGTCCAGGTCCTGTTTCTGTAGCTTTAGACAGTTTGACAGGATGCTAGTCTGTCCCAGGGCCTGTTTCTGTAGCTTTAGACAGTTTGACAGGATGCTAGTCTGTCCCAGGGCCTGTTTCTGTAGCTTTAGACAGTTTGACAGGATGCTAGTCTGTCTCAGGGCCTGTTTCTGTAGCTTTAGACAGTTTGACAGGATGCTAGTCTGTTCCAGGGCCTGTTTATGTAGCTTTAGACAGTTTGACAGGATGCTAGTCTGTCCCATGGCCTGTTTTCTGTAGCTTTAGACAGGATGCTAGTCTGTCCTGTTTCTGTAGCTTTAGACAGGATGCTAGTCTGTCCCAGGTCCTGTTTCTGTAGCTTTAGACAGTTTGACAGGAAGCTAGTCTGTCCCAGGGCCTGTTTCTGTAGCTTTAGACAGTTTGACAGGATGCTAGTCTGTCCCAGGGCCTGTTTCTGTAGCTTTAGACAGTTTGACAGGATGCTAGTGTGTCCCAGGTCCTGTTTCTGTAGCTTTAGACAGTTTGACAGGATGCTAGTCTGTCCCAGGGCCTGTTTCTGTAGCTTTAGACAGTTTGACAGGATGCTAGTCTGTCCCAGGGCCTGTTTCTGTAGCTTTAGACAGTTTGACAGGATGCTAGTCTGTCCCAGGGCCTGTTTCTGTAGCTTTAGACAGTTTGACAGGATGCTAGTCTGTCCCAGGGCCTGTTTCTGTAGCGCGGGGTAGTTTGACAGGACGCTAGTCTGTCAAATTAAATTAAATTTCATTTGCCACATGCGCCAAATACAACAGGTGTAGACGTTACAGTGAAATGCTTACTTACAAGCCATTAGCCAACAATGCAGTTTTTAAGAAAATTAAAAAAAGTGTTGAGTAAAAAAAGCAAATAATTAAAGAGCAGGAAAATAAAATAACAGTAGGGAGGCTATATACAGGGGGGTACTGGTACAGAGTCAATGTGAAATAACAGTAGGGACGCTATATACAGGGGGTACCGGTGCAGAGTCAATGTGTAATAACAGTAGGGAGGCTATATACAGGGGGTACCGGTACAGAGTCAATGTGAAATAACAGTAGGGAGGCTATATACAGGGGGTACCGGTACAGAGTCAATGGGAAATAACAGTAGGAAGGATATATACAGGGGGTACCGGTACAGAGTCAATGTGTAATAACAGTAGGAAGGATATATACAGGGGGTACCGGTACAGAGTCAATGTGTAATAACAGTAGGAAGGATATATACAGGGGGTACCGGTACAGAGTCAATGGGAAATAACAGTAGGAAGGATATATACAGGGGGTACCGGTACAGAGTCAATGTGCGGGGGCACCGGTTAGTCCCAGGGGCCTGTTTCTGTAGCGCGGGGCAGTTGGTTAGGATTCTAGTCTGTCCCAGGGTCTTTGGAGACATGTTGATTTGTTATTGTTGTCTTGTAACAAGTTGTAGTGTATTTACCAGACAGAAAGAGTATTTCTGTATTTCTAGCCTTTCATTTCTTACTGCCTGTCTTATTGTAGATTAGTTACCTGGTAGTTGGGGGTTGGGCGGCTCCTGGACGGTCCCCACTGTCTTCCCACTGGGACGGATATCAGCTGAAACAACAGCAACAACAGGAAGTCATCATTAGCACTTCCTGTTTGACTGACTCCCTCTCTCCCCAGACATAATTCCCTGGTACCCTGAGCGAGGGTCGCTGCTAGTGACAGGAAGCACAGGACACACTCACGCACGCACACACACACACACACACACACACACACACACACCTGCAGCGACAGGAAAGGACATGATCTGAGTCACGCTGACAAACAGCCTGGGCAGGGCGAACTGTAAATCAACCCTGTGTTTGTGTGTGTGTGTGTGTATTTGTGTGTGTGTGTGTGTGTGTGTGTGTGTGTGTGTATGTGTGTGTGTGTGTGTGTGTGTATGTGTGTGTGTATGTGTGTGTGTGTATGTGTGTGTGTGTGTGTGTATGTGTGTATGATGTATGTGTGTGTGTGTGTGTGTATGTGTGTGTGTGTGTGTGTGTGTGTGTGTGTGTGTGTGTGTGTGTGTGTGTGTGTGTGTGTGTGTGTGTGTGTGTGTGTGTGTGTGTGTGTGTGTGTGTGTGTACTGTCCACGTGTGTGTTGCCCGTACCAGCACAGACAGGTTGCTTCCCGGTCCAGCTCCCATCGGCCCGGCAGGTCCTGTGTTCTGACCCCCCAGCCAGGTAAAATCCTGGTTGACAGGTGTAGATCAGGGTGTACCCCAGAGATGGCAGCTCTATGGCCGACACATCCGCCTGGCTGGGCAACTCTGGCTGGCTACAGTGGTGGGCTGGTGAGATGGGGAGAGAGGGAGGGGGAAGGGGGAGAGAGAGAGGGAGTGTGGGGGAGGGTGGAGAGAGGGAGGGAGGGTGGAGAGGGAGAGGGAGGGTGGGTGGAGAGGGAGTGGGAGGGAGGGTGGAGAGGGAGGGAGGGTGGAGAGGGAGAGGGAGGGAGGGTGGAGAGGGAGTGGGAGGGAGGGTGGAGAGGGAGATGGAGGGACGGTGGAGAGGGAGAGGGGGAGGGAGGGAGGGAAGGTGGGGGGATAGAGAGAGAGGAGGGAGGGGTAGAGAGGGAGGGGGAGGGAGGGTGGAGAGGGAGATGGAGGGACGGTGGAGAGGGAGAGGGGGAGGGAAGGAGGGAAGGTGGGGGGATAGAGAGAGAGGAGGGAGGGGTAGAGAGGGAGGGGGAGGGAGGGTGGAGAGGGAGAGAGGGTGGAGCGGGTGAAAGGAGGAGAGGGAGAGAGAGAGAGGAGAGAGGGAGAACAGTCAGATGGATTTAGAAGACAGGGAGGAGAGATGGAGAGAGAACAGTCAGATGGATTTAGAAGACAGGGAGGAGAGATGGAGGTAGAACAGTCAGATGGATTTAGAAGACAGGAGGAGAGATGGGAGGGAGAACAGTCAGATGGATTTAGAGGACAGGGAGGAGAGATGGGAGGGAGAACAGTCAGATGGATTTAGTAGACAGGGAGGAGAGATGGAGGGAGAACAGTCAGATGGATTTAGAAGACAGGGAGGAGAGATGGAGGGAGAACAGTCAGATGGATTTAGAAGACAGGGAGGAGAGATGGAGGGAGAACAGTCAGATGGATTTAGAAGACAGGGAGGAGAGATGGAGGGAGAACAGTCAGATGGATTTAGAAGACAGGGAGGAGAGATGGAGGGAGAACAGTCAGATGGATTTAGAAGACAGGGAGGAGAGATGGAGGGAGAACAGTCAGATGAATTTAGAAGACAGGGAGGAGAGATGGAGGGAGAACAGTCAGATGGATTTAGAAGACAGGGAGGAGAGATGGAGGGAGAACAGTCAGATGGATTTAGAAGACAGGGAGGAGAGATGGAGGGAGAACAGTCAGATGGATTTTAGAAGACAGGGAGGAGAGATGGAGGGAGAACAGTCAGATGGATTTAGAAGACAGGGAGGAGAGATGGAGGGAGAACAGTCAGATGGATTTAGAAGACAGGGAGGAGAGATGGAGGGAGAACAGTCAGATGGATTTAGTAGACAGGGAGGAGAGATGGAGGGAGAACAGTCAGATGGATTTAGAAGACAGGGAGGAGAGATGGAGGGAGAACAGTTGATGGATTTAGAAGACAGGGAGGAGAGATGGAGGGAGAAACAGTCAGATGGATTTAGAAGACAGGGAGGAGAGATGGAGGGAGAACAGTCAGATGGATTTAGAAGACAGGGGGAGGAGAGATGGAGGGAGAACAGTCAGATGGATTTAGAAGACAGGGAGGAGAGATGGAGGGAGAACAGTCAGATGGATTTAGAAGACAGGGAGGAGAGATGGAGGGAGAACAGTCAGATGGATTTAGAAGACAGGGAGGAGAGATGGAGGGAGAACAGTCAGATGGATTTAGTAAACAGGGAGGAGAGATGGAGGGAGAACAGTCAGATGGATTTAGAAGACAGGGAGGAGAGATGGAGGAAGAACAGTCAGATGGATTTAGAAGACAGGGAGGAGAGATGGAGGGAGAACAGTCAGATGGATTTAGAAGACAGGGAGGAGAGATGGAGGGAGAACAGTCAGATGGATTTAGTAGACAGGGAGGAGAGATGGAGGGAGAACAGTCAGATGGATTAGAAGACAGGGAGTAGAAGAAGACAGGGAGGAGAGATGGAGGGAGAACAGTCAGATGGATTTAGAAGACAGGGAGGAGAGATGGGAGGGAGAACAGTCAGATGGATTTAGAAGACAGGGAGGAGAGATGGAGGGAGAACAGTCAGATGGATTTAGAAGACAGGGAGGAGAGATGGAGGGAGAACAGTCAGATGGATTTAGTAGACAGGGAGGAGAGATGGAGGGAGAACAGTCAGATGGATTTAGAAGACAGGGAGGAGAGATGGAGGGAGAACAGTCAGATGGATTTAGAAGACAGGGAGGAGAGATGGAGGGAGAACAGTCAGATGGATTTAGAAGACAGGGAGGAGAGATGGAGGGAGAACAGTCAGATGGATTTAGAAGACAGGGAGGAGAGATGGAGGGAGAACAGTCAGATGGATTTAGGAAGACAGGGAGGAGAGATGGAGGGAGAACAGTCAGATGGATTTAGAAGACAGGGAGGAGAGATGGAGGGAGAAACAGTCAGATGGATTTAGAAGAAAGGGAGGAGAGATGGAGGGAGAACAGTCAGATGGATTTAGAAAACAGGGAGGAGAGATGGAGGGAGAGAACAGTCAGATGGATTTAGAAGACAGGGAGGAGAGATGGAGGGAGAGAACAGTCAGATGGATTTAGAAGACAGGGAGGAGAGATGGAGGGAGAACAGTCAGATGGATTTAGAAGACAGGGAGGAGAGATGGAGGGAGAACAGTCAGATGGATTTAGAAGACAGGGAGGAGAGATGGAGGGAGAACAGTCAGAATGGATTTAGAAGACAGGGAGGAGAGATGGAGGGAGAACAGTCAGATGGATTTAGAAGACAGGGAGGAGAGATGGAGGGAGAACAGTCAGATGGATTTAGAAGACACAGGGAGGAGAGATGGAGGGAGAACAGTCAGATGGATTTAGAAGACAGGGAGGAGAGATGGAGGGAGAACAGTCAGATGGATTTAGAAGACAGGGAGGAGAGATGGAGGGAGAACAGTCAGATGGGATTTAGAAGACAGGGAGGAGAGATGGAGGGAGAACAGTCAGATGGATTTAGAAGACAGGGAGGAGAGATGGAGGGAGAACAGTCAGATGGATTTAGAAGACAGGGAGGAGAGATGGAGGGAGAACAGTCAGATGGATTTAGAATAACAGGGAGGAGAGATGGAGGGAGAACAGTCAGATGGATTTAGAAGACAGGGAGGAGAGATGGAGGGAGAACAGTCAGATGGATTTAGAAGACAGGGAGGAGAGATGGAGGGAGAACAGTCAGATGGATTTAGTAGAAAAGGGAGGAGAGATGGAGGGAGAACAGTCAGATGGATTTAGAAGACAGGGAGGAGAGATGGAGGGAGAACAGTCAGATGGATTTAGAAGACAGGGAGGAGAGATGGAGGGAGAACAGTCAGATGGATTTAGAAGACAGGGAGGAGAGATGGAGGGAGAACAGTCAGATGGATTTAGAAGACAGGGAGGAGAGATGGAGGGAGAAAAGTCAGATGGATTTAGAAGACAGGGAGGAGAGATGGAGGGAGAATAAGTCAGATGGATTTAGAAGACAGGGAGGAGAGATGGAGGGAGAACATTAGTGTGGATAATTAGTCTAGACATCCAGGAGAGCACATTAGGAGGGAGAAACTGTCTCTACATCCAGGGTGTCACATTAGTGTTAATACTCTGGTCTCTACATCCAGGGAGCACAGATGTTAGGGAGAACTGTCTCTGGATCCAGGGTGCACATTAGTGTTTAATACTCTGTCTCTAGATCCAGGGTGCACATAGTGATTTAACAGGGAGGAGAGATGGAGGGAGAAAACATCAGTGTGGATACTCTGTCTCTACAGGGAGGAGAGATGGAGGGAGAACAGTCAGATAATAATCTTTAGAGACACATCCAGGGTGCACAGAGATGGTTGGGAAACAGTCTGATCTCTAGACAGACAGGGTAGGAGAGATGGAGTGTTACAGTAATCTGTCTCTACATCCAGGGTGCACATTAGTGTTAATAATCTGTCTCTCTACATCAGGGTGCACATTTAGTGTTAAGGAGAGATGGAGGAATAATCTGATCCAGGGTGCACATTAGTGTTTAGTAATCTGAGGACATCCAGGTGCACATTAGAGTTAATAATCAGTCTGGATTTATCCAGGGTGAGACATTAGGGAGAACAGTCAGATGGATCTTAGAACACAGGGGGTGCAGAGATTAGTGTTAATAATCTGTCTCTACATCCAGGGTGCACATTAGTGTTAATAATCTGTCTCTACATCCAGGGTGCACATTAGTGTTAATAATCTGTCTCTACATCCAGGGTGAGACATTAGTGTTACATCAGATGGATTTAGAAGACTAGCGCTACATCCAGGGGTGCACATTATTGTTAATAATCTGTCTCTACATCCAGGGGTGCACATTAGAGTACAGTGATAAACAATACTAGTGTTAATAATCTTTCTCTACATTCAGGGTGCACATTAGTGTTAATAATCTGTCTCTACATCCAGGGTGCACATTAGTGTTAATAATCTGTCTCTACATCCAGGGTGCACATTAGTGTTAATACTCTGTCTCTACATCCAGGGTGCACATTAGTGTTAATAATATGTCTCTACATCCAGGGTGCACATTAGTGTTAATACTCTGTCTCTACATCCAGGGTGCACATTAGTGTTAATAATATGTCTCTACATCCAGGGTGCACATTAGTGTTAATACTCTGTCTCTACATCCAGGGTGCACATTAG
This sequence comes from Coregonus suidteri, assembly GCA_036851935.1. Lineage (NCBI taxonomy): Eukaryota > Metazoa > Chordata > Actinopteri > Salmoniformes > Salmonidae > Coregonus > Coregonus suidteri. Next base: position 73,445,975 of record CM072221.1, on the reverse strand, counting down.
TGTTAATAATCTGTCTCTACATCCAGGGTGCACATTAGTGTTAATAATCTGTCTCTACATCCAGGGTGCACATTAGTGTTAATAATCTGTCTCTACATCCAGGGTGCACATTAGTGTTAATACTCTGTCTCTACATCCAGGGTAGACATTAGTGTTAATAATCTGTCTCTACATCCAGGGTGCACATTAGTGTTAATAATCGGTCTCTACATCCAGGGTGCACATTAGTGTTAATACTCTGTCTCTACATCCAGGGTGCACATTAGTGTTAATACTCTGTCTCTACATCCAGGGTGCACATTAGTGTTAATAATCTGTCTCTACATCCAGGGTGCACATTAGTGTTAATACTCTGTCTCTACATCCAGGGTGCACATTAGTGTTAATACTCTGTCTCTACATCCAGGGTGCACATTAGTGTTAATAATCTGTCTCTACATCCAGGGTGCACATTAGTGTTAATACTCTGTCTCTACATCCAGGGTGCACATTAGTGTTAATACTCTGTCTCTACATCCAGGGTGCACATTAGGGGAGGTCCTTTACACTCTGGTTGGAAGCCGCTCTGTCTGTGTGTCTGTGTGTGTGTGTGTGTGTGTGTGTGTGTGTGTGTCTGTGTGTGTGAGTGTGTGTGTGTGTGTGTGTGAGTGTGAGTGTGAGTGGTGTGTGTGTGTGTGTGTGTGTGTGTGTGTGTGTGTGAGTGTGTGTGTGTGTGTGTGTGTGTGTGTGTGTGTGTGTGTGTGTGTGTGTGTGTGTGTGTGAGTGTGTGTGTGTGTGTGTGTGTGTGTGTGTGTGTGTGTGTGTGAGTGTGAGTGTGAGTGTGTGTGTGTGTGTGTGTGTGTGTGTGTGTGTGTGTGTGAGTGTGTGTGTGTGTACACTAACCTATACACTCTGGTTGGAAGCCGTTCCAGGTGAGGTTGGGTAGACAGGTGCGTGTTACAGAGCCTTGGAGCAGGTAACCCTTCCTACAGCTGAACAATACAGTACTGCTGATCTGTAGGGTGGACACACACGTCAGGGTTAGGGTTAGATACACACGTCAGGGTTAGATACACACGTCAGGGGGGGTTAGATACACACGTCAGGGTTAGGGTTAGATACACACGTCAGGGTTAGATACACACGTCAGGGTTAGATACACACGTCAGGGTTAGATACACACGTCAGGGTTAGACACACACGTCAGGGTTAGATACACACGTCAGGGTTAGGGTTAGATACACACGTCAGGGTTAGATACACACGTCAGGGTTAGGGTTAGATACACACGTCAGGGTTAGATACACACGTCAGGGTTAGATACACACGTCAGGGTTAGATACACACGTCAGGGTTAGACACACACGTCAGGGTTAGATACACACGTCAGGGTTAGGGTTAGATACACACGTCAGGGTTAGATACACACGTCAGGGTAGATACACACGTCAGGGATATACACACGTCAGGGTTAGATACACACGTCAGGGTTAGACACACACGTCAGGGTTAGATACACACGTCAGGGTTAGACACACACGTCAGGGTTAGATACACACGTCAGGGTTAGATACACACGTCAGGGTTAGATACACACGTCAGGGTTAGACACACACGTCAGGGTTAGATACACACGTCAGGGTTAGGGTTAGATACACACGTCAGGGTTAGATACACACGTCAGGGTTAGATACACACGTCAGGGTTAGATACACACGTCAGGGTTAGGGTTAGATACACACGTCAGGGTTAGATACACACGTCAGGGTTAGAGATACACACGTCAGGGTTAGATACACACGTCAGGGTTAGGGTTAGATACACACGTCAGGGTTAGATACACACGTCAGGGTTAGGGTTAGATACACACGTCAGGGTTAGGGTTAGATACACACGTCAGGGTTAGACACACACGTCAGGGTTAGATACACACGTCAGGGTTAGGGTTAGATACACACGTCAGGGTTAGATACACACGTCAGGGTTAGATACACACGTCAGGGTTAGGGTTAGATACACACGTCAGGGTTAGATACACACGTCAGGGTTAGATACACACGTCAGGGTTAGGGTTAGATACACACGTCAGGGTCAGGGTTAGATACACACGTCAGGGTTAGGGTTAGATACACACGTCAGGGTTAGATACACACGTCAGGGTTAGATACACACGTCAGGGTTAGATACACACGTCAGGGTTAGATACACACGTCAGGGTTAGATACACACGTCAGGGTTAGGGTTAGATACACACGTCAGGGTTAGGGTTAGATACACACGTCAGGGTTAGATACACACGTCAGGGTTAGATACACACGTCAGGGTTAGATACACACACAGGGTTAGGGTTAGATACACAGGTTAGGGTTAGATACACACGTCAGGGTTAGATCCACACGTCAGGGTTAGATACACACGTCAGGGTTAGATACACACGTCAGGGTTAGGGTTAGATACACACGTCAGGGTTAGATACACACGTCAGGGTTAGGGTTAGATACACACGTCAGGGTTAGGGTTAGATACACACGTCAGGGTTATACACAGGGTTAGATACACACGTCAGGGTTAGATACACACGTCAGGGTTAGATACACACGTCAGGGTTAGATACACACGTCAGGGTTAGATACACACGTCAGGGTTAGGGTTAGATACACACGTCAGGGTTAGATACACACGTCAGGGTTAGGGTTAGATACACACGTCAGGGTTAGGGTTAGATACACACGTCAGGGTTAGATACACACGTCAGGGTTAGATACACACGTCAGGGTTAGATACACACGTCAGGGTTAGATACACACGTCAGGGTTAGGGTTAGATACACACGTCAGGGTTTCCCACACATCCCCACAGTTATTGTAACCTGGTAGCCTTAGGGTTACACATCCCCACAGTATTGATAACACTGGTAGGTTAGATTCCCACACATCCCCAGGGTATTGTAACCTGGTCAGCCTGCATTCCCACACATCCCCACAGTATTGTAACACTGGTAGCCTGCATTCCCACACATCCCCACAGTATTGTACACCTGGTTAGGCCTGCATTCCACGTCAGGGTTACATCCCACACAGTATTGTACACACGTAAGCCCATGGTAGCCCTGCATTCGTCCACCACACATCCCCACAGTATTGTAACCTGGTAGATACACACGCATTCCCCCACACATCCCCACAGTATTGTAACCTGGTAGCCTGCATTCCCACCACACATCCCCACAGTATTGTAACCTGGTAGCCTGCATTCCCACCACATCCCCACAGTATTGTAACCTGGTAGCCTGCATTCCCACCACACATCCCCACAGTATTGTAACCTGGTAGCCTGCATTCCCACCACACATCCCCACAGTATTGTAACCTGGTAGCCTTGGGTGTTGTTCTGGTTTCCAAACAGGGGGGTTCCAGGGTCTCCACAGGTGGTGTGACTGGGATCTGAAACATAGACAGAGGAGGCCCCCGGTGCATCAATAAGGGATCATAGCTTTCACCTGGATTCACCTGGTCAGTCTAAGTCATGGAAAGAGCAGGTGTTTGTCCACTCAGTGGATATATTTACAGAGTTTGACCAACTTTAGAATGTTGAATATTGTTCTTATTCTAGACATTCCGTTAAATAACATTATTTAAATATTCAGCGTGTTATGTTGTTGGGGTGCTCACATGCCTGCAATACCATTTAGGGTCATCATGTAAATGCATCATAATGTAGAAACCCAACTCTCTGAATACAGTACATGTCTCTGGTATGGGATGGCTGAGTGCCTGGTCTGTGTTGGTTCCTGATAGCTAGTAGGACCCATTCTTACCAATGCAGGATGGCTGAGTGCCTGGTCTGAGTTGGTTCCTGATAGCTAGTAGGACCCATTCTTACCTATGCAGGATGGCTGAGTGCCGCTCCACATGCCATCATACTGACAGTATCGTCTGGCTGAGCCCACCAACACCAAAGGAGGAGAGCAGGAGAAGGAGACAGAGGAGAGGTAGGTGAACCCACGGTCCTCCCTTTTCCCCTGGGCCGGGACACCTGGGTCTCCACAGAACACAGCTAGAGGGGGAGGGTGGGGGGAGAGAGGGGAGAGGGGAGAGGGGAGAGGGGAGAGGGGAGAGGGGAGAGGAGGAGGGTGGGGGGAGAGAGAGAAGCTATGGAAGATGTGCTATTTACATTTTAGTCATTTAGCAGAAGCTCTTATCCAGAGCGACTTACAGTTAGTGAGTGTATACATTTTCATACTGGCCCCCCGTGTGGGAAACGAACCCACAACCCTGGCATTGCAAGCGCCATGCTCTACCAACTGAGCTACAGGGGCTATCATTTGATAACATTTTAAAAAATCTACGCATTTGAGTACTGTGTCTGCAATATGAAACCAATGTGTCTGCAATATGAAACCAATGTGTCTGCAATGTGAAACCAATGTGTCTGCAATATGAAACCAATGTGTCTGCAATATGAAACCAATGTGTCTGCAATGTGAAACCAATGTGTCTGCAATATGAAACCAATGTGTCTGCAATGTGAAACCAATGTGTCTGCAATGTGAAACCAATGTGTCTGCAATATGAAACCAATGTGTCTGCAATATGAAACCAATGTGTCTGCAATATGAAACCAATGTGTCTGCAATATGAAACCAATGTGTCTGCAATATGAAACCAATGTGTCTGCAATATGAAACCAATGTGTCTCTGAAACCAATGTGTCTGCAATATGAAACCAATGTGTCTGCAATGTGAAACCAATGTGTCTGCAATATGAAACCAATGTGTCTGCAATATGAAACCAATGTGTTCTGCAATGTGAAACCAATGTGTCTGCAATATGAAACCAATGTGTCTGCAATATGAAACCAATGTGTCAGCAATATGAAAACCAAAACCAATGTGTCTGCAATATGAAACCAATGTGTCTGCAATATGAAACCAATGTGTCTGCAATGTGAAACCAATGTGTCTGCAATATGAAACCAATGTGAAACCAATGTGTCTGCAATGTGAAACCAATGTGTCTGCAATATGAAACCAATGTGTCTGCAATGTGAAACCAATGTGTCAGCAATATGAAACCAATGTGAAACCAATGTGTCTGCAATGTGAAACCAATGTGTCTGCAATATGAAACCAATGTGTCTGCAATGTGAAACCAATGTGTCTGCAATATGAAACCAATGTGTCTGCAATGTGAAACCAATGTGTCTGCAATGTGAAACCAATGTGTCTGCAATGTGAAACCAATGTGTCTGCAATGTGAAACCAATGTGTCTGCAATATGAAACCAATGTGTCTGCAATGTGAAACCAATGTGTCTGCAATGTGAAACCAATGTGTCTGCAATGTGAAACCAATGTGTCTGCAATGTGAAACCAATGTGTCTGCAATGTGAAACCAATGTGTCTGCAATGTGAAACCAATGTGTCTGCAATATGAAACCAATGTGTCTGCAATGTGAAACCAATGTGTCTGCAATGTGAAACCAATGTGTCTGCAATGTGAAACCAATGTGTCTGCAATGTGAAACCAATGTGTCTGCAATGTGAAAAACCAATGTGTCTGCAATGTGAAATGTGTCTGCAATGTGTCTGCAATATGAAACCAATGTGTCTGCAATGTGAAACAATGTGTCTGCAATGTGAAACCAATGTGTATGTAATGTGAAACCAATGTGTCTGCAATATGAAATCAATGTGTCTGCAATGTGTCTGCAATGTGAAACCAATGTGAAACCAATGTGTCTGCAATGTGAAACCAATGTGTCTGCAATATGAAACCAATGTGTCTGCAATGTGAAACCAATGTGTCTGCAATGTGAAACCAATGTGAAACCAATGTGTCTGCAATGTGAAACCAATGTGTCTGCAATATGAAACCAATGTGTCTGCAATGTGAAACCAATGTGTCTGCAATATGAAACCAATGTGTCTGCAATATGAAACCAATGTGTCTGCAATGTGAAACCAATGTGTCTGCAATATGAAACCAATGTGTCTGCAATATGAAACCAATGTGTCTGCAATGTGAAACCAATGTGTCTGCAATATGAAACCAATGTGTCTGCAATGTGAAACCAATGTGTCTGCAATGTGAAACCAATGTGTCTGCAATGTGAAACCAATGTGTCTGCAATATGAAACCAATGTGTCTGCAATATGAAACCAATGTGTCTGCAATATGAAAACCAATGTGTCTGCAATGTGAAACCAATGTGTCTGCAATATGAAACCAATGTGTCTGCAATATGAAACCAATGTGTCTGCAATATGAAACCAATGTGTCTGCAATATGAAACCAATGTGTCTGCAATATGAAACCAATGTGTCTGCAATATGAAACCAATGTGTCTGCAATATGAAACCAATGTGTCTGCAATGTGAAACCAATGTGAAACCAATGTGTCTGCAATATGAAACCAATGTGTCTGCAATATGAAACCAATGTGTCTGCAATATGAAACCAATGTGTCTGCAATATGAAACCAATGTGTCTGCAATATGAAACAATGTGTAGTCTGCAATGTGAAACCAATGTGTCTGCAATATGAAACCAATGTGTCTGCAATATGAAACCAATGTGTCTGCAATATGAAACCAATGTGTCTGCAATATGAAACCAACCAATGAAACCAATGTGTCTGCAATATGAAACCAATGTGTCTGCAATATGAAACCAATGTGTCTGCAATGTGAAACCAATGTGTCTGCAATATGAAACCAATGTGTCTGCAATATGAAACCAATGTGTCTGCAATATGAAACCAATGTGTCTGCAATGTGAAACCAATGTGAAACCAATGTGTCTGCAATATGAAACCAATGTGTCTGCAATATGAAACCAATGTGTCTGCAATATATGAAACCAATGTGTCTGCAATATGAAACCAATGTGTCTGCAATGTGAAACCAATGTGTCTGCAATGTGAAAACCAATGTGTCTGCAATGTGTCTGCAAACCAATGTGTGTCTGCAATGTGAAACCAATGTGTCTGCAATATGAACCAATGTGTCTGCAATGTGAAACCAATGTGTCTGCAATATGAAACCAATGTGTCTGCAATGTGAAACCAATGTGTCTGCAATATGAAACCAAATGTGTCTGCAATATGAAACCAATGTGTCTGCAATGTGAAACCAATGTGTCTGCAATATGAAACCAATGTGTCTGCAATATGAAACCAATGTGTCTGCAAATGTGAAACCAATGTGTCTGCAATATGAAACCAATGTGTCTGCAATATGAAACCAATGTGTCTGCAATGTGAAACCAATGTGTCTGCAATGTGAAACCAATGTGTCTGCAATATGAAACCAATGTGTCTGCAATGTGAAACCAATGTGTCTGCAATGTGAAACCAATGTGTCTGCAATGTGAAACCAATGTGTCTGCAATATGAACCAATGTGTCTGCAATATGAAACCAATGTGTCTGCAATATGAAACCAATGTGACTGCAATGTGAAACCAATGTGTCTGCAATGTGTCTGCAATATGAAACCAATGTGTCTGCAATGTGAAAACCAATGTGTCTGCAATGTGAAACAAATGCAATATGAAACCAATGTGTCTGCAATGTGAAACCAATGTGTCTGCAATGTGAAACCAATGTGTCTGCAATGTGAAACCAATGTGTCTGCAATGTGAAACCAATGTGTCTGCAATATGAAACCAATGTGTCTGCAATATGAAACCAATGTGTCTGCAATGTGAAACCAATGTGTCTGCAATGTGAAACCAATGTGTCTGCAATATGAAACCAATGTGTCTGCAATGTGAAACCAATGTGTCTGCAATGTGAAACCAATGTGTCTGCAATATGAAACCAATGTGTCTGCAATGTGAAACCAATGTGTCTGCAATATGAAACCAATGTGTCTGCAATGTGAAACCAATGTGTGAAAACCAATGTCTGCAATATGAAACCAATGTGTCTGCAATATGAAACCAATGTGTCTGCAATGTGAAACCAATGTGTCTGCAATATGAAACCCAATGTGAAACCAATGTGTCTGCAATGTGAAACCAATGTGTCTGCAATATGAAACCAATGTGTCTGCAATATGAAACCAATGTGTCTGCAATGAAACCAATGTGTCTGCAATGTGAAACCAAATGTCTGCAATATGAAACCAATGTGTCTGCAATATGAAACCAATGTGTCTGCAATATGAAACCAA
>CM072221.1:73412821-73432821 GCA_036851935.1 Coregonus suidteri | reverse complement strand
AGAATTAGGCCAATACCCGCTAATTATCAAAATCCAGAAAAGAGCCGTTAAATTCTATAACCACTTAAAAGGAAGCGATTCCCAAACCTTCCATAACAAAGCCATCACCTACAGAGAGATGAACTTGGAGAAGAGTCCCCTAAGTAAGCTTGTCCTGGGGCTCTGTTCACAAACACAAACAGACCTCACAGAGCCCCAGGACAACAACACAATTAGACCCAACCAAATAATGAGAAAACAAAAAGATAATTACTTATTTATTTATTTTATGTCATTTAGCAGACGCTCTTATCCAGAGCGACTTACAGGAGCAATTAGGGTTAAGTGCCTTGCTCAAGGGCACATCGACAGATTTTTCACCTAGTCGGCTCGGGGATTAGAACCAGCGAACTTTCGGTTACTGGCACAATGCTCTTACCCACAAAGCTACCTGCCGCCCTACTTGACACATTGGAAAGAACAAACAAAAAAACAGCGCAAACTATAATACTATTTGGCCCTAAACAGAGAGTACACAGTGGCAGAATACCTGCCCACTGTGACTGACCCAAACTTAAGGAAAACTTTGACTATGTACAGACTCAGTGAGCATAGCCTTGCTATTGAGAAAGGCCGCCGTAGGCAGACCTGGCTCTCAAGAGAAGACAGGCTATGTGCACACTGCCCACACAATGAGATGGAAACTGAGCTGCACTTCCTAACCTCCTGCCAAATGTATGACCATATTAGAGACACATATTTCCCTTAGATTACAGCGATCCACAAAGAATTCGAAAACAAACCCAATTTTGATAAACTCCCTTATCTACTGGGTATAAAACCACAGTGTGCCATCACAGCAGCAAGATTTGTGACCTGTTGCCACAAGAAAAGGGCAACCAATGAAGAACAAACACCATTGTAAATACAACCCATATTTATGTTTATTTATTTTCCCATTTGTACTTTAACTATTTGCACATAATTACAACCCTATATATAGACATAATATGACATTTGAAATGTCTTTATTCTTTTGGAACTTCTGAGTGTAATGTTTACTGTTAATATTTATTGTTTATTTCACTTTTGTTTACAATCTACTTCACTTGCTTTGGCAATGTTAACACACGTTTCCCATGCCAATAAAGCCCCTTAAATTGAAATTGAATTGAATTGAATTGAGAGAGAGAGAGAGAGAGAGAGAGTGAGATAGAGAGTGAGAGAGCTAGAGAGAGAGAGAGAGCGAGAGAGAGATAGAGATAGAGAGAGCGAGAGAGAGAGAGATAGAGAGAGCGAGAGAGAGAGAGAGAGATAGAGAGAGTGAGAGAGAGAGAGAGAGGGAGAGAGAGAGAGAGAGAGAGAGAGAAGAGAGCGAGAGAGAAAGAGAGAGAGATAGAGAGCGAGAGAGAGAGAGAGAGAGAGAGAGAGAGAGAGAGAGCGAGAGAGAGAGAGAGAGATAGAGCGAGAAGAGAGAGAGAGAGAGAGAGAGAGAGCGAGAGAGCGAGAGAGAGAGAGAGCGAGAGCGAGATATAGAGAGAGGAGAGAATTTCTCAGCATTTTTTTTAAAAAAAAAAATATATATTTAGAGTTGGATAAACTTGGATATAAACAGGATGCTACATAACCTTCACTCCAAATCAATACTCCAAACCTAAAACCTGATTTTGGACAAAGTTACATGGAAGGATTCCTACTACCAAAGATTCCTATTCCCAAGGAATATATTATATTGTACTTTATAAGGACTACAACTTCAATTAGCACTGAGGTTTGAAGTGAGAGGTGCCAAAGCCCTTGAGCCCAACAGGAGAGTTTCACAGCGTGTGAGAGAGAACAGCCGATTAGAGAGCTGTCCACCCCCGCAGAGAAGCAGAACAGCCCACTTCAGATCCTGGGCTCCCGAGTGGCGCAGTGGTCTAAGGCACTGCATCTCAGTGCTTGAGGCGTCACTACAGACCCCCTGGTTCGATTCCAGGCTGTATCACATCCGGCCGTGATTGGGAGTCCCATAGGGCGGCGCACAATTGGCCCAGCGTCGTCCGGGTTTGGCCGGTGTAGGCCATCATTGTAAATAAGAATTTGTTCTTAACTGACTTGCCTGGTTAAATAAAAAAGAATTACAAAAAAATCCTGACTTCCAGTCCAGTCTTGACACCACAGCACAGGCACAAACGACCTGAGAGCACAGCAGGAAAAGGGAGTAGCAGAACACAGCACACAAGGGAGTTTCGAAAAGATTCTCCTACTTACTTCTCCACCCTGCTACCATGAAAAGACATCCACAGTGTTCAGCTGTGCTAACATAATTGCAAAAGGGTTTTCTAATGATCAATTAGCCTTTTTAAAATGATAAACTTGGATTAGCAAACACAACGTGCCATTGGAACACAGGACTGATGGTTGCTGATAATGGGCCTCTGTACGCCTATGTAGATATTCCATTAAAAATCAGCCGTTTCCAGCTACAATGGCCATTTACAACGTTAACAATGTCTACACTGTATTTCTGATCAATTTGATGTTATTTTAATGGAAAAAAATTGCTTTTCTTTACAAAACAAGGACATTTCTAAGTGACCCCAAACTTTTGAACGTAGTGTATATACAGTGGGGAGAACAAGTATTTGATACACTGCCGATTTTGCAGGTTTTCCTACTTACAAAGCATGTAGAGGTCTGTAATTTTTATCATATGTACACTTCAACTGTGAGAGACGGAATCTAAAACAAAAATCCAGAAAATCACATTGTATGATTTTTAAGTAATACATTTGCATTTTATTGCATGACATAAGTATTTGATCACCTACCAACCAGTAAGAATAGTGAAGACATCAAAACTATGAAATAACACATATGGAATCATGTAGTAACCCAAAAAGTGTTAAACAAATCAAAATATATTTTATATTTGAGATTCTTCAAATAGGGGACCGTGTGAATCAGGCCTTCATGGTCTTCATGGCCTTCAATTGCTGCAAATAAACCACTACTAAAGGACACCAATAATAAGAAGAGAACTGCTTGGGCCAAGAAACACGAGCAATGGACATTAGACCAGTGGAAATGTGTCCTTTGGTCTGGAGTCCAAATTTGAGATATTTGGTTCCAATCGCTGTGTCTTTGTGAGACGCGGTATGGGTGAACAGATGGGGCGGCGCGCAATTGGCCCAGCGTCGTTCAGGGTAGGGGAGGGAATGGCCGGCAGGGATGTAGCTCAGTTGATAGAGCATGGCGTTTGGCCCAGCGTCGTCCAGGGTAGGGGAGGGAATGGCCGGGCAGGGATGTAGCTCAGTTGATAGAGCATGGCGTTTGGCCCAGCGTCGTCCAGGGTAGGGGAGGGAATGGCCGGCAGGGATGTAGCTCAGTTGATAGAGCATGGTGTTTGCAACGCCAGGGTTGTGGGTTCCCCACAGGGGGTATGAAATAAATAAAAATAAAAAATAAATGATGTATGCACTCACTAACTGTAAGTCGCTCTGGATAAGAGCGTCTGCTAAAATGACTAAAATGTAAATGTAAATAAAATTTGACATACCAATTAGGATCTGGCAAAAAATACTTGAACCATTTATAGAACCCATTGCCCTTTATGGTTGTGAGGTCTGGGGTCCGCTCACCAACCAATATTTCACAAAATGGGACAAACACCAAATTGAGACTCTGAATGCAGAATTCTCAAAAAATGTACTTTGTGTACAATGCAAAAGCCCAAACAATGCATAATTAGGACAATGCCCGCTAGTTGGAGAATAAGAGCACCTCCTCCCAGCTGCCCACTGCACTGAGGCTAGGAAACACTGTCACCACCGATAAATGTACAATAATCGAGAATTTCAACAAGCATTTTGCTACGGCTGGCAATGCTTTCCACCTGGCTACCCCTACCCCGGCCACCAGCCTTGCACCCTCCGCTGCAACTTGCCCATGCCCCCCACCCCGCTTCTTCTTCTCACAAATTCAGACAGGTGATGTTCTGAAAGAGCTGCAAAATCTAGACCCCTACAAATCATCTGGGCTAGACAATCTGGACCCTTTCTTTCTAAAACTAGCCGCCGAAATTGTCGCAACCCCTATTACCAGCCTGTTCAACCTCTCTTTCGTAACATCTGAGATCCCCAGAGATTGGAAAGCTGCTGCGGTCATCCCCCTCTTCAAAGGGGGTGACACTCTAGATCCAAACTGTTACAGACCTATATCCATCCTGCCCTGCCTTTCGAAAGTTTTTGAAAGCCAAGTTAAAAAACAGATCACCGACCATTTTGAATCCCACCGTACCTTCTCCGCTATGCAATCCGGTTTCCGAGCTGGTCATGGGTGCACCTCAGCCACGCTCAAGGTCCTAAACAATATTATAACCGCGATCGATAATAGACAGTACTGTGCAGCCGTCTTCATCGACCTGGCCAAGGCTTTCGACTCTGTCAACCACCGCATTCTTATTGGCAGACTAAATAGCCTTGGTTTCTCAAATGACTGCCTCGCCTGGTTCACCAACTACTTCTCAGATAGAGTTCAATGTGTCAAATCGGAGGGCCTGTTGTCTGGACCTCTGGCAGTCTCTATCGGGGTGCCACAGGGTTCAATTCTTGGGCCGACTCTTTTCTCTGTGTATATCAATGATGTCGCTCTTGCTGCTGGTGACTCTCAGATCCACCTCTACGCAGACAACACCATTTTGTATACATTTGGCCCTTCATTGGACACTGTGTTAACAAACCTTCAAAAGAGCTTCACTGCCATACAACACTCCTTCAGTAGTCTCCAACTGCTCTTAAACACTAGTAAAACTAAATGCATGCTCTTCAATCGAACGCTGCTGGCACCCGCCCACCCGACTAGAATCACTACTCTCGACGGGTCTGACCTAGAGTATGTGGACAACTACAAATACCTAGGTGTGTGGTTAGACTGTAAACTCTCCTTCCAGACTCACATGAATCATCTCCAATCCAAAGTTAGATCTAGAATTGGCTTCCTATTTCGCAACAAAGCCCCCTTCACTCATGCTGCCAAACATGCCCTCGTAAAACTGACTATCCTACCGATCCTTGACTTCGGCGATGTCATTTACAAAATAGCCTCCAACACCCTACTCAGCAAATTGGATGTAGTCTATCACAGTGCCATCCGTTTTGTCACCAAAGCCCCATACACTACCCACCACTGTGACCTGTACGCTCTTGTTGGCTGGTCCTCACTACATGTTCGTCGTCAAACCCACTGGCTCCAGGCCATCTATAAATCACTGCTAGGCAAATCCCGGCCTTATCTTAGCTCATTGGTCACCATAGCAACACCCACCCGTAGTATGCGCTCCAGCAGGTATATCTCACTGGTCATCCACAAAGCCAACACCTCCTTTGGCCGCTATTCCTTCCAGTTCTCTGCTGCCAATGACTGGAACGAATTGCAAAAATCTCTGAAGCTGGAGAGTCTTATCTCCCTCACTAACTTTAAGCATCAGTTGTCAGAGCAGCTTACCGATCACTGCACCTGTACACAGCCCATCTGAAATTAGCCCACTCAACTACCTCATCCCCATATTGTTATTTATTTTGCTCATTTGCACCCCAGTATCTCTATTTGCACATCATCTCTATCATTCCAGTGTTAATACTAATTGTAATTTTTTTGCACTATAGCCTATTTATTGCCTTACCTCCATAACTTGCTACATTTGCACACACTGTATATATATTTTATGTTGTATTTTTGACTTTATGTTTTGTTTACCCCATATGTAACTCTGTGTTGTTGTTGTTTTTATCGCACTGCTTTGCTTTATCTTGGCCAGGTCGCAGTTGTAAATGAGAACTTGTTCTCAACTGGCTTACCTGGTTAAATAAAGGTTAAATAAAAAATACATAAAACGTTATCAAAATCCAGAAAATAGCTTTTAAATTCTACAACCACCTAAAAGGAAGCGATTCCCAAACCTTCCATAACAAAGCCATCAATTACAGAGAGATTAACCTGGAGAAGTGTCCCCTAAGCAAGCTGGTTCTGGGGCTCTGTTCACTAACACAAACAGACCACACAGAGCCCCAGGACAGCAACACAATTAGAACCAACCAAATCATGAGAAAACAAAAGATAATTACTTGACACATTGGAAAGCATCAACAAAGAATCAGAACAAACTGGAATGCTATTTGGACCTAAACAGAGAGTACACCATAGCAGAATACCTGACCACTGTGACTAACCCAAACTTAAGGAAAGCATTGACTATGTACAGACTCAGTGAGCATAGCCTTGCTATTGAGAAAGGCCGCCGTAGGCAGACCTGGCTCTCGAGAGAAGACAGGCTATGTGCACACTGCCCACAAAATGAGGTGGAAACTGAGCTGCACTTCCTAACCTCCTGCCAAATGTATGACCATATTAGAGATACATATTTCCCTCAGATTGCACAGACCCACAAAGAATTTGAAAACAAATCCAATCTTGATAAACTCCCATTAGACCCAACCAAACTATGAGAAAGCAAAAATATATCCATTTGACACACTGGAAAAAAATCAACCAAAAAAACAAAGCAAATTGGAATGCTATCTGGCCCTAAATAGAGAGTATACAGTGGAAGAATACCTGACTGACAAATTAAGAAATTCCTTGACTATTTACAGACTCAGTGAGAATAGCCTTGCTGTTAAGATTAGCCACCATTGGCAGAACCTACCGTAGGCAGACCTGGCTCTCAAGAGAAGACAGGCTATGTGCACACTGCCCACAAAATGAGGTGGAAACTGAGCTGCACTTCCTAACCTCCTGCCAAATGTATGACCATATTAGAGACACATATTTCCCGTAGATCACACAGACCCACAAATAAGGTGGGGGGAAAAAGTATTTAGTCAGCCACCAATTGTGCAAGTTCTCCCACTTAAAAAGATGAGAGAGGCCTGTAATTTTCATCATGGGTACACGTCAACTATGACAGACAAATTGAGATTTTTTTTCTCCAGAAAATCACATTGTAGGATTTTTTCTGAATTTATTAGCAAATTATGGTGGAAAATAAGTATTTGGTCACCTACAAACAAGCAAGATTTCTGGCTCTCACAGACCTTCTTTAAGAGGCTCCTCTGTCCTCCACTCGTTACCTGTATTAATGGCACCTGTCTGAACTTGTTATCAGTATAAAAGACACCTGTCCACAACCTCAAACAGTCACACTCCAAACTCCACTATGGCCAAGACCAAAGAGCTGTCAAAGGACACCAGAAACAAAATTGTAGACCTGCACCAGGCTGGGAAGACTGAATCTGCAATAGGAAAGCAGCTTGGTTTGAAGAAATCAACTGTGGGAGCAATTATTAGAAAATGGAAATCCTCCTGCTCCTCCTTGCACCAAGGCGGAGGTAGCGGTCCTGCTGCTGGGTTGTTGCCCTCCTACGGCCTCCTCCACGTCTCCTGATGTACTGGCCTGTCTCCTGGTAGCACCTCCATGCTCTGGACACTACGCTGACAGACACAGCAAACCTTCTTGCCACAGCTCACATTGATGTGCCATCCTGGATGAGCTGCACTACCTGAGCCACTTGTGTGGGTTGTAGACTCCGTCTCATGCTACCACTAGAGTGAAAGCACCGCCAGCATTCAAAAGTGACCAAAACATCAGCCAGGAAGCATAGGAACTGATAAGTGGTCTGTGGTCACCACCTGCAGAATCACTTCTTTATTGGGGGTGTCTTGCTAATTGCAATAATTTCCACCTGTTGTCGATTCCATTTGCACAACAGCATGTGAAATGTATTGTCAATCAGTGTTGCTTCCTATGTGGACAGTTTGATTTCACAGAAGTGTGATTGACTTGGAGTTACATTGTGTTGTTTAAGTGTTCCCTTTTTTTTTTTGAGCAGTATATATATATATATATATATATATATATATATATATATATATATATATATATATATATATATATATATATATATATATATATATATGTGTGTATGTATGTGCTAGAGTCTGTGTGTGTCAGTACCTTTGCATTGTGGCTTGGTCCCGTTCCATGTGCGGTCCTTAGTGCAGACCAGGGTTGAAGCGCGGTCAGCATCCATAGTGAAGCCTGGGGCACACTGGAAACTCACAGTGCTGTTGTAGGTGAAGTCACTGCCCAGCCTCAAACCATTAGCTGGCACACCTGGGTCCCCACACATAATTACTGGGGAGAGAGAAAGAGAGAGGAAGGACTGATCACTGATAACGATGAGACAGCCCGAGTGGAGGTCAGAGACCTGGCCATGTGGTGCCAGGACAACAACCTCTCCCTCAACGTGATCAAGACAAAGGAGATGATTGTGGACTACAGAAAAAGGAGGACCGAGCACGCCCCATTCTCATCGACGGGGCTGTATTGGAGCAGGTTGAGAGCTTCAAGTGCCTTGGTGTCCACATCACCAAAGAACTATCATGGTCCAAACACACCAAGACAGCCGTGAAGAGGGCACAATAAAGCCTATTCCCCCTCAGGAGACAAAATATATAGCATGGGTCCTCAGATCCTCAAACAGTTCTACAGCTGCACCATCGAGAGCATCCTGACTGGTTGCATCACCGCCTGGTATGGCAACTGCTCGGCCTCCGACCACAAGGCACTACAGAGGGTAGTGCGTACGGCCCAGTACATCACTGGGGCCAAACTTCATGCCATCCAGGACCTCTATACCAGGCGGTGTCAGAGGAAGGCCATAAAAATTGCCAAAGACTCCAGCCACCCTGGTCATAGACTGTTCTCTCTGCTACCGCACTGCAAGCGGTACAGGTGCGCCAAGTCTAGGTCCAAAAGGCTTCTTAACAGCTTCTACCCCCAAGCCATAAGACTCCTAAACAGCTAATCATGGCTACCCGGACTATATGCATTGTCCCCCCACAACCTCTTTTTACGCAGCTGCTACTTTCTGTTTATTATCTATGCATAGTCACTTTAACTCTACCCACACACATATTATCTCAATTACCTCGACTAACCGGTGCCCCCACTAACCGGTGCCCCCACTAACCGGTGCCCCCACTAACCGGTGCCCCCGGTACAACCTGTACAGTGGCTTGTGAAAGTAGCAAACGTTTTAGAACACCTACTCATTCAAGGGTTTTTCTTTATTTTTACTATTTTCTACATTGTAGAATAATAGTGAAGACATCAAAACTATGAAATAACACATATGGAATCATGTAGTAACCCAAAAAAGTGTTAACCAAATCAAAATATATTTTATATTTGAGATTATTCAAATACAGTGGCTTGCAAAAGTATTATCCCCCCTTGGAATGTTTCCTATTTTATTACCTTACAACCTGGAATTAAAATGAATTTGTTTGTATCATTTGATTTACACAACATGCCTACCACATTGAAGATGAAATATATTTTTTTTGTGTGAAACAAACAAGAAATAAGACAAAAAAACAGAACCCCCCAAAGTCAGTACTTTGTAGAGCCACCTTTTGCAGCAATTACAGCTGCAAGTCTCTTAGGTTATGTCTCTATAAGCTTGGCACATCTAGCCACTGGGATTTTTGCCCATTCTTCAAGGCAAAAACTGCTCCAGCTCCTTCAAGTTGGATGGGTTCCGCTGGTGTACAGCAATCTTTAAGTCATACCACAGATTCTCAATTGGATTGAGGTCTGGGCTTTGACTAGGCCATTCCAAGACATGTAAATGTTTCCCCTTAAACCACTCAAGTGTTGCTTTAGCAGTGTGCTTAGAATCATTGTCCTGCTGGAAGGTGAACCTCCATCCCAGTCTCAAATCTCTGGAAGACTGAAACAGGTTTCCCTCAATAATTTCTCCTGTATTTAGCGCCATCCATCATTCCTTCAATTATGACCAGTTTCCCAGTCCCTGCCAATGAAAAACATCCCCACAGCATGATGCTGCCACCACCATGCTTCACTGTGGGGATGGTGTTCTCAGGGTGGTGGGAGGTGTTGGGTTTGCACCAGACATAGCGTTTTCCTTGATGGCCAAAAATATCAATTTTAGTCTCATCTGACCAGAGTACCTTCTTTCATATGTTTGGGGAGTATCCCACATGCCTTTTGGCGAACACCAAACGTGTTTGCTAATTTTTGTCTTTAAGCAATGGCTTTTTTCTGGCCACTCTTCCGTAAAGCCCAGCTCTGTGGAGTGTACGGCTTAAAGTGGTCCTATGGGCAGACACTCCAATCTCCGCTGTGGAGGGTTATCTTTGGTCTCTTTGTTGCCTCTCTGATTAATGCCCTCCTTGCCTGGTCCGTGAGTTTTGGTGGGCGGCCCTATCTTGACACGTTTGTTGTGGTGCCATATTTGTTTACAACCCAACCCTGATCTGTACTTCTCAACAACTTTGTCCCTGACCTGTTTGGAGAGCTCCTTGGTCTTCATGGTGGCGCTTGCTTGATGGTTCCCCTTGCTTAGTGGTGTTGCAGACTCTGGGGCCTTTCAGAACAGGTGTGTGTATATATATATATATATATATATATATATATATATATATATATATATATATATATATATACACAGTGGGGAGAACAAGTATTTCATACACTGCCAATTTTGCAGGTTTTCCTACTTACAAAGCATGTAGAGGTCTGTAATTTTTATCATATGTACACTTCAACTGTGAGAGACGGAATCTAAAACAAAAATCCAGAAAATCACATTGTATGATTTTTAAGTAATTAATTTGCATTTTATTGCATGACATAAGTATTTGAGTATTTGATACATCAGAAAAGCAGAATTAATATTTGGTACAGAAACCTTTGTTTTCAATTACAGAGATCATACGTTTGTAGGTCTTGACCAGGTTTGCACACACTGCAGCAGGGATTTTGGCCCACTCCTCCATACAGACCTTCTGCAGATCCTTCAGGTTTCGGGGCTGTCGCTGGGCAATACGGACTTTCAGCTCCCTCCAAAGATTTTCTATTGGGTTCAGGTCTGAAGACTGGCTAGGCCACTCCAGGACCTTGAGATGCTTCTTACGGAGCCACTCCATAGTTGCCCTGGCTGTGTGTTTTGGTTCGTTGTCATGCTGGAAGAGCCAGCCACGACCCATCTTCAATGCTCTTACTGAGGGAAGGAGGTTGTTGGCCAAGATCTTGCGATACATGGCCCCATCCATCCTTCCCTCAATACGGTGCAGTCGTCCTGTCCCCT
This sequence comes from Coregonus suidteri, assembly GCA_036851935.1. Classification (NCBI taxonomy): domain Eukaryota; kingdom Metazoa; phylum Chordata; class Actinopteri; order Salmoniformes; family Salmonidae; genus Coregonus; species Coregonus suidteri. Next base: position 73,421,686 of record CM072221.1, on the reverse strand, counting down.
TTGCAGAAAAGCATCCCCAAAGAATGATGTGTCCACCTCCATGCTTCACGGTTGGGATGGTGTTCTTGGGGTTGTACTCATCCTTCTTCTTCCTCCAAACACGGCGAGTGGAGTTTAGACCAAAAAGCTTTATTTTTGTCTCATCAGACCACATGACCTTCTCCCATTCCTCCTCTGGATCATCCAGATGGTCATTGGCAAACTTCAGACGGGCCTGGACATGCGCTGGCTTGAGCAGGGGGACCTTGCGTGCGCTGCAAGATTTTAATCCATGACGGAGTAGTGTGTTACTAATGGTTTTCTTTGAGACTGTGGTCCCAGCTCTCTTCAGGTCATTGACCAGGTCCTGCCATGTAGTTCTGGGCTGATCCCTCACCTTCCTCATGATCATTGATGCCCCACGAGGTGAGATCTTGCATGGAGCCCCAGACCGAGGGTGATTGACCGTCATCTTGAACTTCTTCCATTTTCTAATAATTGCGCCAACAGTTGTTGCCTTCTCACCAAGCTGCTTGCCTATTGTCCTGTAGCCCATCCCAGCCTTGTGCAGGTCTACAATTTTATCCCTGATGTCCTTACACAGCTCTCTGGTCTTGGCGATTGTGGAGAGGTTGGAGTCTGTTTGATTGAGTGTGTGGACAGGTGTCTTTTATAGAGGTAACGAGTTCAAACAGGTGCAGTTAATACAGGTAATGAGTGGAGAACAGGAGGGCTTCTTAAAGAAAAACAAACAGGTCTGTGAGAGCCGGAATTCTTACTGGTTGGTAGGTGATCAAATACTTATGTCATGCAATAAAATGAAAATGAATTACTTAAAAATCATACAATGTGATTTTCTGGATTTTTGTTTTAGATTCTGTCTCTCACAGTTGAAGTGTACCTATGCAAAAAATTACAGACCTCTACATGCTTTGTAAGTAGGAAAACCTGCAAAATCGGCAGTGTATCAAATACTTGTTCTCCCCACTTTATATATATATACACACATTCTGAGCTCATGTGACAGATCATGTGACACTTGCACACAGGTGGACTTTATTTAACTATTTATGTGACTTCTGAAGGTAATTGGTAGCACCAGATCTTATTTAGGGGCTTCATAGCAAAGGGGGTGAATACATATGCATGCACCACTTTTTCGTTATTTATTTTTTTGAATTTTTTTGAAACAAGTAATTGTTTTTAATTTCACTTCACCAATTTGGACTATTTTGTGTATGTCCATTACATGAAATCCAAATAAAAATCCATTTAAATTACAGGTTGTAATGCAACAACATAGGAAAAACACCAAGGGGGATGAATACTGTACCTTGTAGTAACCAAAATATTGTTAAACAAATGTAAATATATTTTATATTTGAGATTCTTCAAATAGCCACCCTTTGCCTTGATGACAGCTTTGCACAGTCTTGGCATTCTCTCAACCAGCTTCATGAGGTAGTCACCTGGAATGCATTTCAATTAACAGGTGTGCCTTGTTAAAAGTTAATTTGTGGAATTTATGTCTTTGTTAATGAGTTTGAGCCAATCAGTTGTGTTGTGACAAGGTAGGAGTCATATACAGAAGATAGCCCTATTTGGTAAAAGACCAAGTCCATATTATGGCAAGAACAGCTCAAATAAGCAAAGAGAAACGACAGTCCATCACTACTTTAAGACATGAAGGTCAGTCAATCTGGAAAATTCAAGAACTTGAACGTTTCTTCATGTGCAGTCACAAAAACAATCAAGCGCTATGATGAAACTGGCTCTCATGAGGACCGCCACAGGAAAGGAAGACCCAGAGTTACCTCTGCTGCAGAGGATAAGTTCACCTCAGAAATTGCAGCCCAAATAATTGCTACACAGAGTTCAAGTAACAGACACATCTCAACATCAACTGTTCAGAGGAGACTGTGTGAATCAGGCCTTCATGGTCGAATTGCTGCAAAGAAACCACTACTAAAGGACACCAATAAGAAGAAGAGAATTGCTTGGGCCCAAGAAACATGAACAATGGACATTAGACCGGTGAAAATCTGTCCTTTGCCCCTCACAAAGAGGCACACACAGTCGAGCAAGAAAGAGAGAGAGCAATGACGTGAAACATCCCAATTATGTTCTCCAAATCCACAATGTATATATCATTTACTTGCTCATCATCTTGGAGAAATGCTCTATGATTATTTAATTTGTATTTGGGAAAACAAAACAGTCTAGACGCAATAAAAAAGAGTAAACATATCGTCTAAATCCCACAAGATGAGGCCTTTAAGACTTCCTGTGGAAGTTAATGAACTGTTATATGCTGTCATCCCCAAAGCAACTGACATGTCAAACAAACGTTCCAATCTAGACAACAACATGTCTCTCTCTCATGGCTTCAAGCTGTTGAAATATAAAATACCCCTCCTACACAGCACTTATTATAGTCTATGGCTTCAAGTGGTGTAATAGGAAACTAACTCTGAGAAAACAAACTTTCAATTGCGTAGTTGAACTGAGGTACGTATTACTGTGAGACACTTCACTATCTCCTCCTGATGAAGACACAATAGCCAACATGTCTAGAAGAACTCCCCACAAGTATTTACAAATTGCTCCTATGAATGTTTTTTTGTCATTCTACCCCAGACTCGCTACACCAGAACCGTAATGTCACTGACTAAGAAACCCCTCAGTATCCCTCCCTATGGAGACACAAGAGCCAAAATGTCTACCAGTGCCTGAGCCTACTCTTCTAACTCCTACAAGCTGAAGAAACTGTTGCTCCAGGAGCCATAATGTGATTCTGACGGTGCAGTCCTTCAGTATCAGTTCCACAACAAGTGTCAAAATGGCTTCCTATGACTTAACAAAATGTATTTTCTATACTACTAAGTATTCAGCTAGTTGCTGCCAGTTGTATTGTTGGAAGAAGTCAGTAAATCATGTATAGTAACCCTAGGTGTAAAATAGTAAATAATGGCTATTTCTCAGAAAGTTTTAAACTGTCAAGAGGAGTGAAACAAGGTTGTCCACTATCGGCATATCTATTTATTGTGGCCATTGAGATGTTAGCTATTAAAATCAGATCCAACAATAATATCAGGGGATTAGAAATCCAGGGCTTAAAAACAAAGGTGTCATTGTACGCTGATGATTCATGTTTTCTTTTAAATCCACAACTTGAATCCCTCCACAGCCTCATAGAGGATCTAGACACATTTTCTAACCTCTCTGGATTACAACCAAATTGTGATACATTTACTATATTATGTATTGGATCACAAAAAAATACAATTTTTACATTACCATGTAGTTTACAAATAAAATTGTCTGATGGTGATGTGGATATACTCGGAATACATATCCCCAATTAAATACATGATCTCACTACAATAAACCTTAATAGAAAGTTAGCAAAAATAGATAAGATCTTGCTACCATGGAAAGGTAAATACCTGTCTATTTGTGGAAAAATCACCCTGATTAACTCTTTAGTATTATCCCAGTTTACCTATTTACTTATGGTATTGCCTATGCCTAGCGAACAAATAAACTGTACAATTATGAGATAAAGAATATTCCATTTTATTTGGAACGGCAAACCAGACTAAATTAAACAGGCCTATTTATATAATCAATATTCGGAGGCCAGAAATTATTCAATATTAAAGCATTAGACCTCTCACTAAAAGCTTCAGTCATACAAAAGTTATACTTAAATCCGAACTGGTTCTCTAGTAAATTAGTAAGATTGTCTCACACCATGTTCAAAAATGTCATTTTTTCACTTTATTCAGATTAAAACCTCTCACTTTCAGTTATTTGAAAAGGAAATAATCTCCCAAATATCACTATTTCTAAAACAAGCCATAGAAAGTTGGTTGCAATTTCAGTGGAATCCTCCAGAAACGACAGAACAAATAATGCAACAAATATTGTGGTTAAACTCAAATATATTAATTGATTTAAAAAAATGTTTTTTTGAAAAAATGTTTAAAAAAGGTATAATCTTGATAAATGATATTATCAGTAGGACTGGTGGAGTTATGTCGCACATGCAGCTAACAAAAACATATGGAAATGTCCGCTCTACCCAAAATTAAAACCTAATAATTTTTGCATTACCACAAAAATGGAAGAGGAAAGTGGAAGGGGGAAAAAGTAAGGAACTTGTCTGTTGACCCTATATTAAATACAATAATTGGTTAAAGACAATTGTGATAAATAAAAAAGTATACCAGTTTCATTTAAGGACCAAAGGATGACAGCCGTTCCATATAGATTGCAAAATAGTTGGGAAGAGATTTTTGACGTACCGATTCCATGGCATACTGTTTGTGAACTGATACGCAAAATGACGGCGGATTCAAAACTTATAATTTTTCAATTCAAATTACTATACAAAATTATTGCTACCAATAGAATGTTATTTATATTGGGGATACAATCTTCCCAGCTCTGCAGATTTTGCTGTGAAGAGACAGAATCATTAGATCATTTGTTTTGGTACTGTACATTTGTAGCTTGTTTTTGGTAACCGGTCCAGGAATAGCAGAAGGATTGCAATATTTACCTGGAGCTAACCCTGCAGATAGCACTACTGGGTGATCTGAAAAGTCATAGTCAATCGATCAATGATATAGTTATACTTTTTGCAAAAATGTTTATTTTCAATTTACAATATGTAGAAACAATGAGAATAGAAAGGTTCAGAACTTTTGTGAAACATCACAGTACAGTTGAAAAATATATGGCAAATAGAAATCCAATATGGATGGTGTTAAGAGATAGATGGGAGGTGTTGAATGGAGCTGGAGGATGGAACTAATAACAACTAACAACAATTAATAACAGCAGGTTGTAGGTTGAGAGCTTTTGTGAAAGAGCACAGTTAGAAAGATATGGCATATAGAAGCAAACCGGATGGACATCATGAAAATGATCGGAGGAAGTTCAGGAGCAAAAACAAACAAAATATAATTATTGTAAAATTTACTGTGTCCATAAAATGTATATAGTATGTATAAGCTGGAAGTAGAGGCCTAAGCATTGTTGTTCACTAGTTTACTCCAATTAGGGAAGGGGTGGTGGGGTTGGAAAGTAATGAAGGGAAATGTATTTTTTTAAAGGCGGTTTTGGAGCAGTGGCTTCCTTGCTGAGCGGCATTTCAGGTTATGTCGATATAGGACTTGTTTTATTGTGGATATAGATACTTTTGTACCTGTTTCCTCCAGCATCTTCACAAGGTCCTTTGCTGTTGTTCTGGCAATGATTTGCACTTTTCGCACCAAAGTACGTTCATCTCTTGGAGACTATTGTTTGTACAGATGAACGTGGTACCTTCAGGTGTCTCCTTCCTGAGCGGTATGACGGCTGTGTGGTCCCATGGTGTTTATACTTGCGTACTATTGTTTGTACAGATGAACGTGGTACCTTCAGGCGTTTGGAAATTGCTCCCAAGGATGAACCAGACTTGTGGAGGTCCACAATTAGTTATCTGAGGTCTTGGCTGATTTCTTTTGATTTTCTCATGATGTCAAGCAAAGAGGCACTGACTTTGAAGGTAGGCCTTGAAATACATCCACAGGTACACCTCCAAATGACATATTTTTCTGGAATTTTCCAAGCTGTTTAAAGGCACAGTCAACTTAGTGTATGTAAACTTCTGACCCACTGGAATTGTGATACAGTGAATTATAAGTGAAATAATCTGTCTGTAAACAATTGTTGAAAAAATTACTTGTGTCATGCACAAAGTAGATGTCCTAACCGACTTGCCAAAACTATATTTTGTTAACAATAAATTTGTGGAGTGGTTGAAAAACGAGTTTTAATGACTCCAACCTAAGTGTATGTAAACTTCCGACTTCAACTGTGTATATATATATATATATATATATATATATATATATATATATATATATATATATATATATATATATATATATATATATATATATATATACACATATATACAGTGGGGGAAAAAAAAAAAGTATTTAGTCAGCCACCAATTGTGCAAGTTCTCCCACTTAAAAAGATGAGAGAGGCCTGTAATTTTCATAGGTACACGTCAACTATGACAGACAAATTGAGAGAAAAAAAATCAAGAAAATCACATTGTAGGATTTTTTATGAATTTATTTGCAAATTATGGTGGAAAATAAGTATTTGGTCACCTACAAACAAGCAAGATTTCTGGCTCTCACAGACCTGTAACTTATTCTTTAAGAGGCTCCTCTGTCCTCCACTCGTTACCTGTATTAATGGCACCTGTTTGAACTTGTTATCAGTATAAAAGACACCTGTCCACAACCTCAAACAGTCACACTCCAAACTCCACTATGGCCAAGACCAAAGAGCTGTCAAAGGACACCAGAAACAAAATTGTAGACCTGCACCAGGCTGGGAAGACTGAATCTGCAATAGGTAAGCAGCTTGGTTTGAAGAAATCAACTGTGGGAGCAAATATTAGGAAATGGAAGACATACAAGACCACTGATAATCTCCCTCGATCTGGGGCTCCACGCAAGATCTCACCCCGTGGGGTCAAAATGATCACAAGAACGGTGAGCAAAAATCCCAGAACTACACGGGGGGACCTAGTGAATGACCTGCAGAGAGCTGGGACCAAAGTAACAAAGCCTACCATCAGTAAACACACTACGCCGCCAGGGACTCAAATCCTGCAGTGCCAGACGTGTCCCCCTGATTAAGCCAGTACATGTCCAGGCCCGTCTGAAGTTTGCTAGAGTGCATTTGGATGATCCTGAAGAGGATTGGGAGAATGTCATATGGTCAGATGAAACCAAAATAGAACTTTTTGGTAAAAACTCAACTCGTCATGTTTGGAGGACAAAGAATGCTGAGTTGCATCCAAAGAACACCATACCTACTGTGAAGCATGGGGGTGGAAACATCATGCTTTGGGGCTGTTTTTCTGCAAAGGGACCAGGACGACCGATCCTTGTAAAGGAAAGAATGAATGGGGCCATGTATCGTGAGATTTTGAGTGAAAACCTCTTTCCATCAGCAAGGGCATTGAAGATGAAACGTGGCTGGGTCTTTCAGCATGACAATGATCCCAAACACACCGCCCGGGCAACGAAGGAGTGGCTTCGTAAGAAGCATTTCAAGGTCCTGGAGTGGCCTAGCCAGCCTCCAGATCTCAACCCCATAGAAAATCTTTGGAGGGAGTTAAAAGTCCGTGTTGCCCAGCGACAGCCCCAAAACATCACTGCTCTAGAGGAGATCTGCATGGAGGAATGGGCCAAAATACCAGCAACAGTGTGTGAAAACCTTGTGAAGACTTACAGAAAACGTTTGACCTGTGTCATTGCCAACAAAGGGTATATAACAAAGTATTGAGAAACTTTTGTTATTGACCAAATACTTATTTTCCATCACAATTTGCAAATAAATTCATTAAAAGTCCTACAATGTGATTTTCTGGATTTTTTCCCCTCATTTTGTCTGTCATAGTTGACGTGTACCTATTATGAAAATTACAGGCCTCTCTCATCTTTTTAAGTGGGAGAACTTGCACAATTGGTGGCTGACTAAATACTTTTTTTCCCCACTGTAGCTGTAGGGTAGTCTAGTTGCCAGCTGTATAGATGCTAGCTACACAGTAGATAGCTGTAGGGTAGTCTAGTTGCCAGCTGTATAGATGCTAGCTACACAGTAGATAGCTGTAGGGTAGTCTAGTTGCCAGCTGTATAGATGCTAGCTACACAGTAGATAGCTGTAGGGTAGTCTAGTTGACCGCTGTATAGATGCTAGCTACACAGTAGATAGCTGTAGGGTAGTCTAGTTGACCGCTGTATAGATGCTAGCTACACAGTAGATAGCTGTAGGGTAGTCTAGTTGCCAGCTGTATACTGTAATTGGGTAGAGCTCCTGTATGCCCCCACGCCGTCAGATCCTATTCAACCTCACTGGGAGGGAGGCTCTGATAATTACTTGACTCCTGTTCTTCTGGTTCTAACTCAGTTAGTGATAATTACATGACTCCTGTTCTTCTGGTTCAGACAGAGTAAAGATAGAATTCTCCACATATACCAGTTAGAAACTGAGGAACCGATAGACTAGAAACAGGCTAGTACTCTGAGATATGAGGCTGACTGTAAAGCAGGTGGAAACAGGCTAGTACTCTGAGATATGAGGCTGACTGTAAAGCAGGTGGAAACAGGCTAGTACTCTGAGATATGAGGCTGACTGTAAAGCAGGTGGAAACAGGCTAGTACTCTGAGATATGAGGCTGACTGTAAAGCAGGTGGAAACAGGCTAGTACTCTGAGATATGAAGCTGACTGTAAAGCAGGTGGAAACAGGCTAGTACTCTGAGATATGAGGCTGACTGTAAAGCAGGTGGAAACAGGCTAGTACTCTGAGATATGAGGCTGACTGTAAAGCAGGTGGAAACAGGCTGGTACTCTGAGATATGAGGCTGACTGTAAAGCAGGTGGAAACAGGCTAGTACTCTGAGATATGAGGCTGACTGTAAAGCAGGTGGAAACAGGCTAGTACTCTGAGATATGAGGCTGACTGTAAAGCAGGTGGAAACAGGCTAGTACTCTGAGATATGAGGCTGACTGTAAAGCAGGTGGAAACAGGCTAGTACTCTGAGATATGAGGCTGACTGTAAAGCAGGTGGAAACAGGCTAGTACTCTGAGATATGAGGCTGACTGTAAAGCAGGTGGAAACAGGCTAGTACTCTGAGATATGAGGCTGACTGTAAAGCAGGTGGAAACAGGCTAGTACTCTGAGATATGAGGCTGACTGTAAAGCAGGTGGAAACAGGCTAGTACTCTGAGATATGAGGCTGACTGTAAAGCAGGTGGAAACAGGCTAGTACTCTGAGATATGAGGCTGACTGTAAAGCAGGTGGAAACA
>CM072221.1:73405321-73407821 GCA_036851935.1 Coregonus suidteri | reverse complement strand
AATCAAGAAAAATGTTGTCTTTGATATCAAGCTATATATTTTTTTACATTTTAGTCATTTAGCAGACGCTCTTATCCAGAGCGACTTACAGTTAGTGAGCCCAAAAACTTCAACATCCAACAATGAACACCGGGACAATATACAGTGAGGGAAAAAAGTATTTGATCCCCTGCTGATTTTGTACGTTTGCCCACTGACAAAGACATGATCAGTCTATAATTTTAATGGTAGGTTTATTTGACCAGTGAGAGACAGAATAACAACAACAAAAATCCTGAAAAACGCAAGTCAAAAATGTTATGAATTGATTTGCATTTTAATGAGGGAAATAAGTATTTGACCCCTCTGCAAAACATGACTTAGTACTTGGTGGCAAAACCCTTGTTGGCAATCACAGAGGTCAGACGTTTCTTGTAGTTGGCCACCAGGTTTGCACACATCTCAGGAGGGATTTTGTTCCACTCCTCTTTGCAGATCTTCTCCAAGTCATTAAGGTTTCGAGGCTGATGTTTGGCAACTCGAACCTTCAGCTCCCTCCACAGATTTTCAATGGGATTAAGGTCTGGAGACTGGCTAGGCCACTCCAGGACCTTAATGTGCTTCTTCTTGAGCCATTCCTTTGTTGCCTTGGCCGTGTGTTTTGGGTCATTGTCATGCTGGAATACCCATCTACGACCCATTTTCAATGCCCTGGCTGAGGAAAGGAGGTTCTCACCCAAGATTTGACGGTACATGGCCCCGTCCATCGTCCCTTTGATGCGGTGAAGTTGTCCTGTCCCCTTAGCAGAAATACACCCCCAAAGCATAATGTTTCCACCTCCATGTTTGACGGTGGGGATGGTGTTCTTGGGGTCATAGGCAGCATTCCTCCTCCTCCAAACACGGCGAGTTGAGTTGATGCCAAAGAGCTCAATTTTGGTCTCATCTGACCACAACACTTTCACCCAGTTCTCCTCAGAATCATTCAGATGTTCATTGGCAAACTTCAGACGGGCATGTATATGTGCTTTCTTGAGCAAGGGGACCTTGCGGGCGCTGCAGGATTTCAGTCCTTCACGGCGTAGTGTGTTACCAACTGTTTTCTTGGTGACTATGGTCCCAGCTGCCTTGAGATCATTGACAATATCTTCCCGTGCAGTTCTGGGCTGATTCCTCACCGTTCTCATGATCATTGCAACTCCACGAGGTGAGATCTTGCATGGAGCCCCAGGCCGAGGGAGATTGACAGGTCTTTTGTGTTTCTTCCATTTGCGAATAATCGCACCAACTGTTGTCACCTTCTCACCAAGCTGCTTGGCGATGGTCTTGTAGCCCATTCCAGCCTTGTGTAGGTCTACAATCTTGTCCCTGACATCCTTGGAGAGCTCTTTGTTCTTGGCCATGGTGGAGAGTTTGGAATCTGATTGATTCATTGATTCTGTGGACAGGTGTGTTTTATACAGGTAACAAGCTGAGATTAGGAGCACTCCCTTTAAGAGTGTGCTCCTAATCTCAGCTCATTACCTGTATAAAAGACACCTGGGAGCCAGAAATCTTTCTGATTGAGAGGGGGTCAAATACTTATTTCCCTCATTAAAATGCAAATAAATTTTTAACATTTTTGACATGCGTTTTTCTGGATTATTTTGTTGTTGTTATTCTGTCTCTCACTGTTCAAATAAACCTACCATTAAAATGATAGACTGATCATGTCTTTGTCAGTGGGCAAACGTACAAAATCAGCAGGGGATCAAAATACTTTTTTTTCCCTCACTGTATTTCAACATCCGAATGTTAGGAATGATGAGAAATGGAATATGGAAAATTAATCTCTATTTTGTGATGTCATTAAAAATGGTATAAAGGTGTTGTAATGAAAACATTGTGACTTGAAGAGCTTTTCCACTGTGTATATCAGATTTGCATCCCTTTACCTTGGGTAGAAAATATCAAGGAGGAAGACAATGTTTTCGTGAAGATAGGAATGTGATTTTAGCTTTCTAACTAAATCATAGTGATGATGATATGTTTGCCTCGAAACTAGCCACGCCCGAGGGAGCTCAGAGAGCGTGTCAGTATGACGGAAACGCCCCTCTTTACCAGAGTACGTAAAAGATTGGGATAAGAATGATCAGATCAGACTAGACGGACCTCAAGCTGCAGCTTTTGTCCATATTGGTCCCGACCCTGAAAATCAACACGAGGTGAAGACGACAAAGTTGCCTCCACTAACAATCAACGTTACGGCTGAATAGCTGTTCTAAGGACTGTATCTAAGAAGGTGAATTTAAGTGGGACCATCCTGTTACTCTCTTCAAACCATCGTCTACTACACTGCTCTCATCACCCCACTGGGGATCATCGACACGGCTGATTAGCCGTCCTCAGAAGACCACTTCAAGAACAAGTGAAAGTAAACAGACAACTAAGAAGAAGGACATTGTGACCTCTTGTGGACAATCAGAGCCTTACATCTAAAAGTCCATCTGAAAGAGAAGGCCCAATCGACCCCTTCCCACGA
>CM072221.1:73341160-73399821 GCA_036851935.1 Coregonus suidteri | reverse complement strand
AACAAATTAATTTCTTCAAAAATTAAAGAGAAGCAAGAGAGAGCGAGAGAGAGAGATTTAATCATAAAAATCAGTTTCACTTACTTAGCTAGCAAATGCAGCTAGCTAGTTTAGCCTACTGAAACACCCTGCTCAAAGAGAGGGATGCTATGTTAGCTAGCTGGCTATGACTATCCAACACTGGAACTTTTCCAAGTCAAGGTAAGCTTTTGGTTTTATTAATTTATTTCTACCGGGGCTAAACTGCTTTCTGACTGTAGACTAACGTTATTGCATGATTGCAACGGGTTTACTAATGCATTAGTTCTATTAGCTATGCTGACTTACTGTGTAGTGGTTATGATATGGTTTGGCTTGAAAATATTTTTTCTCCTGGTCTCCATACATACAGCTGATGTGTTGTGCATTGAAGTCCACAAGCGAAGGGAAGAGGTGAGAGGAGGAGAGCGCATAGATGCAAGAAGGAATACAACGTGGCTGCTATGAAAGTGAACTGTGTTTACGCGTGATCAGGGGTGTACTCATTCTGCCGATTCCGTTGAAAAACGTTTCTTAAATGGAAGCAAACGTAACGAAACGGGGATAAACATACCTGAATTTGTCCAATAGAAACTCTTGTTTGCAACTGTTGGACTAATGATTACACCCTAGATCAGCGAGATGCAGGCAAGAGTGTGCAAGGCGGTATTGAATGTGTCAATGTCTGTCCATGTGTCTGTCACCTCAAAACGACCTGTGTGCACCTACATTGTTAACTTTCCTCCATAGGCTAGATTGCAGCAACCACATGATGGGTACAGGGAAAATTGTAGTATCATGTAGTAGCCTAAACCTATTGATGTTACATTGAACTGGGTGAATGGAATATGAATGACATTCATCCAATATGCTTTAATAGAAATAAGGCCATGCTCATAAAGAAAATAATCATCCTCCTCCCTCATCTGAAAGTCACTGACCGCCACTGGTACACACAGAGAGACACTCTCAAACACACACATACACGCACGCACACAATATGAGGGACAGAGAATGAGGTGGGAAAGGAGAGAAGAGAAGAGAAGAGAAGAGAAGAGAAGAGAAGAGAAGAAGAGAAGAGAGAAGAGAAGAGAAGAGAAGAGAAGAGAAGAGAAGAGAAGAGAAGAGAAGAGAAGAGAAGAGAAGAGGGAGAGAAGAGAATAGAAGAGAAGGGAGAGAAGAGAAGAGAAGAGAGAGGAGAGGAGAGGAGAAGAGAGAGGAAGAGGAGAGAGGAGAGGAAATGGAGAATGAGGGATGAGGCAGATGGAGAATCATGAGGGATGAGGCAGATGTCATCAGGCCACTTAGATTTCTACTGAGACTATTTTTAATACAGCGACAGGGAGGGGAGCAATTGGAAGACTGTAATTAAGGTGATCAATCTGATGACAAAATCAAATCAATTTGGTGTCGACTTTATTGTGAAATGCTTGCTTATGAGCCCTTACCAACAACGCAGAGTTTCAAAATAAAATACACAAGAATGGAGCTATATACAGGGAGTACCAGTACCAGATCAATGTGGAGCTATATACAGGGAGGTACGGGGTATTTGAAGTAGATACAGTGGGGGGAAAAGTATTTAGTCAGCCACCAATTGTGCAAGTTCTCCCACTTAAAAAGATGAGAGAGGCCTGTAATTTTCATCATAGGTACACGTCAACTATGACAGACAAAATGAGAAAAAAAAATCAAGAAAATCACATTGTAGGATTTTTAATGAATTTATTTGCAAATTATGGTGCAAAATAAGTATTTGGTCAATAACAAAAGTTTCTAAATACTTTGTTATATACCCTTTGTTGGCAATGACACAGGTCAAACGTTTTCTGTAAGTCTTCACAAGGTTTTCACACACTGTTGCTGGTATTTTGGCCCATTCCTCCATGCAGATCTCCTCTAGAGCAGTGATGTTTTGGGGCTGTCGCTTTCTCATTTTGTCTGTCATAGTTGATGTGTACCTATGATGAAAATTACAAGCCTCTCTCATCCTTTTAAGTGGGAGAAATTGCACAATTGGTGGCTGACTAAATACTTTTTTCCCCCACTGTATCTACCTCAAATACCCCGTACCTCCCTATATATAGCTCCACATTGATCTGGTACGGCATCCCTAGCCCAGACGGCATCCCTAGCCGCGTCCTCAGAGCATGCGCAGACCAGCTGGCTGGTGTGTTTATGGACATTTTGAATCTCTCCCTTTCCCAGTCTGCTGTTCCCACATGCTTCAAGATGGCCACCATTGTTCCTGTACCCAAGAAAGCAAAGGTAACTGAACTAAATGACTATCGCCCTGTAGCGCTCACCTCTGTCATCATGAAGTGCTTTGAGAGACTAGTCAAGGATCATATCACCTCTACCTTACCTGACACCCTAGACCCACTTCAATTTGCATACCGCCCCAATAGATCCACAGACGATGCAATCGCCATCGCACTGCACACTGCCCTATCCCATCTGGACAAGAGGAATACCTATGTAAGAATGCTGTTAATTGACTATAGCTCAGCATTCAACACCATAGTACTCTCCAAGCTCATCATTAAGCTCGAGGCCCTGGGTCTGACGCCCCGCCCTGTGCAACTGGGTCCTGGACTTCCTGACGGGCCGCCCCCAGGTGGTGAAGGTAGGAAACAACACCTCCACTACGCTGATCCTCAACACTGGGGCCCCACAAGGGTGTGTGCTCAGCCCCCTCCTGTACTCCCTGTTCACCCATGACTGCGTGGCCAAGCACGCCTCCAACTCCAAGTTTGCAGACGACACAACAGTAGTAGGTTCGATTACCAACAATGACGAGACCGCCTACAGGGAGGAGGTGAGGGCTCTGGGAGTGTGGTGCCAGGAAAATAACCTCTCACTCAACATCAACAAAACAAAGGATATGATCGTGGACTTCAGGAAACAGCAGAGGGTGCACCCCCCCTATCCACATCGACGGGACCGCAGTGGAGAAGGTGGAAAGTTCCTTGGCGTACACATCACCGACAAACTGAAATGGTCCACCCACGCAGACAGTGTGGTGAAGAAGGCGCAACAGAGCCTCTTCAACCTCAGGAGGCTGAAGAAATTCGGCTTAGCACCTAAAACCCTCACAAACTTTTACAGATGCACAATTGAGAGCATCCTGTCGGGCTGTATCACCGCCTGGTACGGCAACTGCACCACCCACAACCGCAGGGCTCTCCAGAGGGTGGTGCGGTCTGCCGATTACCGGTGGCAAACTACCCGCCCTCCTGGACACCTACAGCACCCGATGTCACAGGAAGGCCAAAAAGATCATCAAGAACATCAATCACCCGAGCCACTGCCTGTTCACCCCGCTATCATCCAGAAGGCGAGGTCAAACAGGTGCATCAAAGCTGGGACCGAGAGACTGAAAAACAGCTTCTATCTCAAGGCCATCAGACTGTTAAATAGCCATCACTAGCACATTAGAGGCTGCTGCTGCCTATTGAAATCACTGGCCACTTTAAGAAATGGAACACTAGTCACTTTAATAATGTTTACATATCTTGCACTACTCATCTCATATGTATATACTGCATTCTATTCTATAATATTCTACTGTATCTTAGTCCATGCCGCTCTGTCATTGCTTGTCCATATATGTATATATTCTTAAATCCCATTCCTTACTAGATTTGTGTGTATTGGGTATATGTTGTGAAATTGTTAGATATTACTTGTTAGATATTACTGCACTTTCGGAGCTAGAAGCACAAGCATTTCGCTACACCCGCTATAACATCTGCTAAACAAGTGTATGTGACAAATACCATTTGATTTGATTTGATTTGAATACCCCATAATGTCAAAGTGGAAATGAGTTTTTAGAAATGTTTACAAATTAATTAAAAAGGAAAAGCTGAAATGCCTTGAGTCAAAGACCAGGGAGGTTTTCCAATGCCTCGGGCAAAGAAGGGCACCTTTTGGTAGATGGGTAAAAATAAAATAAAAAATGCAGACATTGCATATCCCTTTGAGCATGATGAAGTTATTAATTACGCTTTGGATGCTGTATCAACACACCCAGTCACCACAAAGACACAGGCGTAGAGCTAAGCACAGGCAAAATCCTAGAGGAAAACCTGGTTCAGTCTGCTTTCCAACAGACACTGGGAGACAAATTCACCTTTCAGAGGACAATAACGGCTAAATATACACTGGAGTTGCTTACCAAGACGACACTGAATGTTCCTGAGTGGCCTAGTTACAGTTTTGACTTAAATCGGCTTGAACATCTATGGCATGATTTGAAATGTCTGTCTAGCAATGATTAACAACCAACTTGACAGAGGTTGAATAATTATTTTTATAATATTGTACAATCCAGGTGTGCAAAGCTCTTAGAGACTTACCCAGAAAGACTCACAGCTGTAATCGCTGCCAAAGGTGACTCTAACATATATGGACTCAGGGGTGTGAATACTTATGTAAATTAGATATTTCTGTATTTCATTTTCAATACATTTCCAAAATTTCGAAAAACATGTTTTCACTTTGTCGTTACGGGGTATTGTGTGTAGATCGGTAAGAAATAAAAAAATCTATGTATTCCATTTTGAATTCTGTCTGTAATACAACAAAATGTGGAATAAGTCAAGGGGTATGAATACTTTCTGAGGGCATTGTATCTGCCTATAAGAATCCAGGAATATAACAGGTCAGGGCGACAACATTGTAGCCCCGTGTAGCTCAGTTGGTAGAGCATGGCGCTTGCAACGCCAGGGTTGTGGGTTTGATTCCCACGGGGGGCCAGTAAAAAAAAAAACATCCCCTGCACTAAGCTAAGCTAGCTCTGAGCTAGCTAGCTGACCCATGCACAACGCACCCCAAAGTCTCGGTCAATACCACTGACCTATACGAGCAAAGACATTTTATGGGTGACAGTACGCTAAGTTCTTTAAGTCTATGGAAAGACGACATCACTGGGCCAAGCTAAACTAAGCTAGCTATCTGACATGCTACGTCTGCGTCACAGATTCAACTTTTGTCCAGACATCTTTATTCAACACTTTATGTGTAAATATTACCTACACATTCCCGTACGTTGCTCACCTCATTCCCATAGCAGTACGCTAAGTTCTTTAAGTAATTCAATAATACGGTCCTCTCTTTACATTACCCATACTTACTTTTACATTTGGGCAGGGTGTTGCTCCACTGTCCGTTGGACTGGCAGTGAGACTTAACAGCCCCTTGTAGGACGTAGCCGGTGTTGCAAACGAAGCGCACAATATCGTTCAGGTTGAACTGCGTTCCCTGGGTAACGCCAAAGGTAGGGTTGCCCGGGTGACCACATGTGGTCGCTATGGAGACAAGGACAATATAGACAATATCCATCACTATCAGTGAACATGTCTAAAGTATATTAAAAACTGTTAACACTACCCCAAAAACACATCAGTCTGTATGTTTTCAAATTCCATTCCACCTTAGCCAGTAGAAGCCATACACTATAGGTAGACCCAAGTCTACATCCAATGTTCATTACACTATAGGTAGACCCAAGTCTACATCCAATGCTATTCATTACACTATAGGTAGACCCAAGTCTACATCCAATGCTATTCATTACACTATAGGTAGACCCAAAGTCTACATCCAATGCTATTCATTACACTATAGTAGACCCAAGTCCATCCACATTACACTATAGGTAGACCCAAGTCTACATCCAATGCTATTCATTACACTATAGGTAGACCCAAGTCTACATCCAATGCTATTCATTACACTATAGGTAGACCCAAGTCTACATCCAATGCTATTCATTACACTATAGTTAGACCCAAGTCTACAAGTCCCCATTCACCTATCAGGACACACTAGGGTTGCACAATTCCACAAACTTTCCCAAAATTCCCAGGTTTTCTAGAAATCCCGGTTGGAGGATTCCTGTATTCCCTGATAATTCCCTCCTAATTCTGGGAAAGTTCCATCTGGGATTTCTGTAAAAAAATAAAAATAAAAAAAGGTAGATTTTTTGTTCGACCCATCTCAAGCCACTATCTCCGTGTACTTACGGACACAGACAGGGGTGCGTCCGGACCAGCGGTGGTCCTGTTCACAGATGCGTACAGACACCCCGATGAGTCTGAATCCTGGGTTACACTGGTAGACCACGCTACCTCTGTAGCTGTAGTTCTCTCCTATGATCTGACCATTCACTATGGGCTCTGGGGTACCGCAGTGACCCGCTAGGGAGGGGGGACAGAACAGAACAGAGAGACAAAGAAAAACAGTCACATATGTACACAGTTTATATATATATATATATATATATATATATATATATATATATATATATATTACATGTGTATACAGGCTATATTCTGTCTGTCATATATAGGTCCTACATATTGCCATATAAAACACAATGGTAACCAAACACTATGATCTGGTTCTTTGTGAAAATAGCTTGATCAGCTCAATATTCAGAGCAGCTGAAATACAAAAAAATGGGATTGAACTGATTAAATCTGATTGTAACTGACTCTAGCTGGTTCTGGTCCTCTTACCGAGACACTGGACCTGAGATCCACTCCAGAGGCCGTTGGACATGCACTCTCTGACCCGGGACCCCACCAGAGTATAGCCTGTGTTACAGGAGAAGATGGCTGTCGCTCCGAACACCGTCAGAGTCCCGATCTTATTCCCATTCGGAGGAGTGCCCAGGTCCCCACAGGAGATTACTGAGGAGGCGAGGAGAGGAGAGTTAGAGGAGAGGAGAGGAGAGTTAGAGGAGAGGAGAGGAGAGGAGAGGAGAGGAGAGGAGAGGAGAGGAGAGGAGAGGAGAGGAGAGGAGGAGAGGATAAGAAAGAGGAGAGGAGAGGAGAGGAGAGGAGAGGAGAGGAGCTCTCCTCTGCGAGAGGAGAGGAGAGGAGAGGAGAGGATTAGCATTGAGAATGATTTCCATGGAAAGGAGAGGAGAGGAGAGGAGAGGAGAGGATTGAGGAGAGGAGAGGAGAGGAGAGGAGAGTCGAGAGGAGAGGACAGGAGGAGCCTGGAGGAGACCCTTGTGAGAGGAGAGGAGAGGAGAGGAGAGGAGAGGAGAGGAGAGGAGAGGAGAGGAGAGGAGAGGAGAGGAGATAAGGCAAGCAGAAGAAAATAATTATATTAATTATTCACCCTAAAAGACCAACAAAACACATTCATATGTTCAACTTGGTTTATTTCATTTGGGTAATTGTTTTGATGTCATCAATTTTGTTGGTTTAAGGATCCCTCTCTGCATTCATCAAGACAAATCTTTCTCTCGCTCTCCTCTGCGTTCATCAAGACTAATCTTTCTCTCTCTCTCCTCTCTCAACAGGAGCACATATAAAGAAAGCATTGGTCAGGTGAATTAGCATTGATAATGATTTCCATGGTAAATGTATTTTATTGACTGTGTCTCATTCTGTAATCCTGAACAAGCTAAATCAACTAAAGCATATCTTGGCTGAAAGCAAAATATGGCATATTTTTTACTGTTCTAAAATGCATTATGGGAGATATTAGTTTTCTGACTGAACACTCTCGCAGGCCGGCCGGGGCTCTGGGTAGTCACCAGGTGCTGTTGAGAGAATGGGCCTGGCAACGGATGACAACCCTCTGACCCTTGTAGTAATATCCGCGGGTCACAGATGAGCATCATCATGGCGAAGCGTACTGGCTCATGAGACCCCGTAGATCAGCCTCGACATCTCCCATGATCCACTGCAGCGTGGCCGATGTCAGGGCGAGGTCACCGCTGCAAAGGTCAGGGGTCAGAAATGACTAACTGAACTGGTAAAGAATGTGACACCTTGTTACTACTTTATTTGGAGGCAAACTGAGTGTACTAGGTATGTCAAATCCAATCGATGAGTACTACTCACGTATGCAGCGGGGCGGGGCCTCATTGGGGCTCCACCTCCCAGACTCCTGGCAGACGACTGACACGGCCAGGGGGCTGGCCAATCTGAAGCCAGGGTTGCACTGGTACATGGCCCTGGCACCAAGAGTGAAGTCCTGCCCGACGATACTCCCGTTTACTGGAGGTAGAGGCATCCCACAGGCCATCGCTGGAGAGAGAGGGGGGGAGGGAGGAAGGGAGGAAGGGAGGCAGAGAGAGAGAGAAAGAGATAGAAAGAGAGAAAACAGCATTACAACATTGAAAACAGAGCTAGGTTAGATATGGATTTAACCAAGATGGAATAAGGGATTATTTTACCCTCAGGCAACAAAAAAAAAAAAAAAAACGGCAGCGACAAATCACATAACATAAAAAACTACCCAGGAGGCTTTAGGATAACCATCTCTGTATGCATAGAGATTCTCTCACAACATGCCCCATTGTACAAATACTCTCACTCTCTCAGGCATTATCGCGGCGTAAACATTAGCTTACCCCCGCTGTCTGCGCTCAGGTAAAGACGACCTGTCTGCATCTCAAATACCACCCTGTTCCCTACCAGAGCCCAGGTCAAAAGTAGTGCACTAAATAGGGAATAGGGTGGCATTTGGGACGCATGCCCTGTCAGACTACAGATTACACCTGCAGTAGACTTTAGAAGCACACAATGGCCGCCCCGCTGTTACCAGTTTCCACCTGCACTGCTGTTGTTGATACAGCATCGCTGCAACTGTTGATACAGCGTCACCGCAGCTGGTCACCTGAGTAGGGCTGTGAGGCAATTTAATCCTTTAGTTTTGTTTCTGAGAGAAGGCATACAAAGGAACACGATGTGGTTTACGATGGGTTTGTTTTGAGATGATAGAGTGCTGCAGAGAGGGGCTATAATAGTAGCTTGGATTTCGGGAAAATATTTCAAATGTTGCCGTGTCTACATGATTTCCTGGTGTCTTAGAGCATCTTTCCATCTAAATGTGTGAACAACCTTTCAGAATTGAGGCTTCAAATGAATTCCATAAACCTTTTCATGTTATTCATTTCAATCATTTCTCCTCCATCCCCCTAAAGGACCTCTTCACATTATGTCACTTTAGTCAGAAAGTCAATTAGTAAATGTTTTAATTTTCAAGCTATTCATTTAGCTAAATGCAGAATGTATGTAACTTCTCTGTGACAAAATGTTAACTTGACCTCTTCAGTTAAGTCATGGTCACCAACTCCATGTTTACAATTCAAGAAGAACCCACACCACCCACAGCAGAATCAATACATTAGAAGAACCCACACCACCCACAGCAGAATCAATACATTAGAAGAACCCACACCACCCACATATATATATATATATATATATATATATATATATATATATATATATATATATTATCATTACATTGTTAGTTCCCTTTAGTTGGAATATACTACATTATCATTCCATTTAATTACATTGTTTAGTTCACCTTCATTTGCTTCCTGTGTAAAGCCGTCACAGCCGTGCGGTTGTTGCTGAGGATCATTAGTAACAGTTGATCATATAAAGAAGACATGTGGGCCAGTTAAATGGTTATGGAGCGGAGCACAGACCAAGCCTTAACAGTTTGAGCATGGCGCAATACTTGGCATCACACAGTTCCATGGTTAGTGCAGGCAATAGAGGAGGGTGTGGCCTGCTATTGGACACTATTAGAATTATATGTACATTAACCTTCCAAGGGAAGTGCGTGAGTTAAAGGGAAGTGCGTGAGTTAAAGGGGAAGTGCGTGAGTTAAAGGGAAGTGCGTTTGTTAAAGGGGAAGTGTGTGAGTTAAAGGGAAGTGTGTGAGTTAAAGGGGAAGTGTGTGTGTGTTAAAGGGGAAGTTGTGTGTTGTTAAAGGGAAGTGTGTGAGTTAAAGGGAAGTGCGTGTGTTAAAGGGAAGTGCGTGAGTTAAAGGGAAGTGTGTGAGTTAAAGGGGAAGTGTGTGTGTTAAAGGGAAGTGCGTGAGTTAAAGGGAAGTGCGTGTGTGAAAGGGAAGTGTGTGAGTTAAAGGGAAGTGCGTTTGTTAAAGGGGAAGTGTGTGAGTTAAAGGGAAGTGTGTGAGTTAAAGGGGAAGTGTGTGTGTTAAAGGGGAAGTGCGTGTGTTAAAGGGAAGTGCGTGAGTTAAAGGGAAGTGCGTGAGTTAAAGGGAAGTGTGTGAGTTAAAGGGGAAGTGTGTGTGTTAAAGGGAAGTGCGTGTGTTAAAGGGAAGTGCGTGAGTTAAAGGGAAGTGCGTGAGTTAAAGGGAAGTGCGTGAGTTAAAGGGAAGTGCGTGAGTTAAAGGGGAAGTGTGTGAGTTAAAGGGGAAGTGTGTGTGTTAAAGGGAAGTGCGTGAGTTAAAGGGAAGTGCGTGTGTGAAAGGGAAGTGCGTGAGTTAAAGGGAAGTGCGTTTGTTAAAGGGGAAGTGCGTGTGTTTAAGGGACGTGTGTGTGTTTAATGGAAGTGCGTTTGTTAAAGGGGAAGTGCGTGAGTTAAAGGGAAGTGTGTGTGTTTTACTTCACTACATTCCTAAAGAAAATACTGTAATTTTTACTCCATACATTTTCCCTGACACCCAGAAGTACTCGTTACATTTTGAATGCTTAGCAGGACAGGAAAATGGTCCAATTCACACACGTATCAAGAGAACATCCCTGGTCATCCCTACTGCCTCTGATCTGGCGGACTCACTAAACACAAATGATTTGTTTGTAATGATGTCTGAGTGTTGCAGCGTGCCCCTGTCTATATGTAAAAGAAATGACAAGAATAAACTGGTGCATCTGGTTTGCTTCATATAAGGAATCTGAATTATTTGTACTTTTACTTTTGATACTTAAGTATATTTAAAACCAAATACTGTTAGACTTTTACTCAAGTAGTATTTTACTGGCTGCCTTTCAGTTTTGCTTGAGTCATTTTCTATTAAGGTATCTTTACTTTTACTCAAGTATGACAATTGGGTACTTTTTCCACCACTGAATAAGACTGAGGAGCTACGGGCTTGTACCCAATACCTCTCAGGGTACCGACAATCCTGCCTGATCTGTTTACCTGAGACCTGAGACCTGGCTCACGGAACAGGATCCCGACTCCTCAGTGGAACTGGATGGCTACACTATAGAACGGACCGAAACATCAACGCTGGTAAGAGAAAAGGTAGTGGAGTTTGTGCATTCATCAACGAGAAATATTGCAAACATATTACAACTAAGCACCAGGTCTGTATTAAATACATTGAACTCCTTGCTCTTAAGCTACGGCCATACTACACGGGAAATAAATCAGGTCTGACTATGTATTGTTTACTTGGCCCCCTCCGCTGACACCCAAATAGCTGCCGACTTGATTCATGACCTTGTATCCCAGGCTGAGACAGAGTCACCTGAAGCAGTGAAGCTGATCTTGGGAGACTTTAAACATGTGTAATCTATCTGAACATTTACCATCGTATCGGCAATATGTTACACTCCGGAAGCCACTGAAGCCCGGACCGTTCTGAGTCCAGGACTGGGCTTGCCCCGACGGACCGCGCCGATGACCCGGAAGAGGCAGCGGACACTGTCTCCAAGTACATCCGTTTCTGTGAGGATCTCGTTATTCCCAAAAAGAAAGTCAACATCTTCCCCAATAATAAACCGTGGGTAACTCGGGAATTAAAAGAGCTCCAACCAGAGAAAACAAGTGTTTAATCAGATGGCATTAAAGAGGAAAGGAAACATATTCAGAGGAGACTCAAAAGCTATATCAAGGAGAGCAAGGCAGCATACAGAGACACATTAGAAAACCATTTCAAGGACAAGGACATCAGGAAAGCCTGGCACGGGCTACAAACCATCGCAGGCTACAAACCAAAGGGACATTGTGTGACCGTCGAAAATGACCTTGCTTTTGAAAATGATTTGAAAAGTTTCTATTGTAGGTTTGACGTGTGTGATTTTACGTCGCAGCAGAACGTGGCCTTGGGACTGTATAGACAGCGTTGACAGCTGTTTGATACACAGATCTCTGTGAATGACGTCAAGCAATACATTCAACGCGTCAACCCACGGAGATCATATGGTCCAGACGGTGTCAGCGGCAAGGTACTTCAGGCATGCACAGACCAGCTGGCATTACCACTCCAGTAGCAGTTCTAGCTGTCACTGAACAGTGGGATAATTCCAGACTTAAGGAAGAAGTCGCTGATTGTCCCAATACCTAAAAAAATAAAAACAGGCCAAAATGAAAATAACGATTTACTCCCTGCAGGGTTGAATGCTGCCCTGTAGCCCTCACATCTGTACCTATTAAATGTTTTGAAAAAATAATTCAAAAACTAATGGTCTCTGGTCTCTCGTCCCAATTGCATCCAAACCAACTGGCCTACTTTGCCTCCAGGGGTGTTGTTGATGTGTTACTGGTCATGCTGAACAATATCAACGAACGTTTCGAAAAGGCAAATAGCTTAGTGAAAATCGTACACATTGACTTCAGTAGCGAGTTTAACACCATCCAACCCCAGCTACTTGTGGGTAAGCTGGTGAATTTGGGTGTCAACTCTCTACCGATCAAGTGGATTAATCGTTTATTTTGTGAACCGTACTCAACAAGCGACGTTTAACTCTGCCATCTCTACATCTAGCCCCTCGAGGTGGCATACTTTCACCGATACTGCACACATTGTACACAAACAATTGTCAAGCCTCTGATTCAGCCCCCAAAAAATTCTTTAAATATGCAGATTACGCCGCTGTTGTGGGTTTTCTCCACACAGAGCAAGCCTCTCTTCGAGGTTTTGACAGAGAAACGGTCAACTTCGCCCAGTGGTGTGCAGATCACTTTCTTGAAATACACTTTAGGAAAACAAAAGAGATGGAAATTGATTTCAGAAGGAACAAAGCTCCAACGAAGATCAATGGGGAATCAGTCGATAGTGACCACATACAAATACCTGGGAATCGAAATAGACAATAAACTGAAATGTAATGACTGTGCCTTTGGCAAATATAAAGAAATTGCAACAGATAATGTTTTTTTTTTTTTTTTTTTACGCAAACTGAACCATTTTAATGTCGACCGCCACATCTTACAAATGTTCTATAAATCTGCCCTGCAGAGTGTGCTGTCCTTTGGTCTGATATGCGTGTTTGGAAACGCCAAGACCAAGTCAAGCTTCAGAGCTTGATCAAGACGGCGGGAAGGATAATTGCTATAGATCAAGAACCAGCCACCAACCTGTACATCAAACTCAACCTCCTAAAAACTTGAAAGCGTTTTACAGGACAGTACTCATCCACTTCAATCAGAATTCAGTAGCAGCAGCCGAACAAGGGGAAAGAGACTTCTTCAAAAGAAAACCAAAACAGATAGCTATGGGGACTCTTTTATTCCAATAGATAGTCTGTTGGTCCCTCGAGTATACAGAATATTGTACTTTCACTTTAAATATGTAGCCATAGCACTTTGAATGAATTATTTTGTGTATTTTCTGTGTTTTCATGTTTTATGTACCGTCTCTTTAAGCACATGACCAAATGAATTTCCCCCTGGTGGGATAATAAAGTTGATCAGAATCTGAATCTGAAATAGTTAACCAAATAGCTACCCGGACTATCCGGATTGACCCTTTTTACTCTAACTATTTTGACACATCACACACGCTGCTGCTACTGTCTATTATCTATCCTGTTGTCTAGTCACTTTACCCCTACCTACAGTATACTGCTGCTACTGTCTATTATCTATCCTGTTGTCTAGTCACTTTACCCCTACCTACAGTATACTGCTGCTACTGTCTATTATCTATCCTGTTGTCTAGTCCCTTTACCCCTACCTACAGTATACTGCTGCTACTGTCTATTATCTATCCTGTTGTCTAGTCACTTTACCCCTACCTACAGTATACTGCTGCTACTGTCTATTATCTATCCTGTTGTCTAGTCACTTTACCCCTACCTACAGTATACTGCTGCTACTGTCTATTATCTATCCTGTTGTCTAGTCACTTTACCCCTACCTGCAGTATACTGCTGCTACTGTCTATTATCTATCCTGTTGTCTAGTCACTTTACCCCTACCTACAGTATACTGCTGCTACTGTCTATTATCTATCCTGTTGTCTAGTCCCTTTACCCCTACCTACAGTATACTGCTGCTACTGTCTATTATCTATCCTGTTGTCTAGTCCCTTTACCCCTACCTACAGTATACTGCTGCTACTGTCTATTATCTATCCTGTTGTCTAGTCACTTTACCCCTACCTACAGTATACTGCTGCTACTGTCTATTATCTATCCTGTTGTCTAGTCACTTTACCCCTACCTGCAGTATACTGCTGCTACTGTCTATTATCTATCCTGTTGTCTAGTCACTTTACCCCTACCTACAGTATACTGCTGCTACTGTCTATTATCTATCCTGTTGTCTAGTCACTTTACCCCTACCTACAGTATACTGCTGCTACTGTCTATTATCTATCCTGTTGTCTAGTCACTTTACCCCTACCTACAGTATACTGCTGCTACTGTCTATTATCTATCCTGTTGTCTAGTCACTTTACCCCTACCTACAGTATACTGCTGCTACTGTCTATTATCTATCCTGTTGTCTAGTCACTTTACCCCTACCTACAGTATACTGCTGCTACTGTCTATTATCTATCCTGTTGTCTAGTCCCTTTACCCCTACCTACAGTATACTGCTGCTACTGTCTATTATCTATCCTGTTGTCTAGTCCCTTTACCCCTACCTACAGTATACTGCTGCTACTGTCTATTATCTATCCTGTGTTGTCTAGTCACTTTACCCCTACCTACAGTATACTGCTGCTACTGTCTATTATCTATCCTGTTTGCCTAGTCCCTTTACCCCTACCTACAGTATGCTGCTGCTACTGTCTATTATCTATCCTGTTGTCTAGTCCCTTTACCCCTACCTACAGTATACTGCTGCTACTGTCTATTATCTATCCTGTTGTCTAGTCACTTTTTTCCCTACCTACAGTATACTGCTGCTACTGTCTATTATCTATCCTGTTGCCTAGTCCCTTTACCCCTACCTACAGTATACTGCTGCTACTGTCTATTATCTATCCTGTTGTCTAGTCACTTTACCCCTACCTACAGTATACTGCTGCTACTGTCTATTATCTATCCTGTTGTCTAGTCACTTTACCCCTACCTACAGTATACTGCTGCTACTGTCTATTATCTATCCTGTTGTCTAGTCCCTTTACCCCTACCTACAGTATACTGCTGCTACTGTCTATTATCTATCCTGTTGTCTAGTCACTTTACCCCTACCTACAGTTTACTGCTGCTACTGTCTATTATCTATCCTGTTGTCTAGTCCCTTTACCCCTACCTACAGTACACTGCTGCTACTGTCTATTATCTATCCTGTTGTCTAGTCCCTTTACCCCTACCTACAGTATACTGCTGCTACTGTCTATTATCTATCCTGTTGTCTAGTCACTTTACCCCTACCTACAGTTTACTGCTGCTACTGTCTATTATCTATCCTGTTGTCTAGTCACTTTACCCCTACCTACAGTATACTGCTGCTACTGTCTATTATCTATCCTGTTGTCTAGTCACTTTACCCCTACCTACAGTATACTGCTGCTACTGTCTATTATCTATCCTGTTGTCTAGTCCCTTTACCCCTACCTACAGTATACTGCTGCTACTGTTTATTATCTATCCTGTTTTGTCTAGTCACTTTACCCCTACCTACCTACTGCTGCGACTGTCAATTAAAGTATTTAGTCAGCCACCAATACCGTGCAACTGTATCTCCTGTTGTCCACTTTAAAAGTATATGAGAGAGTCTATCCTGTAATTTTCATCATAGGTACACTGTCTACTGTCTATTACATCCAAAATGAGGAAAAACCTACAGTATACTCTGCTAGTTCTAAATCTATCCTGTTGTTAGGTCCCTTTTCTATGAACTTTATTGTCTATTATCTATGGTGGAAACCTAAGTATTTGTGTCATTAACAAAAGTTTCAGTCCCCTTTACCCCTACCTACAGTATACTGCTTGTTATATACCCCTGTTGGTCACTTTACCCTAGGTCAGTAAAATACGTTTTCTGTAAGTCTTCACAAGGTCTAGTTCACACACTGTTGCTGGTATTTTGGCCTATCCTGTATCTCCTCCTGAACTGTGCTACAGTAATCTCCTCTATGAGCAGTGACCCATGTTTTGGCTGCTACTCGCTATGATCTATTTCTGTTGTCTAGTCACTTTCAACCCCTACATAATCTACAAGATTTTCTATGGGGTTGAGATCTGGAGACTGGCTAGGCCACTCCAGGGACCTTGAAATGCTTCTTACTGAAGCTACTCCTTCGTTGCCGGGGGTTGTTTTGGGATCATTGTCATGCTAAAAGACCCAGCTACGTTTAATCTTCAATGTCTAGTCCCTTGCTGATGGAAGGAGGTTTTGTCTCAAAATCTCACGATACATGGCCCCATTCATTCTTTCCTTTACCTACGGATCAGTCGTCCTGGTCCCTTTGCCTACAAAAACAGCCCCAAAGCATGAAGTTTTCCACCCGCCCCCATGCTTCACAGTAGGTATGGTGTCGTTGGAGGCTACTCAGCATCTGTTTTGTCCTCCAAACACGATGAGTTGAGTTTTTACCAAAAAGTTATATTTTGTTTTCATCTGACCATATGACATTTCTCCCAATCCTCTTCTGGATCATCCAAATGCACTCTAGCAAACTTCAGACGGGCCTGGACATGTACTGGCTTAAGCAGGGGGACACGTCTGGCAATGCAGGATTTGAGTCCCTGGCGGAGTAGTGTGTTACTGATGTTAGTCTTTGTTTACTTTGGTCCCAGATCTCTCTCTCTGCAGGTCATTCACTAGGTCCCCGTGTGGTTCTGGGATTTTTGCTCACCGTTCTTGTGATCATTTTGACCCCACGGGGTGAGATCTTGCGTGGAGCCCCAGATCGATCTTGGGGGAGATTATCAGTGGTCTTGTATGTCTTCCCATTTCTAATAATTGCTCCCACAGTTGATTTCTTCAAACCAAGCTGCTTACCTATTGCAGATTCAGTCTTCCCAGCCTGGTGCAGGTCTACAATTTTGTTTCTGGTGTCCTTTGACAGCTCTTTTGTCTTGACCATAGTGGAGTTTGGAGTGTGACTGTTTGAGGTTGTGGACAGGTGTCTTTTATACTGATAACAAGTTCAAACGGTGCCATTAATACAGGTAACGAGTGGAGGACAGAGTAGCCTCTTAAGAAGAAGTTACAGGTCTGTGAGAGCCAGAAATCTTGCTTGTTTGTAGGTGACCAAATACTTATTTTACCACCATAATTTGCAAATAAATTCATTAAAAATCCTACAATGTGATTTTTTCTGGAATTTTTTTTCTCAATTTGTCTGTCATAGTTTGACGTGTTACATATGATGAAAATGACAGGCCTCGTTCTCATCTTTTTAAGTGGGAGAACTTGCAGAATTGTGGCTGACTAAATACTTTTTTCCCCCACTGTATATGTACATATCTACCTCATTTACCTCGTACCCCTGCACATCGACTCGGTACTGGTAGTGCGTGTATATAACCAAGTTATAGTTACTGTGTATTTATTCCTCGTGTTATTATTTTCCTATTTTCTCTTTTTCTCTCTCTGAATTGTTGGGAAGTAAGTATTTCACCTGTTGTTTATGAAGCATGTGATACATCAACTTATATTTGATTTGATGGGTTGAATGAATGTTTTCAGAATTAAACCACCTTTTTCTAAACCTAGATAATCTACAAGATCAGAGTATTTTTAAATGTACCAATCGGTTCTGAAACGGAAGAAGAATTTGCATATATTTAGATGGCTTTCTTTCAGTGGTCCCTAATATTCAGAACCCGTTCTCTCTATATATCCTAGTGAGTCTGTCCACAATATTCTAACTAAAAAGGTACAGTGTATTTCAAGGGATGGCTTAAGATGAATGTCCTAGAAAACCTATCGAATAAAATCTTTTTTTTCCATTTGGTATTCACTTCCATCAAAATAGGCTAGTAGCTAGTTGTAGTCATTAAATATACTGTGCATTCGGAAAGTCTTCAGAACCCTTGACTTTTTCCACATTTTTTTACGTTACAGCCTTATTCTAAAATTGATTAAATAGTTTTCTTTCCTCGACAATCTACACACAATACCCCATAATTTTGCAAATGTATACCCCCCCCCCGGAAACATCACATTTACATAAGTATTCAGACCCTTTACTCAGTACTTTGTTGAAGCACCCTTTGGCAGTGATTACAGCTTTGAGTCTTCTTGGGTATGACGCTACAAGCTTGGCACACCTGTATTTGGGGAGTTTCTCCCATTCTTCTCTGCAGATCCTCTCAAGCTCTGTCAGGTTGGACAGGGAGCGTTGCTGAACAGCTATTTTAAGTCCGGGCTCTGGCTGGGCCACTCAAGGACATTCAGAGACTTGTCCCGAAGCCACTCCTGTGTTGTCTTGGCTGTGTGCTTAGGGTCGTTGTCCTGTTGGAAGGTGAACCATTGCCCCAGTCTGAGGTCCTGAGCGCACTAACAAGGATCTCTCTGCACTTTGCTCCATTAATCTTTCCCTCGATCCTGACTAGTCTCCCAGTCCCTGCTGCTGAAAAACATCCCCACAGCATGATGCTGCCACCACCATGCTTCACCGTAGGGATGTTGCCAGGTTTCCTCCAGACGTGATGCTTGGCATTCAGGCCAAACAGTTCAATCTTGGTTTCATTAGACCAGATAATCTTGTTTCTCATGGTCTGAGTCCTTTAGGTGCCTTTTGGCAAACTCCAAGCGGGCTGTCATGTGCCTTTTACTGAGGAGTGGCTTCTGTCTGGCCACTCTAACATAAATGCCTGATTGGTGGAGTGCTGCAGAGATGGTTGTCCTTCAGGAAGGTTCTCCCATCTCCACAGAGGAACTCTGGAGCTCTGGCAGAGTGACCATCGGGTTCTTGGTCACCTCCCTGACCAAGGCCCTTCTCCCCTGATTGCTCAGTTTGGCCCGGCGGCCAGCTCTACGAAGAGTCTTTGTGGTTCCAAAGCCACTGTGTTTTTGTGGACCTTCAATGCTTCAGAAATTCTTTGGTACCCTTCCCAAGATCTGTGCCTCAACACAATCCTGTCTCTGAGCTCTACGGACAATTCCTTCGACCTCATCACTTGGTTTTTGCTCTGACATGCACTGTCAACTGTGGGACCTTATATAGACAGGTGTGTGCCTTTTCAATTCATATCCAATTAATTGAATTTACCACAGGTGGACTCCAAGTTGTAGAAACATCTCAAAGATGATCAATGGAAACAGGATGCACCTGAGCTCAAATTCAAGTCTCATAGCAAAGGGTCTGAACACTTATGTAAATAAGGTCTTTCTGTTTTATATGTTTTATAAATTTGCAAACATTTCCAAAAACCAGTTTTCACTTTGTCATTATGGGATATTGTGTGTAGATTGATGAGGATTTTTTATTTATATATATATAATCCATTTTAGAATAAGGCTGTAATGTAACAAAATATGGAAAAAGTCAAGGGGTCTGAATACTTTCCAAATGCACTGTACAGAGTGATCTCCAAAAGGGACAGTGACACGTTGTGTTGTTTTGGCTCTGAACTCTGGATGAAATGATACAACGACTATGAGGTTAAAGGTTAAAGTGCAGACTGGCAGCTTTCATTTGAGAGGATTTTCATCCATATCGGGTGAACTGTTTAGAAATTACTTTTTGTACAAAGTACCCCCATTTTAGGGGACAAAAAGTATTGGGACAAGATCCGCTGTGGTTCATGTCCTGACCTTGGCAGAGGGGTAAGGGTGCGTTCCATATATAGATCTCCTGTGGTTCATGTCCTTACCTTGGCAGAGGGGTACGGGTGCGTTCCATATATAGATCCCCTGGGGGGTGCGGGTGCAGGTGGCACTGCTCTGGCCAATCCGGCGAAAGCCCTGGTCACAGCTGAAGCGCAGGGTACTGCCCAGCTTGGTGCCTGTCTGACTGTGGACTGTTCCATTGAGAGGGTTGCTGGGGGTGCTGCAGTACGCCGCTGTGAATAAACAAACAACAAACACATTTAATGAAATAACAACAACATCAACAACAACATCTGAAAAGTTTCAACAGATTGCTAGGGGGGCTGACATATGTTGTGAATAAACAACAAACACTGATTTTTACTCAGCTTTCACAATATTTGGTCGAAACAGTGCTAATATACAACTACAGTGAGCAGAGCTGAGCATTTAAAACAGTATTCTAACTGAGCATTTACAGTGGCTTGCGAAAGTATTCACCCCCCCTTGGCATTTTTTTTTGGGGGGGGGGGGTTGTATAATTTCATTTACAAAACATGCCTACCACTTTGAAGATGCAAAATAGTTATTTTGTGAAACAAACAAGAAATAAGACAAAAAAACAGAATACCTGAGCGTGCATAACTATTCACCCCCCCAAACTCAATACTTTGTAGAGCCACCTTTTACAGCAATTACAGCTGTAAGTCTCTTGGGGTATGTCTCTATAAGCTTGGCACATCTAGCCACTGGGATTGTTGCCCATTCTTCAAGGCAAAACTGCTCCAGCTCCTTCAAGTTGGATGGGTTCCGCTGGTGTACAGCAATCTTTAAGTCATACCACAGATTCTCAATTGGATTGAGGTCTGGGCTTTGACTAGGCCATTCCAAGACATGTAAATGTTTCCCCTTAAACCACTCAAGTGCTTCGGGTCATTGTCCTGCTGGAAGGTGAACCTCCGTCCCAGTCTCAAATCTCTGGAAGACTGAAACAGGTTTCCCTCAAGAATTTACCTGTATTTAGTGCCATCCATCATTCCTTCAATTCTGACCAGTTTCCCAGTCCCTGCCAATGAAAAACATCCCCACAGCATGATGCTGCCACCACCATGCTTCACTGTGGGGATGGTGTTCTTGGGGTGATGAGAGGTGTTGGGTTTGCGCCAGACATAGCATTTTCCTTGATGGCCAAAAAGCTCAATTTTAGTCTCATCTGACCAGAGTACATTCTTCCATATGTTTGGGTAGAAAGAAGATTATCTGGTCTGATGAAACCAAGATTGAACTGTTTGGTATCACGTCTGGAGGAAACCTGGCACCATCCTTATGGTGAAGCATTGTGGTGGCAGCATCATGCTGTGGGGATGTTTTTCAGCGGCAGGGACTGGGAGACTAGTCAGGATCGAGGGAAAGATGAACGGAGCAAAGTACAGAGATATCCTTCATGAAAACCTGCTTCAGACCACTCAGGACTTCAGACTTGGGCAAAGGTTTGCCTTCCAACAGGAAAACAACCCTAAGCACACAGCCAAGACAACGCAGGAGTGGCTTCGGGACAAGTCTCTGAATGTCCTTGAGTGGCCCAGCCAGAGCATCTCTGGGGAGACCTGAAAATAGCTGTGCAGTGACGCTCCCTAACCAACCTGACAGAGCTTGAGAGGAAAGAAGAATGGGAGAAACTCCCCAAATACAGGTGTGCCAAGCTTGTAGCGTCATACCCAAAAAGACTCGAGACTAATCGCTGCCAAAGGTGCTTCAACAAAGTACTGAGTAAAGGGTCTGAATACTTATGTAAATGTGATGTTTCCGGAGGGGATTGTTGAGGAATGTAGATTGTTGAGGAAAGAAAACTATTTAATCAATTTTAGAATAAGGCTGTAACGTAACAAAATGTGGAACAAGTCAAGGGTTCTGAAGACTTTCCAAAATTTCTAAAAACCTTGTTTTACTTTGTCATTAGGGAGAATTTTGTGTAGATTTATTAGGGAAAAACAACAACAATTTAATCCATTTTAGAATAAGGCAGGACTCAGAACAACATGTGGAAAAAGTCAAGGGGTCTGAATACTTTTCGAATGCACTGTATCTGCACATAATTTATGGGCTGTTTTTATTTATTTATTTAACTAGGCAAGTCAGTTTAAGAACAAATTCTTATTTACAATGACGGCCTACACCGGCCAAACCCGGACAACGCTGGGCTAATTGTGCCCCGCCCTACAGGACACCCTATCACCGCCGGATTGTGAAACAGCCTGGAATCGAACCAGGGTCTGTACTGACCCCTCTAGCACTGAGATGCAGTGCCTTAGACCGCTGCACCACTCGGGAGCCCTGTTGAGGAGCTCTCTCAAACAAATTGTTTCACAGAGGCAGAACATTTGAAACTTTTTAAGTGAGCCACTAAAATCTAATCCCCTAGCTGACTAGGTGAAAAATCTGTCGATGTGCCCTTGAGCAAGGCTCCTGTAAGTTGCTCTGGATAAGAGTGTCTGCTAAAAGACAAAAAAAAAAACATATCTTGAGGATTTAACAATGTAAAACACCAGATACTATTCAATGCACCAGAAAACAGCCAGGGGACTTTGCGTAGTGATTTTGGTTCTGCTCTGTTAAATCCCAAATGACACCCTATTCGCTACATAAAATTGATACCAGTAAAAAAAAAAAAAAATTGAGAGAGATTCAGAGGTCACAAAAGATCCAGAAAATGAGTGAAAGGAGAGAAGGAAGGAAGAGAGTGCAGGAAAAGAAGGAGGGAAGCAGGTGTGTTGATACAGCTGGAGGAGATGAGGAAGGAACATGGAGGGAAAACATGGATTGATAAAGAAAACAGTAGAAAATGTAGAATCTGCTCCCGCCATCTGTCTGGCTCCCACTGAGGAAGAGAACCCTCTGAGGCTCCCTTACAGAAGGCAACCAATCAACCTGTGAGCTGCTGTCTGCAACTAACTCATTCTGAATGACACCCTATACCCTACATAGTGCACTCCCTTTGATGGGGCTCTGGTGAGAGAGGGAGGGAGGGAGAGAGGGAGAGAGGACTCCAGTGAAAGAGGGAGGGAGAGAGGCAGGGAGGACTCTGGTGACAGAGGGAGGGAGAGAGGGAGAGAGGACTCCAGTGAGAGAGGGAGGGAGAGAGGCAGGGAGGACTCTGGTGAGAGAGGGAGGGAGAGAGGGAGAGAGGACTCCAGTAAGAGAGGCAGGGAGGACTCTGGTGAGAGAGGGAGGGAGAGAGGCAGGGAGGACTCTGGTGGGAGAGGGAGAGAGGGAGGCAGGGAGGACTCCAGTGAGAGAGGCTGTCTGCAGGGAGGACTCCATTAAGAGAGGCAGGGAGGACTCTGGTGAGAGAGGGAGGGAGAGAGGCAGGGAGGACTCTGGTGGGAGAGGGAGAGAGGGAGGCAGGGAGGACTCCAGTGAGAGAGGGAGGGAGAGAGGCAGGGAGGACTCCAGTGAGAGAGGGAGGGAGAGAGGCAGGGAGGACTCCGGTGAGAGAGGGAGGGAGGTACAGACGCAAGGAGGACTGTGGTGAGAGAGGGAGAACAGTGGAGGGGTCATTAGTCAATCTGCCTGAGTAGTGTTGATAGGTAACAGAAGGAGCTTTTTAAATATTGATACAGTGATAACTCATCCAAAGTATTGCAGTTGTCTTATATCAACACATCCTTCATCTTAGAACGGAACAACAACAACAAATGTAGAGTTTCAGCATAAGACCACCTGTTCGACACACACACACACACACACAAACACACACAGACACACACAGACACACACAGACACACACAGACACACACAGACCCCCACACACACAGACACACACACAGACACACACACACACACACACACACACACACACACACACACCCCCACACACACAGACAGACAGACACCACACACACACACACACACACACACAGACACACACAGACACACACACACACACAGACAGACACACACACACACACACAGACACCCCCCACACACACACACAGACACACACAGACACACACAGACACCCCACACACACACAGACAGACAGACACCACACACACACACACACACACAGACACCACACACACACACACACACACACACAGACACCCCCACACACACACACAGACAGACAGACACCACACACACACACACACACACAGACACCACACACACACACACACAGACACACTCCCCCCACACACACACACACACACACACAGACACCCCACACACACACAGACAGACACACCCCCACACACACACACACACACACACACACACACACACACACACACAGACACCCCCACACACACACACAGACAGACAGACACCACACACACACACACACACACACACACAGACACACACACACACACACACACAGACACCCCCCCCCACACACACAGACAGACACACACACACACACACACACACACACACACACATACACCACACACACACACACACACATACACTCCCCCCACACACACACACACACACACAGACACCCACACACACACACAGACAGACAGACACCCCACACACACACACACACACACAGACACCCACACACACACACACAGACAGACACACCACACACACACACACACACACACACACACACACACACACAGACACCCCCCACACACACACACACACAGACACCACACACACACACACACACCACACACACACACACACACACACACACCCCCCCCCCCACACACACACACCCACACAGACACCCCACACACACAGACAGACACACACCCCACACACACACACACACACACACGCACACACACACAGACACCCCACACCCACACACACCACACACACACACACACACACACAGACACCCCCCACACACACACAGACAGACAGACACCACACACACACACACACACACAGACACCACACACACACACACACACACCACAGACACCCCACACACACACAGACAGACAGACACCACACACACACACACACACACACACACACCACACACACACACACACACACACACACACACACACACACACACACACACACACACACACACACACAGACACCCCCCACACACACAGACAGACAGACACCACACACACACACACATACACTCCCCCCCCCCCCCCCCCCCCCCCCCCCACACACACACAGACACCCCACACACACAGACAGACAGACACCCCACACACACAGACACACACAGACACCCCCCACACACACACACACACACAGACACTCTTCCCAGACTCACCTGAGTATCGTATGCGGAAGCCTTTGTGACTGGTGGTGTGGTCGAAGGACCAGTGGAGGTAGGCCTTGTTGTTAGAGCTGGTGATGCTGAGAGGAGAGGAGTAGTTACCACTCAGAGTGACCAGGAGAGGACTCTGTCTGGACGGACCTGTATAGATAGATGAGAGAGGGACATGCACTTTTTTTTATCTTACTTTAATGTGACATCCTACTTACCCCACCCCACCCCCCATAAAAACACATCACGTGTCAGCTCCTCCTTACACTAACCCCCCCCCCCCCCCCATAAAAACACATCACGTGTCAGCTCCTCCTTACACTAACCCCCCCCCCCATAAAAACACATCACGTGCCAGCTCCTCCTTACACTAACCCCCCCCATAAAAACACATCACGTGCCAGCTCCTCCTTACACTAAAAAACACCCCCCATAAAAACGCATCACGTGCCAGCACAAACTCCACCTATCACATTACACAGAACACAACAACACAGTTACCGTTCAATACACCGTCCAGCACCACATTACAACCCTGCATCCAACCCCTCCTCTAACAACCCTGGGTTCCTATGGCATCCCATAATGAATCTCTAACAACCCTGGGTTCCTATGGCATCCCATAATGAATCTCTAACAACCCTGGGTTCCTATGGCATCCCATAATGAATCTCTAACAACCCTGGGTTCCTATGGCATCTCATAATGAATCTCTAACAACCCTGGGTTCCTATGGCATCTCATAATGAATCTCTAACAACCCTGGGTTCCTATGGCATCCCATAATGAATCTCTAACAACCCTGGGTTCCTATGGCATCTCATAATGAATCTCTAACAACCCTGGGTTCCTATGGCATCCCATAATGAATCTCTAACAACCCTGGGTTCCTATGGCATCCCATAATGAATCTCTAACACCCTGGGTTCCTATGGCATCTCATAATGAATCTCTAACAACCCTGGGTTCCTATGGCATCCCATAATGAATCTCTAACAACCCTGGGTTCCTATGGCATCTCATAATGAATCTCTAACAACCCTGGGTTTAAATAGCATCTCATAATGAATCTCTAACAACCCTGGGTTTAAATAGCATCTCATAATGAATCTCTAACAACCCTGGGTTTAAATAGCATCTCGTAATGAATCTCTAACAACCCTGGGTTCCTATGGCATCTCATAAACATTTATGGTGTGACCACTTTTCATGGTCCTTCGTGCCGATAAGGACAATCACTGTTGAGATATGATCAGTAGTGACATCCTGGTTAGCTTGTCCTGTCAAGCTGAGCAGTTGGGGGGATAACAATGCCTTGAGGTGTTTTAGCATGTTGTTTCCCGTCTACACATGCTAGATCTAGCGGACTGTAATGTTAGCAGGAGCTTTCAACTCCTAAATCAAAAGAAGGTCTTTCTATTGAGGCTTTGCCAAAGTACTCGTCTGTGTAGTTTGGTCCCATGCTGCTATGGCAGAGAGCGCAGCTGGGAACTGAGAAACAGATTCCCATCCAACAATCCAACGATCCACACTCAGTTTGGCAGCCCACGGGGGGCTGATGCGTCTGTTCTCTCCTCTTCTCTTCTCCTCGTCTCTCCCCGCTCGTTGGAAGAAAAAAAAAAAAGGAGGAATCAGTAACTTCTCTCAGCTCCCAGGACTTCATAGAGGTTGGTAGTGTACAGAGTCTGACCAACATTGGTCTTTCACATAAATATTTGTATCGGTCTTTGTTCCACATCTAAAGCACCGATATTATATACAATAGCGCGAACAAATACATCTACTCATTTTTTTGTGACATTTTCAATGGTTGCCTGAAGAGGGCGCTCTACGAGCTGCTCATTGAACATCATTCAGCCCTAGGTCACAATGTGAGAGAGAGTAGGCATGGTGGTTTGACGGCGAGTAGCTTGCCACAGCCTGTGACACCGCATGTGAATAAGTAAACAATCAAAAGTACGCTTCACCAAGCAAGCGGCCCTGTCCTCATCGCATTCTCAATTAGTTAACGTTAGCTGGCCTAGCTGGCCAGCAATGTAATAATATAAATAATAATATGCCATTTAGCAAACGCTTTTATCCAAAGCGACTTACAGTCATGCGTGCATACATTTATTTATTTATTTATTTTTATTTATTTTTTGTGTATGGGTGGTCCCGGGGATCGAACCCACTACCTTGGCGTTACAAGCGCCGTGCTCTACCAGCTGAGCTACAGAGGACCACCAATGTAGTTAAGCTCTCTCTAGCTAACATGGCAGTTAGCCTAGCTAGCAATCTGTGCTACTTATGTGCGAACACTTGACTGGTGCCAAAGTGAATAATCATCCTTGATACAAAAAATAAAACTGTTATTGTCTGGGCCTGTTAGTGGGCATATTTAGTTAGTTTTCCAAAATATGCGATCTGCAAAAAGCAGGACAGTTGGCTCAGATCTATTGTTCAGGCCATGTGCTTGTAATCACGATGAGATACGGTTGTTAGCATTTTCCTGCGTGAACATTTTCAGTCATCAGCGTATGCCATTTACAGTTGAAATACAGTCAATGGCCAGTTTATTAAGTACACCCTTCTAGTACTCGGCTCGGAGCCCCCTTTGCCTCCAGAACAGCCTGAATTCTTCGGGGCGTGGATTCTACACGGTGTGGCGTTCAAACGTTGCTAATTTGGTGTCAAGGGACTTAACGTGTACCAGGAAAACATTTCCCCACACCATTACACCACCGCCACCAGCCTGTACCGTTGACACCAGGCAGGACGGGGCCATGGACTCATGCTACTTACACCAAATCCTGACTCTGCCATCGGCATGACGCAGCAGGAACCGGGATTCGTCAGACCAGGCAATGTTTTTCCAGTCCTCTGTGTTGGTGATCGATGTGCCCACTGGAGCCGCTTCTTCTAGTTTTTAGCTGATAGGAGTGGAACCCGGTGTGGTCGTCTGCTGCAATAGCCCGTCCGTGACAAGGACCGCCAAGTTGTGGTTTCAGGTAGCTTAGTGGTTAAGAGCGTTGTGCCAGTAACCGAAAGGTCGCTGGTTCTAATCCCCAAGCCGACTAGGTGAAAAATCTGTCGATGTGCCCTTGAGCAAGGCACTTAACCCTAATTGCTCCTGTAAGTCGCTCTGGATAAGAGCGTCTGCTAAATGACGTAAATGTAAATGTTTC
This sequence comes from Coregonus suidteri, assembly GCA_036851935.1. Taxonomy (NCBI): domain Eukaryota; kingdom Metazoa; phylum Chordata; class Actinopteri; order Salmoniformes; family Salmonidae; genus Coregonus; species Coregonus suidteri. Next base: position 73,371,712 of record CM072221.1, on the reverse strand, counting down.
CCGAGATGCCGTTCTGCACACCACTGTTGTACTGTACCGTTATTTGCCTGCTTTTTAGCTTGCACGATTATTGCCATTCTCCTTTCGACCGCTCTCATCAACGAGCTGTTTTCATCGTTCTCGGTAAACCCTAGACACTGTTGTGCGTGAAATGCCCAGGAGGCCGTTTCTGAGTTACTGGAACAGACGTGCCTGGCACCAACGATTATACAACACTCACATTAGTATTCAGTAGATTCATTACAGTGCTTTACAACAGTCAAAGGTCACGTAAAGAAACACTTCGTGGCAACCTCGACATTTGTTTTGTCCATTCTAACGTTCTGAACTGAATGTCTCGATGCCAGTCTGCCTGCTTTGTATAGCAAGTCATGGCCACGTGACTCACTGTCTGTAGGAGCGATCCATATTCGTGAAAGGGGTGGTGTACCTAATAAACTGGCCATTGAGTGTATATACACAATACATTTTGTATCGTATAACAGTGTAATTTCAATGATGGTTTCAGTAAGAAAACGTTGTTCTAATGAACAGGGAGCATGTGCTTGTCATAACAAGCCCTCATTGTGAGGTTGGCATACAGCGTTTCCTTACATGACCTCTGACCTCTGAATGCTCTAAAGCCCTGTAGTGAATCTACTGAATACTAAATGCTGAAACTGACATCTAGTGAACAACAACTGTATGTTTCTGCATTTCACTGTATAGGTTATGAACTTGTGAACAGTGCAGTTTCATATTTACTTTGAGTTATATTCATTCAGCCCTTCTAGTGCATTAGTGTGCTTGTGGTGTTTCAGTATAAACACCTCTGCATTCTAACCCACCGCAATAGATAGAGGTAGTATACAATACAGGTAGTATACAATACAGGTAGTATATACAACAATACAGGTAGTATACACAACAATACAGGTAGTATATACAGGTAGTATATACAACAATACAGGTAGTATATACAACAATACAGGTAGTATATACCACAATACAGGAAATATACAACAATACAGGTAGTATACACAACAATACAGGTAGAATACAAAACAATACAGGTAGTATACACAACAATACAGGTAGTATATACAACAGTACAGTTAGTACACACACCAATACAGGTAGTATACACAACAATACAGGTAGTATACACAACAATACAGATAGTATATACAACAATACAGGTAGTATATACAACAATACAGGTAGTATATACACAATACAGGTAATATACAAAAATACAGGTAGTATACACAACAATACAGGTAGTATATACAACAATACAGGTAATATACAACAATACAGGTAGTACACACAACAATACAGGTAGTACACACAACAATACATGTATTATATACAGGTAGTATATACAACAATACAGGTAGTATATACAACAATACAGGTAGCTTACACAACAATACAGGTAGTATATACAGGGAGTATATACAACAATACATGTAGTATATACAATAATACAGGTAGTATACACAGCAATACAGGTAGTATATACAACAATACAGGTAGTATACACAACAATACAGGTAGTATATACAGGTAGTATATACAACAATACAGGTAGTATATATACAACAATACAGGTAGTATATACAACAATACAGGTAGCATACACAACAATACAGGTAGTATATACAGGTAGTATATACAAAAATACAGGTAGTATACACAATAATACAGGTAATATACACAACAATACAGGTAGTATATACAACAATACAGGTAGTATACACAACAATACAGGTAGTATATACAACAATACAGGTAGTATATACAACAATACAGGTAGTATATACAACAATACAGGTAGTATATACAACAATACAGGTAGTATATACAACAATACAGGTAGCATACACAACAATACAGGTAGTTAATAAAGGTAGTATATATACAAAAATACAGGTAGTATACACAATAATACAGGTAGTATACACAACAATACAGGTAGTATATACAACAATACAGGTAGTATATAAAGGTAGTATATACAACAATACAGTTAGTATATACAACAATACAGGTAGTATATATAACAATATAGGTAGTATAAACAACAATACAGGTAGTATATACAACAATACAGGTAGTATATATAACAATATAGGTAGTATATACAGGTAGTATATACAAAATACAGGTAGTATACACAATAATACAGGTAATATACACAACAATACAGGTAGTATAAACAACAATACAGGTAGTATACACAACAATACATGTAGTATATACAACAATACATGTAGTATATACAACAATACAGTAGTATATATACACAATACAGGTAGTATATACAACAATACAGGTAGCATACACAACAATACATGTAGTTAATAAAGGTAGTATATACAAAAATACAGGTAATATACACAATAATACAGGTAGTATACACAACAATACAGGTAGTATATACAACAATACAGGTAGTATATAAAGGTAGTATATACAACAATACAGGTAGTATATACAACAATACAGGTAGTATACACAACAATACAGGTAGTATATACAACAATACAGGTAGTATATACAACAATACAGGTAGTATATATAACAATATAGGTAGTATATACAGGTAGTATATACAAAAATACAGGTAGTATACACAATAATACAGGTAATATACACAACAATACAGGTAGTATATACAACAATACAGGTAGTATACACAACAATACATGTAGTATATACAACAATACAGGTAGTATATACAACAATACAGGTAGTATATACAACAATACAGGTAGTGTATATAACAATACAGGTAATATATTCAGGTAGTATATACAACAATACAGGTAGTATATACAACAATACAGGTAGCATACACAACAATACAGGTAGTATATAAAGGTAGTATATACAAAAATACAGGTAGTATACACAATAATACAGGTAGTATACACAACAATACAGGTAGTATATACAACAATACAGGTAGTATATAAAGGTAGTATATACAACAATACAGGTAGTATATACAACAATACAGGTAGTATATATAACAATACAGGTAGTATATACAACAATACAGGTAGTATATACAACAATACAGGTAGTATATACAACAATAAAGGTAGTATATACAACAATACAGGTAATGTATACAACAATACAGGTAGTATATACAGTGGGGGGAAAAGTATTTAGTCAGCCATCAATTGTGCAAGTTCTCCCACTTAAAAAGATGAGAGAGGCCTGTAATTTTCATCATAGGTACACGTCAACTATGACAGACAAATTGAGGGAAAAAAATCCTGAAAATCACATTGTAGGATTTTTTATGAATTTATTTGCAAATTATGGTGGAAAATAAGTATTTGGTCACCTACAAACAAGCAATATTTCTGGCTCTCACAGACCTGTAACTTCTTCTTTAAGAGGCTCCTCTGTCCTCCACTCGTTACCTGTATTAATGGCACCTGTTTGAACTTGTTATCAGTATAAAAGACACCTGTCCACAACCTCAAACAGTCACACTCCAAACTCCACTATGGCCAAGACCAAAGAGCTGTCAAAGGACACCAGAAACAAAATTGTAGACCTGCACCAGGCTGGGAAGACTGAATCTGCAATAGGTAAGCAGCTTGGTTTGAAGAAATCAACTGTGGGAGCAATTATTAGGAAATGGAAGACATACTGACACTGTTAATCTCCCTCGATCTGGGGCTCCACGCAAGATCTCACCCCGTGGGGTCAAAATGATCACAAGAACGGTGAGCAAAAATCCCAGAACCACACGGGGGGACCTAGTGAATGACCTGCAGAGAGCTGGGACCAAAGTAACAAAGCCTACCATCAGTAACACACTACGCCGCCAGGGACTCAAATCCTGCAGTGCCAGACGTGTCCCCCTGCTTAAGCCAGTACATGTCCAGGCCCGTCTGAAGTTTGCTAGAGTGCATTTGGATGATCCAGAAGAGGATTGGGAGAATGTCATATGGTCAGATGAAACCAAAATATAACTTTTTGGTAAAAACTAAACTCGTCGTGTTTGGAGGACAAAGAATGCTGAGTTGCATCCAAAGGAACACCATACCTAAACATCATGCTTTGGGGCTGACTAAATACTTTTTTCCCCCCCCACTGTACAACAATACAGGTAGTATACAACAATACAGGTAGTATACACAACAATACAGGTAGTATATACAACGTTAAAAAAAGGAATAGATGCTCACCATCGAAGATCTTCAGGACGTCAAACTCACTGTCAAAGATCTCCAGTTGGTCAAACTGCCGGCTGGCCTGGAAGTGTTCTATGGTGAATGTGATGTTGTAGCCCGGCTCTACCTTCACCACCCAGGAACAGGACTCGAAGTGGGGGAAGCCGCTACCTGGGGCCTGGCTCATGATGACGCCCGTGGAGGCTGTTAGGACCTTATTCATGGGACACGTCACTGTGAGGGGAGATAGAGGGAACAGTTAGATACTTTTTTGTGGGCTATTTTGTCCTTTCAGAAGGTAATCTTATGTTGAGGGACATGCAGTGAGTAAGGTGTCACGTGGCGAGTATCACTGTGGGAGACGAGAGAGAGGGAAACTTGGTAAATAATGAGAGCATTCTTGAAATCAGGTTATCTTAACCTGACAGACTTCCAATTAGGGAGGTGTCATGTGGCCAGAATCCTTAGTAACCTTGGTAGTGATGTAGTGTAATTGAATCACGCACAGTCAAGTCCAGGTTGAGTCTCAAGTACTGGACAATTGAGTAAAGTGCCCTGGACAACTGATCGGACTAAAACACCAGAGCACTCATTAAAAAGCCATAGAGACAAAAAGGGCAGGGGAAGCGGAGAACTTCGACGTTATAATGCTCACCACTTCATACAGCTTCCAATGCTGTTGAACAATGTGACACATACAGTAATTAACTGCTACTGCAACTTTGACATTCGTCTGAATTCACCTTATCAGAAACCAGGTTGTTAGGAGTGGTGATATTAAATCACAGGCTAGCCACCAGCATGTTATCTCCCTGTGTACCATCTCTGTAACACACAGGCATTGTGATTCAGCTACAACAGGCCAACTTTATGCTAAATCTGCCCCTGAGCCATGTGTGAGACCGTGTGTGTGTGTGTGTGTGTGTGTGTGTACGTGTGTGTGCAAGTGTGCGTGTCTGTCTGTGTGTGTGTGTACGTGTGTGTGTGTGTGTGCAAGTGTGAGTGTGTGTGTGTGTGTGTATCCTGTGTGTCTGCGTGTCTCTCCATATCTCCATATCTCTGTCTATCTGTCTCTCAGCCCAGTCATTGGTATTCTACAGGGTGTCTATCCGTGACATTTCCTGACGGTTTTACCCCGGAATTATGAGACTTTCCAGAACGTTCCCTTCCAAGGCGTTTAGACGTGGAGGAATTATCTAAAGGCTGTCCGTCGCTCTCTCTCTCTCTCTCTCTCTCTCTCTCTCTCTCTCTCTCTCTCTCTCTCTCTCTCTCTCTCTCTCTCTCTCTCTCTCTCTCTCTCTCTCTCTCTCTCTCTCTCTCTCTCTCTCTCTCTCTCTCTCTCTCTCTCTCTCTCTCTCTCTCTCTCTCTCTCTCTCTCTCTCTCTCTCTCTCTCTCTCTCTCTCTCTCTCTCTCTCTCTCTCTCTCCCCCTTCCTGTCTGCATAAAAAGCAGAACCTCGAACATGGCCAACCACATGAAAGGATAGAAGAGAAATGCAGCGTCTCTGATCTCTGACTCTAACTCTCTGACTCTCTGGCATGACGATGCTCACTCGCAACATAATCCACTTTCTAAATTTCCCTCCGCCTGATCGGGGGGAAAGTGGAAGGGCAGTGAAAACAAACCGGGGTATAATTGAATCTTCATCATCACAGACTTAAGCATGAAACAATGTTAATTATTTGTCTTTAGTGGAATATCGGGTCTGTGATGTTTGATTTGTTCTTGTTTAATTGAAACTGGCCCCTGACATACATAGAGCTGTTCAGACCGAGCATAGAGGAGATCTTATATTTCAGAGTTTCATAGTCAGCTACTTTCTGTCTTTCTCAAATGAAATCCAAAAGGGCTTTATGGGAAACATATGTTTACATTGAAATCCAAAGGGCTTTATGGGAAACATATGTTTACATTGAAATCCAAAGGGCTTTATGGGAAACATATATTTATATTGAAATCCAAAGGGCTTTATGGGAAACATATGTTTACATTGAAATCCAAAGGGCTTTATGGGAAACATATATTTATATTGAAATCCAAAGGGCTTTATGGGAAACATATATTTACATTGAAATCCAAAGGGCTTTATGGGAAACATATATTTATATTGAAATCCAAAGGGCTTTATGGGAAACATATATTTACATTGAAATCCAAAGGGCTTTATGGGGAAACATATGTTTACATTGAAATCCAAAGGGCTTTATGGGAAACATATGTTTACATTGAAATCCAAAGGGCTTTATGGGAAACATACGTTTACATTGAAATCCAAAGGGCTTTATGGGAAACATATGTTTACATTGAAATCCAAAGGGCTTTATGGGAAACATATGTTTTTACATTGAAATCCAAAGGGCTTTATGGGAAACATAAGTTTACATTGAAATCCAAAGGCTTTAAGGGAAACATATGTTTACATTGAAATCCAAAGGGCTTTATGGGAAACATACGTTTACATTGAAATCCAAAGGGCTTTATGGGAAATATGTTTACATTGAAATCCAAAGGGCTTTATGGGATACATACATTTACATTGAAATCCAAAGGGCTTTATGGGATACATAAGTTTACATTGAAATCCAAAGGGCTTTATGGGAAACATAAGTTTACATTGAAATCCAAAGGGCTTCATGGGAAACATATGTTTACATTGAAATCCAAAGGGCTTTATGGGAAACATATGTTTACATTGAAATCCAAAGGGCTTTATGGGGAAACATACGTTTACATTGAAATCCAAAGGGCTTTATGGGATACATATATTTATATTGAAATCCAAAGGGCTTTATGGGAAACATATATTTACATTGAAATCCAAAGGGCTTTATGGGAAACATATATTTATATTGAAATCCAAAGGGCTTTATGGGAAACATATATTTACATTGAAATCCAAAGGGCTTTATGGGGAAACATATGTTTTACATTGAAATCCAAAGGGCTTTATGGGGAAACATATGTTTACATTGAAATCCAAAGGGCTTTATGGGAAACATACGTTTACATTGAAATCCAAAGGGCTTTATGGGAAACATATGTTTACATTGAAATCCAAAGGGCTTTATGGGAAACATATGTTTACATTGAAATCCAAAGGGCTTTATGGGAAACATAAGTTTACATTGAAATCCAAAGGGCTTTAAGGGAAACATATGTTTACATTGAAATCCAAAGGGCTTTATGGGAAACATACGTTTACATTGAAATCCAAAGGGCTTTATGGGAAATATGTTTACATTGAAATCCAAAGGGCTTTATGGGATACATACATTTACATTGAAATCCAAAGGGCTTTATGGGATACATAAGTTTACATTGAAATCCAAAGGGCTTTATGGGAAACATAAGTTTACATTGAAATCCAAAGGGCTTCATGGGAAACATATGTTTACATTGAAATCCAAAGGGTTTTATGGGAAACATATGTTTACATTGAAATCCAAAGGGCTTTATGGGAAACATACGTTTACATTGAAATCCAAAGGGCTTTATGGGATACATAAGTTTACATTGAAATCCAAAGGAAGTGAAATAGATAATAAACAACAGAGAAAAAAACAAGGTAAAAAAAAAACAATTAAAGGTGAACAGTGAACATTACACTTACAAACATTTTAAAAGAATAAAGACATTTCAAATGTCATATTATGTATATATACAGTGTTGTAACAATGTGCAAGTAGTTAAAGTACAAAAGGGAAAATAAATCAACATAAATATGGGTTGTATTTACAATGGTGTTTGTTCTTCACTGGTTGCCCTTTTCTTGTGGCAACAGGTCACACATCTTGCTGCTGTGATGGCACACTGTGGTATTTCACCCAATAGATAAGGGAGTTCATCAAAATTGGGTTTGTTTTCAAATTCTTTGTGGATCGCTGTAATCTGAGGGAAATATGTGTCTTTAATATGGTCATACATTTGGCAGGAGGTTAGGAAGTGCAGCTCAGTTTCCACCTCATTTTGTGGGCAGTGTGCACATAGCCTGTCTTCTCTTGAGAGCCAGGTCTGCCTATGGCGGCCTTTCTCAATAGCAAGGCTATGCTCACTGAGTCTGTACATAGTCAAATCTTTCCTTAAGTTTGGGTCAGTCACAGTGGTCAGGTATTCTGCCACTGTATACTCTCTGTTTAGGGCCAAATAACATTCTAGTTTGCTCAGTTTTTTTGTTAATTCTTTCCAATGTGAAGTAATTATCTTTTTTTTTCTCATGATTTGGTTGGGTCTAATTGTGTTGCTGTCCTGGGGCTCTGTGGGGTCTGTTTGTGTTTGTGAACAGAGCCCCAGGACCAGCTTGCTTAGGGGACTCTTCTCCAGGTTCATCTCTCTGTAGGTGATGGCTTTGTTATGGAAGGAATCACTTATTTTTAGGTGGTTGTAGAATTTAATTGCTCTTTTCAGGATTTTGATAATTAGCCGGAATCGTCCTAATTCTGCTCTGCATGCATTATTTGGTGTTTAATGTTGTACACCAGGACACTTGTGAAAAACAGATATTAAAAACAATAGAAAAATGTGCATCCTCACGTAAATAAATGTTTACTTCATTGAAATCCCAGGTATACATGTGAAAAACACATTTCACAGTGTCAAATGATTACAAACATCAAAATAACTCCATTCTCTGTTCCAAGACCTTCACTAACACACTTAGAATTAAGCAAAGGTATTGAACGTGCATCCTAAGTAGCATGCTAGTGTAAGATATTGGGACATAGCACATCATGTGTGACGGGGTAGTGTTGCAGAGGTCCTGAGCCCTAACCATCATGTGAACCTGTGTCTGCTAGTCTACATCGAGGCAGCAGCAGCGGTAGTGACAGTAGTGTTTGTAGTGGTAGAACCTGTCTCCTAGTCTACATCGAGGCAGCAGCATCAGTAGTGATAGTAGTGTTTGTAGTGGTAGAACCTGTCTGCTAGTCTACATCGAGGCAGCAGCAGCGGTAGTGATAGTAGTGTTTGTAGTGGTAGAACCTGTCTGCTAGTCTACATCGAGGCAGCAGCAGCAGCGGTAGTGACAGTAGTGTTTGTAGTGGTAGAACCTGTCTGCTAGTCTACATCGAGGCAGCAGCAGCGGTAGTGACAGTAGTGTTTGTAGTGGTAGAACCTGTCTGCTAGTCTACATCGAGGCAGCAGCAGCGGTAGTGACAGTAGTGTTTGTAGTGGTAGAACCTGTCTGCTAGTCTACATCGAGGCAGCAGCAGCAGCGGTAGTGACAGTAGTGTTTGTAGTGGTAGAACCTGTCTGCTAGTCTACATCGAGGCAGCAGCAGCGGTAGTGACAGTAATGTTTGTAGTGGTAGAACCTGTCTGCTAGTCTACATCGAGGCAGCAGCATCAGTAGTGACAGTAGTGTTTGTAGTGGTAGAACCTGTCTGCTAGTCTACATCGAGGCAGCAGCATCAGTAGTGACAGTAGTGTTTGTAGTGGTAGAACCTGTCTGCTAGTCTACATCGAGGCAGCAGCATCAGTAGTGACAGTAGTGTTTGTAGTGGTAGAACCTGTCTGCTAGTCTACATCGAGGCAGCAGCATCAGTAGTGACAGTAGTGTTTGTAGTGGTAGAACCTGTCTGCTAGTCTACATCGAGGCAGCAGCAGCGGTAGTGACAGTAGTGTTTGTAGTGGTAGAACCTGTCTCCTAGTCTACATCGAGGCAGCAGCAGCGGTAGTGACAGTAGTGTTTGTAGTGGTAGAACCTGTCTCCTAGTCTACATCGAGGCAGCAGCAGCGGTAGTGACAGTAGTGTTTGTAGTGGTAGAACCTGTCTGCTAGTCTACATCGAGGCAGCAGCAGCGGTAGTGACAGTAGTGTTTGTAGTGGTAGAACCTGTCTCCTAGTCTACATCGAGGCAGCAGCAGCGGTAGTGACAGTAGTGTTTGTAGTGGTAGAACCTGTCTCCTAGTCTACATCGAGGCAGCAGCAGCAGTAGTGACAGTAGTGTTTGTAGTGCTAGAACCTGTCTGCTAGTCTACATCGAGGCAGCAGTAGCGGTGGTAGTGACAGTAGTGTTTGTAGTGGTAGAACCTGTCTGCTAGTCTACATCGAGGCAGCAGCAGCGGTAGTGACAGTAGTGTTTGTAGTGGTAGAACCTGTCTGCTAGTCTACGTCGAGGGCAGCAGCAGCGGTAGTGACAGTAGTGTTTGTAGTGGTAGAACCTGTCTCCTAGTCTATATCGAGGCAGCAGCAGCGGTAGTGACAGTAGTGTTTGTAGTGGTAGAACCTGTCTGCTAGTCTACATCGAGGCAGCAGCAGCGGTAGTGACAGTAGTGTTTGTAGTGGTAGAACCTGTCTGCTAGTCTACATCGAGGCAGCAGCAGCGGTAGTGATATTAGTGTTTGTAGTGGTAGAACCTGTCTCCTAGTCTACATCGAGGCAGCAGCAGCGGTAGTGATAGTAGTGTTTGTAGTGGTAGAACCTGTCTGCTAGTCTACATCGAGGCAGCAGCAGCGGTAGTGATAGTAGTGTTTGTAGTGGTAGAACCTGTCTGCTAGTCTACATCGAGGCAGCAGCAGCGGTAGTGACAGTAATGTTTGTAGTGGTAGAACCTGTCTGCTAGTCTACATCGAGGCAGCAGCATCAGTAGTGACAGTAGTGTTTGTAGTGGTAGAACCTGTCTGCTAGTCTACATCGAGGCAGCAGCATCAGTAGTGACAGTAGTGTTTGTAGTGGTAGAACCTGTCTGCTAGTCTACATCGAGGCAGCAGCATCAGTAGTGACAGTAGTGTTTGTAGTGGTAGAACCTGTCTGCTAGTCTACATCGAGGCAGCAGCATCAGTAGTGACAGTAGTGTTTGTAGTGGTAGAACCTGTCTGCTAGTCTACATCGAGGCAGCAACAGCGGTAGTGACAGTAGTGTTTTGTAGTGGTAGAACCTGTCTCCTAGTCTACATCGAGGCAGCAGCAGCGGTAGTGACAGTAGTGTTTGTAGTGGTAGAACCTGTCTCCTAGTCTACATCGAGGCAGCAGCAGCGGTAGTGACAGTAGTGTTTGTAGTGGTAGAACCTGTCTGCTAGTCTACATCGAGGCAGCAACAGCGGTAGTGACAGTAGTGTTTGTAGTGGTAGAACCTGTCTCCTAGTCTACATCGAGGCAGCAGCAGCGGTAGTGACAGTAGTGTTTGTAGTGGTAGAACCTGTCTCCTAGTCTACATCGAGGCAGCAGCAGCGGTAGTGACAGTAGTGTTTTGTAGTGGTAGAACCTGTCTGCTAGTCTACATCGAGGCAGCAGCAGCGGTAGTGACAGTAGTGTTTGTAGTGGTAGAACCTGTCTCCTAGTCTACATCGAGGCAGCAGCAGCGGTAGTGACAGTAGTGTTTGTAGTGGTAGAACCTGTCTCCTAGTCTACATCGAGGCAGCAGCAGCAGTAGTAGTGACAGTAGTGTTTGTAGTGCTAGAACCTGTCTGCTAGTCTACATCGAGGCAGCAGTAGCGGTGGTAGTGACAGTAGTGTTTGTAGTGGTAGAACCTGTCTGCTAGTCTACATCGAGGCAGCAGCAGCAGCGGTAGTGACAGTAGTGTTTGTAGTGGTAGAACCTGTCTGCTAGTCTACGTCGAGGCAGCAGCAGCGGTAGTGACAGTAGTGTTTGTAGTGGTAGAACCTGTCTCCTAGTCTATATCGAGGCAGCAGCAGCGGTAGTGACAGTAGTGTTTGTAGTGGTAGAACCTGTCTGCTAGTCTACATCGAGGCAGCAGCAGCGGTAGTGACAGCAGTGTTTGTAGTGGTAGAACCTGTCTGCTAGTCTACATCGAGGCAGCAGCAGCGGTAGTGATATTAGTGTTTGTAGTGGTAGAACCTGTCTCCTAGTCTACATCGAGGCAGCAGCAGCGGTAGTGATAGTAGTGTTTGTAGTGGTAGAACCTGTCTGCTAGTCTACATCGAGGCAGCAGCAGCGGTAGTGATAGTAGTGTTTGTAGTGGTAGAACCTGTCTGCTAGTCTACATCGAGGCAGCAGCAGCGGTAGTGACAGTATGTTTGTAGTGGTAGAACCTGTCTGCTAGTCTACATCGAGGCAGCAGCATCAGTAGTGACAGTAGTGTTTGTAGTGGTAGAACCTGTCTGCTAGTCTACATCGAGGCAGCAGCATCAGTAGTGACAGTAGTGTTTGTAGTGGTAGAACCTGTCTGCTAGTCTACATCGAGGCAGCAGCATCAGTAGTGACAGTAGTGTTTGTAGTGGTAGAACCTGTCTGCTAGTCTACATCGAGGCAGCAGCATCAGTAGTGACAGTAGTGTTTGTAGTGGTAGAACCTGTCTGCTAGTCTACATCGAGGCAGCAACAGCGGTAGTGACAGTAGTGTTTATAGTGGTAGAACCTGTCTCCTAGTCTACATCGAGGCAGCAGCAGCGGTAGTGACAGTAGTGTTTGTAGTGGTAGAACCTGTCTCCTAGTCTACATCGAGGCAGCAGCAGCGGTAGTGACAGTAGTGTTTGTAGTGGTAGAACCTGTCTGCTAGTCTACATCGAGGCAGCAGCAGCGGTAGTGACAGTAGTGTTTGTAGTGGTAGAACCTGTCTCCTAGTCTACATCGAGGCAGCAGCAGCGGTAGTGATAGTAGTGTTTGTAGTGGTAGAACCTGTCTCCTAGTCTACATCGAGGCAGCAGCAGCAGTAGTGACAGTAGTGTTTTGTAGTGCTAGAACCTGTCTGCTAGTCTACATCGAGGCAGCAGTAGCGGTGGTAGTGACAGTAGTGTTTGTAGTGGTAGAACCTGTCTGCTAGTCTACATCGAGGCAGCAGCAGCGGTAGTGACAGTAGTGTTTGTAGTGGTAGAACCTGTCTGCTAGTCTACGTCGAGGCAGCAGCAGCAGCGGTAGTGACAGTAGTGTTTGTAGTGGTAGAACCTGTCTCCTAGTCTATATCGAGGCAGCAGCAGCGGTAGTGACAGTAGTGTTTGTAGTGGTAGAACCTATCTGCTAGTCTACATCGAGGGCAGCAGCAGCGGTAGTGACAGCAGTGTTTGTAGTGGTAGAACCTGTCTGCTAGTCTACATCGAGGCAGCAGCAGCGGTAGTGATATTAGTGTTTGTAGTGGTAGAACCTGTCTCCTAGTCTACATCGAGGCAGCAGCAGCGGTAGTGATAGTAGTGTTTGTAGTGGTAGAACCTGTCTGCTAGTCTACATCGAGGCAGCAGCAGCGGTAGTGATAGTAGTGTTTGTAGTGGTAGAACCTGTCTGCTAGTCTACATCGAGGCAGTAGCAGCTGTAGTGACAGTAGTGTTTGTTGTGGTAGAACATGTCTGCTAGTCTACATCGAGGCAGCAGCAGCAGTAGTGACAGTAGTGTTTGTAGTGGTAGAACCTGTCTGCTAGTCTACATCGAGGCAGCAGCAGCAGTAGTGACAGTAGTGTTTGTAGTGGTAGAACCTGTCTGCTAGTCTACATCGAGGCAGCAGCAGCAGTAGTGACAGTAGTGTTTGTAGTGGTAGAACCTGTCTGCTAGTCTACATTGAGGCAGCAGCAGCAGTAGTGATAGTAGTGTTTGTAGTGGTAGAACCTGTCTGCTAGTCTACATTGAGGCAGCAGCAGCGGTAGTGATAGTAGTGTTTGTAGTGGTAGAACCTGTCTCCTAGTCTACATCGAGGTAGCAGCAGCGGTAATGATAGTAGTGTTTGTAGTGGTAGAACCTGTCTGCTAGTCTACATCGAGGCAGCAGCATCAGTAGTGACAGTAGTGTTTGTAGTGGTAGAACCTGTCTGCTAGTCTACATCGAGGCAGCAGCAGCAGTAGTGACAGTAGTGTTTGTAGTGGTAGAACCTGTCTGCTAGTCTACATCGAGGCAGCAGCAGCGGTAGTGACAGTAGTGTTTGTAGTGGTAGAACCTGTCTGCTAGTCTACATCGAGGCAGCAGCAGCGGTAGTGATAGTAGTGTTTGTAGTGGTAGAACCTGTCTGCTAGTCTACATCGAGGCAGCAGCAGCGGTAGTGATAGTAGTGTTTGTAGTGGTAGAACCTGTCTGCTAGTCTACATCGAGGCAGCAGCAGCGGTAGTGACAGTAGTGTTTGTAGTGGTAGAACCTGTCTGCTAGTCTACATCGAGGCAGCAGCAGCGGTAGTGACAGTAGTGTTTGTAGTGGTAGAACCTGTCTGCTAGTCTACATCGAGGCAGCAGCAGCGGTAGTGACAGTAGTGTTTGTAGTAGGTAGAACCTGTCTGCTAGTCTACATCGAGGCAGCAGCAGCGGTAGTGACAGTAGTGTTTGTAGTGGTAGAACCTGTCTGCTAGTCTACATCGAGGCAGCAGCAGCGGTAGTGATATTAGTGTTTGTAGTGGCAGGGCCTCCATTACAGCGAGGAAGTACTGATGGCTATGAATCAGAAGTGCTATCTGCGAACCCTGGGGGAACGGTTTAAATACAGACTAACATTATCACAGCTGCATATCAAGAGCCGTGTGGTGTGTGTGTGTGTGTGTGTGTGTGTGTGTGTGTGTGTGTGTGTGTGTGTGTGTGTGTGTGTGTGTGTGTGTGTGTGTGTGTGTGTGTGTGTGTGTGTGTATGTGTGTGTATGTGTGTGTATCACAGGTGGCCTGTGGCGCCTTAATTGGGGAGGATGGGCTCATAGTAATGGCTGGAACGGAAATAAATGGAACGGTATCAAACGAATCAAAAACATGGTTTCCATGGTTTCCATGTGTTTGATACCATTCCACTCACTCCATTCCAGCCATTACTATGAGCCGTCCTCCCCTCAGCAGCCTCCTGTGGTGTGGATGTTTATGGGCAACGCACATTGCATCAGTCGTGGTGAGGGAGTGAATGCATAATATGAATGTTTGTTATATATGAGTGAATGTATGGATGGAGCCGAAGAGAACATGCTAAGCTATACTCGTTCCATATGAGTGAATGTATGGATGGAGCCGAAGAGAACATGCTAAGCTATACTCGTTCCATATGAGTGAATGTATGGATGGAGCCGAAGAGAACATGCTAAGCTATACTCGTTCCATATGAGTGAATGTATGGATGGAGCCGAAGAGAACATGCTAAGCTATACTCGTTCCATATGAGTGAATGTATGGATGGAGCCGAAGAGAACATGCTAAGCTATACTCGTTCCATATGAGTGAATGTATGGATGGAGCCGAAGAGAACATGCTAAGCTATACTCGTTCCATATGAGTGAATGTATGGATGGAGCCGAAGAGAACATGCTAAGCTATACTCGTTCCATATGAGTGAATGTATGGATGGAGCCGAAGAGAACATGCTAAGCTATACTCGTTCCATATGAGTGAATGTATGGATGGAGCCGAAGAGAACATGCTAAGCTATACTCGTTCCATATGAGTGAATGTATGGATGGAGCCGAAGAGAACATGCTAAGCTATACTCGTTCCATATGAGTGAATGTATGGATGGAGCCGAAGAGAACATGCTAAGCTATACTCGTTCCATATGAGTGAATGTATGGATGGAGCCGAAGAGAACATGCTAAGCTATACTCGTTCCATATGAGTGAATGTATGGATGGAGCCGAAGAGAACATGCTAAGCTATACTCGTTCCATATGAGTGAATGTATGGATGGAGCCGAAGAGAACATGCTAAGCTATACTCGTTCCATATGAGTGAATGTATGGATGGAGCCGAAGAGAACATGCTAAGCTATACTCGTTTCCATATGAGTGAATGTATGGATGGAGCCGAAGAGAACATGCTAAGCTATACTCGTTCCATATGAGTGAATGTATGGATGGAGCCCGAAGAGAACATGCTAAGCTATACTCGTTCCATATGAGTGAATGTATGGATGGAGCCGAAGAGAACATGCTAAGCTATACTCGTTCCATATGAGTGAATGTATGGATGGAGCCGAAGAGAACATGCTAAGCTATACTCGTTCCATATGAGTGAATGTATGGATGGAGCCGAAGAGAACATGCTAAGCTATACTCGTTCCATATGAGTGAATGTATGGATGGAGCCGAAGAGAACATGCTAAGCTATACTCGTTCCATATGAGTGAATGTATGGATGGAGCCGAAGAGAACATGCTAAGCTATACTCGTTCCATATGAGTGAATGTATGGATGGAGCCAGCTAGTTAAATGAAGCCTCTATGTTGCATGTTTAATGGGTGAGGCTGAAAACAAGTTAGCTCATCTGTTGCGGAGGGGTAAATAAAGGAGAGTTGACCTACCTTCATGCTATTCTAGTTACACACGCAGTGCATGTTGAATGGGTAAGAACGTAAACTGAACAGCTGTCAAACCTTTATGTCAAATAATATGATTCTACAGATTCAGAACATCTACGTCTAATCCTCCCTGCCATTATCTGACAGCAGTTCTCTAAAGGGAGTAGTACTTATCCACTTTACAGAGTGACAGACAGCAGTCTATTAATACCTGTAGTAAAGTTCACAGAGACAGAGACAGAGACAGAGACAGAGAGAGACAGAGACAGAGACAGAGAGAGAGAGAGAGAGAGACAGAGACAGAGAGAGAGAGTGTGAGAGAGAGAGAGAGAGAGAGAGAGAGAGAGAGAGAGAGAGAGAGAGAGAGAAAGAGAGAGATAGAGAGAGAGAGAGAGAGAGAGAGAGAGAGAGAGAGAGAGAGAGAGAGAGAGAGAGAGAGAGAGAGAGAGAGAGAGAAATACCCATATTTATGTTTATTTATTTTCCCATTTGTACTTTAACTATTTGCACATTGTTACAACACTGTATATATACATAATATGACATTTGAAATGTCTTTATCTCTTTGGAACTTGTGAGTGTAATGTTTACTGTTAATATTTATTGTTTATTTCACTTTTGTTTACTATCTACTTCACTTGCTTTGGCAATGTTAACACACGTTTCCCATGCCAATAAAGCCCTTAAATTGAAATTGAATTGAGAAAGCGAGACACAGAGAGAGAGACAGAGAGAGAGAGAGAGAGAGAGAGAGAGAGAAAGCGAGACACAGAGAGAGAGACAGAGAGAGAGAGAGAGAGAGAGAGAGAGAGAGAGAGAGAGAGAGAGAGAGAGAGAGAGAGAGAGAGAGAGAGAGAGAGAGAGAGAGAGAGACAGAGAGAGAGAGAGACAGGAGAGAGAGAGAGAGAGAGAGAGAGAGAGAGAGAGAGAGAGAGAGAGAGAGAGAGAGAGAGAGAGAGAGAGAGAGAGAGAGAGAGAGAGAGACACAGAGAGAGAGAGAGAGAGAGAGAGAGAGAGAGAGAGAGAGAGAGAGAGAGAGAGAGAGAGAGCGAGACACAGGGAGAGAGACAGAGAGAGAGAGAGAGAGAGAGAGAGAAAGCGAGACACAGAGAGAGAGAGACAGAGAGAGAGAGAGAGAGAGAGAGAGAGAGAGAGAGAGAGAGAGAGAAAGAGAAATAAAAGAGACAGAGAAGTAAAATGCTGTGCTATCTGGCCCTAAACCGACAAGACACCGTGGTTAACTATTTGACCATGGTTACTGATCAAAACCTTTGCATTACCATTAGTAGGAGCACAACACTGTACTATAGACAGCCAGGGAGAGTGAGAGATGACAGAAGAGGAAGGCGGTGTCTGTCTGTTATCACCTTTTAAAGATTAAAGGAGAAAAATAGAGAGAAGAAAGGAGAGAGTGAAGGAGGGGGAGAGGGGATATATTAGATGAGGGAGGAGAGAGAGAGTGAAGGAGGGGGAGAGAGGGATGTATTAGATGAGGGAGGGAGAGAGAGAGACAAGGAGGGGGAGAGGGGATGTATTAGATGAGGGAGGGAGGGAGAGAGTGAAGGAGGGGGGAGAGGGGATGTATTAGACGAGGGAGGGAGAGAGAGAGTGAAGGAGGGGGAGAGGGGATGTATTAGATGAGGGAGGGAGAGAGAGAGTGAAGGAGGGGGGAGAGGGGATGTATTAGATGAGGGAGGGAGAGAGAGAGTGAAGGAGGGGGAGAGGGGATGTATTAGATGAGGGAGGGAGGGAGAGAGTGAAGGAGGGGGAGAGGGGATGTATTTAGATGAGGGATTGAAGGAGAGAGAGAGTGAAGGAGGGGGAGAGGGGATGTATTAGATGAGGGAGGGAGAGAGAGAGTGAAGGAGGGGGAGAGGGGATGTATTAGAGAGAGAGGAGGGAGAGAGAGAGTGAGATGGGAGGGGAGGGAGGAGAGAGAGAGATGATACGAATGTAGAGATGAGGGAGGGAGAGAGAGAGTGAAGGAGGGGGAGAGGGGATGTATTAGATGAGGGAGGGAGAGAGAGAGTGAAGAGAGGGGGAGAGGGGATGTATTAGATGAGGGAGAGAGAGAGAGAGTGAACACAACACAAACAGACCCCACACAGCCCCAGGACAACAACAAACAACAACACAACTAGACCCAACCAAATCATGAGAAAACAAAAAGAGAATTACTTGACACATTGGAAAGAACAAAGGAAAAAAACAGAGCAAACTAGAATGTTATTTGGGGGGAAACAGAGAGTACACAGTGACAGAATACCTGACCACTGTGACTGACCCAAACTTAAGGAAAGCTTTGACTATGTACAGACTCAGTGAGCATAGCCTTGCTATTGAGAAAAGGCCGCCGTAGGCAGACCTGGCTCTCAAGAGAAGACAGGCTATGTGCACACTGCCCACAAAATGAGGTGGAAACTGAGCTGCACTTCCTAACCTCCTGCCAAATGTATGACCATATTAGAGACACATATTTCCCTCAGATTACAGCGATCCACAAAGAATTCGAAAACAAACCCAATTTTGAGAAAACTCCTTATCTACTGGGTGAAAAACCACAGTGTGCCATCACAGCTGCAAGATTTGTGACCTGTTGCCACAAGAAAAAGGGCAACCAGTGAAGAACAAACACCATTGTAAATACAACCCATATTTATGTATATTTATTTTCCCATTTGTACTTTAACTATTTGCACATTGTTACAACACTGTATATATACATAATATGACATTTGAAATGTCTTTATTCTTTGAAACTTCTGAGTGTAATGTTTACTGTTAATATTTATTGTTTATTTCACTTTTGTTTACTATCTACTTCACTTGCTTTGGCAATGTGTTAACACACATTTCCCATGCCAATAAAGCCCTTAAATTGAAATTGAAATTGAAATTGAGTGAGAGGGAGGGGGGAGAGGGGATGTATTACATGAGGGAGGGAGAGAGAGAGAGGAAGGAGGGGGAGAGGGGATGTATTAGATGAGGGAGAGAGGGAGAGAGAGAGTGAAGGAGGAGGGAGAGGGGATGTATTAGATGAGGGAGGGAGAGAGAGAGTGATGGAGGGGGAGAGGGGATATATTAGATGAGGAGGGAGGGAGAGAGAGAGTGATAGGAGGGGGAGAGAGGGATGTATTAGATGAGGGAGGGAGAGAGAGAGTGAAGGAGGGAGAGAGGGGATGTATTACATGAGGGAGGGAGAGAGAGAGTGAAGGAGGAAGAGAGGGATGTATTAGATGAGGGAGGGAGAGAGAGAGTGAAGGAGGGGGAGAGGGGATGTATTAGCTGAGGGAGGGAGAGAGAGGAGTGAAGGAGGGGGAGAGGGGATGTATTAGATGAGGGAGGGAGAGAGAGAGTGAAGGAGGGGAGAGGGGATGTATTAGATGAGGGAGGGAGAGAGAGAGTGAAGGAGGGGGAGAGGGATGTATTAGATGAGGGAGGGAGAGAGAGAGTGAAGGGGAGGAGAGGGGATGTATTAGAGGGAGGAGGGGAGTGAAGGAGGAGGAGAGGGGAAGAGAGAGGGAGAGGGGAGAGGAAAGAGAGGGGAGGGAGAGAGAGAGAGAAGTGAGGAGGGGGAGAGGGGATATATTAGATGAGGAGGGAGAGAGAGAGTGAGAGGGGGAGGGGAAGGAGGGAGAGAGGGATCGGGGAGAGGGGAGAGATGAGGGAGAGAGAGAGGGGAGAGAGATATTAATGAGAGGGGAGAGAGAGAGTGAAGGGGGGAGGAGAGGGGGAGGGAGGGAGGGGAGAGAGAGAGTGAAGGAGGGGAGAGGAGATGTATTAGAGAGGGAGGGAGAAGAGAGTAGGGGGAGAGGGGAGAGTAGAGGGAGGGAGGGGGAAGAGGGGGAGAGGGGATGTATTAGATGAGGGAGGGAGAGAGAGTGAGAGAGGAGAAGGGAAGGAGGATAGGGAGAGGAGGGGGGAGAGGGGAGAGATAGATGAGGGAGGAGAGAGAGAGAGAAGGAGGAGGGGGAGAGGGATGTATTAGATGAGGGAGAGAGAGAGAGAGTGAAGGGAGGAGAAGGGGGGGGATGTATTAGATGAGGGAGGGAGAGAGAGAGGAAGGAGGGGGAGAGGGGATGGAGGGAGGGAGAGAGAGAGGGAGGAGGAGAGAGGGAGTATTAGATGAGTGAAGAGAGAGCGAGGGGAGAGGATGTATGAGATGAGGAGGGAGAGAGAGGGAGGAGAGAGAGAGAGTGAAGGGAGGGAGAGAGTGAGGAAGGAGAGAGGGGATATTAGATGAGGGGAGAGAGAGAGAGAGGGTGAAGGGGAGGAGATGAGGAGGGGAGAGAGAGTGAAGAGGGAGAGAGGGGATGATTAGAGAGAGTGAGAGAAGAGAGAAGGAGAGGGATAGGGGGATTATGAGATTGAGGGAGGGAGAGAGAGAGTGAAGGAGGGGGAGAGGGGGATGTATTAGATGAGGGGGGAAGAGAGAGAGTGAAGGAGGGGGAGAGGGAGGAGAGAGGGGGGAGAGAGAGAGTGAGGAGGGGGAGAGGGGATGAGATTAGATGAGGGAGGGAGAGAGAGAGTGAAGGAGGGGGAGAGGGGATGTATTAGATGAGGGAGGGAGAGAGAGAGTGAAGGAGGGAGGGAGAGGGGAAGGAGGGTAGAAGTATGAGAGGAGAGAGAGAGGAGTGAAGGAGGGGAGAGGGGATGTATTAGATGAGGAGGAGAGAGAGAGATGAAGGGGGAGAGGAGATGTATTAGATGAGGGAGGGAGAGAGAGAGTGAAGGAGAGAGGGATGTAGGAGATGAGGGAGTGAGAGAGAGAGTGAAGGAGGGGGGAGGGGATGTATTAGATGAGGGAGGGAGAGAGAGAGTGAAGGAGGGAGAGAGGGGGATGTATTAGATGAGGGGAGGGAGAAGAGTGAGAAGGAGGGGGAAGGGGATGTAAGGAGGAGAGAGGAGAGATGAAGAGGGTGATGGGGGAGAGAGAGAGATGAAGGAGGGGGAGAGGAGGATGTATTAGATGAGGGATGGAGATGAGAGGAGAGAGAGGGGATGAGAGGAGAGAGGGGAGGGGGAGGGGGAGATTTAGAATTGAGAGAGATGAGGAGAGAGAGAGGGAGAGTGAAGGAGGGGGAGAGAGGGGATGTATTAGATGAGGGAGGGAGAGAGAGATGAAGGAGTGGAGAGGGGAGAGATGATGGGAGGGAGAGAGAGAGGAAGGAGGGGGAGAGGGGATGTATTAGATGAGGGAGGGAGAGAGAGAGTGAAGGAGGGGGAGAGGAGGTATTAGGAAGAGGGGAGAGAGAGATGAGTGAGGGGGGGAGGGGGATGTATTAGATGAGGGAGGAGAGAGAGAGTGAAGGAGGGGGAGAGGGGATGTATTAGATGAGGGAGGGAGAGAGAGAGAAGAAGGAGGGGGAGAGGGGATGTATTAGATGAGGGAGGGAGAGAGAGAAAAAGGAGGGGGAGAGGGGATGAGAGTGAAGGAGGGGGAGGGATGATTAGATGAGGGAATGTTGGAGAGAGTGAAGGAGGGGGAAGGGGAGTATTAGCTGAGGGAGGGAGAGAGAGAGTGAAGAGGGGGGGATGGAGAGAGAGAGTGAAGGAGGGGAGGAGAGGGGATGTATTAGATGATGGGGGAGGGAGAGAGAGTGGAAGGAGAGGAAGGGGATGTATTATGAGTGAGGGGGATGGATATATTAGATGAGGAGAGAGAGAGAGTGAAGGAGGGGGAGAGGGGAGTATTAGAGGGGGAGGGAGAGAGAGAGTGAAGGAGGGGGAGGAGGGATGTATTAGATGATGAGGAGAGAGAGAGGAAGGAGTGAGAGGGGATGAGGGGAGGGAGAGAGAGTAGAGATAGAGGGAGGGAGGAGAGAGAGTGAGGAGGGAGAGAGAGTATTAGATGAGGGAAGAGAGAGGTGAAGGAGAGGAGGGGATGATTAGATGAGGGAGGGAGAGAGAGAGTGAAGGAGGGTCGGAGGGGAGTATTAGATGAGGGGAGGAGAGAGAGAGAGTGAAGGAGGGGGAGAGGGGAATTGTATTAGATGAGGGAGGGAGAGGAGAGAGAGGAGGGAGGGGGAGAGGAGGGGGATGTATTAGCCTGAGTGAAGGAGGGAGAGTTTAGATGAGTGGGAGAGAGAGAGGAGGAGGGGGAGAGGGGATGTATTAATAGAAGGATGAGAGGGGAGGATGAGGGAGAGAGAGAGAGAGAGGAGGGGGAGAGGGGATGTATTAGATGAGGGAGAAGGAGAGAGAGATGAAGGGGAGAGGGGGAGGAGAGAGATTAGATGAGGGAAGAGGAGAGAGAGAGTGTATTAGAGGGGGGAGGAGAGATGAAGGAGGGAAAGGGTATGTATAGATGAGGGAGGGAGAGAGAGTGAAGGAGGGGGAGAGGGGATGTATTAGATGAGGGAGGGAGAGAGAGAGTGAAGGAGGGGGAGAGGGGATGTATTAGATGAGGGAGGGAGAGAGAGAAGAGTGAAGGAGGGAGAGAGAGAGGGTAATTAGATGAGGGAGGGAGAGAGAGAGTGAAGGAGGGGGAGAGGGGATGTATTAGATGAGGGAGGAGAGAGAGAGTGAAGGAGGGGGGAGATAGGATGTATTAGATGAGGGAGGGAGAGAGAGAGTGAAGGAGGGGGAGAGGGGATTATTAATGAGGGAGGGAGAGAGAGAGAGTGAAGAGGGGGGAGAGGGGAGAAGTATTAGATGAGGGAGGAGAGAGAGAGTGAAGGAAGGGGGAGAGGGGATGTATTAGTGAGGGAGAAGAGAGAGGGTGAAGGAGGGGGAGATGGGATGTATTAGATGAGGGAGGGAGAGAGAGAGGGGAAGGAGGGGGAGAGGGGATTGATTAGATGAGGAGGAGAGAGAGAGTGAAGGAGGGGGAGGGGATGTATTATCTCGATGGGAGGGAGAGAGAGAGTGAGAGGAGGGGAGGAGAGGGGATGTATTAGATGAAAAAAGAGGGAGAGAGAGAGTGAAGGAGGGGTGTGAGGGGATGTATTAGACGAGGAGAGGGAGAGAGAGAGTGAGGAGGGGGAGAGAGGGATGATTAGATGAGGGAGGGAGAGAGAGAGAGAAGAGGGGGGGAGGGGATGTATTAGATGAGGGAGGGGAGAGAGAGATGTGAAGGAGGGGGGAGAGGGGATGTATTAGATGAGGGAGGGAGAGAGAGAGTGAAGGAGGGGGAGGAGGGATGTATTAGATGAGGGAGGGAGAGAGAGAGTGAAGGAGGGGGAGAGGGGATGTAGAGATGAGGGAGGGAGAGAGAGAGTGAAGGAGGGGGAGAGGGGAGGTATTAGATGAGGGAGGGGGAGAAGAGGAGAGAGAGAGTGAAGGAGTGGGGAGAGGGATGTATTAGATGGAGGGAGGGAGAGAGAGAGTGAAGGAGGGGGAGAGGGGATGTATTAGATGAGGGAGGGAGAGAGAGAGTGACGGGAGGGGAGAGGGGGAGTATTAGATGAGGAGGGAGAGAGAGAGGAGAGAGAGAAGATTAGATGAGGGAGGAAGAGAGGGGATGAAGGAGGGGGAGAGGGGATATTTAGAGATGGAGGGAGAGAGAGAGTGAAGGAGGGGGAGAGGGGATGTATTAGATGAGGGAGGGAAGAGAGAGAGTGAAGGGGGGGGGGGAGAGGGGATGTATTAGAGGAGGGAGGGAGAGAGAGAGTGAAGGAGGGGGAGGGGGTGTATTAGATGAGGGAGGAGAGAGGGAGGGGAGAGGGGAGAGTAGATGAGGGAGGTGGAGGAGAGGGATGTATTAGATGAGGGAGGGAGGAGGATGAAGGAGGGGAGAGGGGATGTATGCGAGATGAGGGAAGATGAGAGAGAGAGTGAAGGAGGGGAGAGGGGATGTATTAGGGAGGGAGGGAGAGAGAGTGAAGGAGAGGGGTATTAGAGAGGGAGGGAGAGAGAGTGATGAGGGAGGGAGAGATGAGAGGGAGAAAGAGAAAGGGGGGGAGAGGGGATGTATTAGATGAGGAGAGGGAGAGAGAGAGTGAAGGAGGGGGGAGAGGGGATGATTAGATGAGGGGAGGGGAGAGAGAGGAAGGATGGGGGAGAGAGGGAGGTATTAGATGAGGGAGGGAGAGAGAGTGAAGGAGGGGGAGAGGGGATGTAGAGATGAGGGGAGGGAGAGAGAGAGTGAAGGAGAGGGGGAGAGGGGATGTATTAGATGAGGGAGGGAGAGAGAGAGTGAAGGAGGGGGAGAGGGATGTATTAGATGAGGGAGGGAGAGAGAGAGTGAACAACAACAAAACAGACCCCACACAGCCCCAGGACAACAACAACAACAACACAACTAGACCAACCAAATCATGAGAAAACAAAAAGAGAATTACTTGACACATTGGAAAGAACAAAACAAAAAAACAGAGCAAACTAGAAGGCTATTTGGCCCTAAACAGAGAGTACACAGTGGCAGAATACTTGACCACTGTGACTGACCCAAACTTAAGGAAAGCTTTGACTATGTACAGACTCAGTGAGCATAGCCTTGCTATTGAGAAAGGCCGCCGTAGGCAGACCTGGCTCTAGAGAGAAGGAGGCTATGTGCACACTGCCCACAAAATGAGGTGGAAACTGAGCTGCACTTCCTAACCTCCTGCCAAATGTATGGACCATATTAGAGACACATATTTCCCTCAGATTACAGCGATCCACAAAGAATTCGAAAACAAACCCAATTTTGATAAACTCCCTTATCTACTGGGTGGAAAAACCACAGTGTGCCATCACAGCTGCAAGATTTGTGACCTGTTGCAACAAGAAAAGGGCAACCAGTGAAGAACAAAACCATTGTAAATACAACCCATATTTATGTTTATTTATTTTCCCATTTGTACTTTAACTATTTGCACATTGTTACAACACTGTATATATACATAATATGACATTTGAAATGTCTTTATTCTTTTGAAACTTCTGAGTGGTAATGTTTACTGTTAATATTTCTTGTTTATTTCACTTTGTTTACTATCTACTTCACTTGCTTTGGCAATGTTAAACACACGTTTTCCCATGCCAATAAAGCCCTTAAATTGAAATTGAAATTGAAATTGAGTGAAGGAGGGGGAGAGGGGATGTATTACATGAGGGAGGGAGAGAGAGAGTGAAGGAGGGGGAGAGAGGGGATGTATTAGATGAGGGAGGGAGAGAGAGAGTGAAGGAGGGGGAGAGGGGATGTATTAGATGAGGGAGGGAGAGAGAGAGAGGAGGAAGGAGGGGAGAGGGGATGTATTAGATGAGGGAGGGAGAGAGAGAGTGAAGGAGGGGGAGAGGGGATATATTAGATGAGGGAGGGAGAGAGAGTGAAGGAGGGGGAGAGGGGATGTATTAGATGAGGGAGGGAGAGAGAGAGTGAAGGAGGGGGAGAGGGGATGTATTAGATGAGGGAGAGAGAGAGAGAGTGAGGAGGAGGGGAGAGGGGATGTATTAGATGAGAGGAGGAGAGAGAGAGTGAAGGAGGGGGAGAGGGGATGTATTAGATGAGGGAGGGAGAGAGAGTGAAGGAGGGGGAGAGGGGATGTATTAGATGAGGGGGAGGGAGAGAGAGAGTGAAGGAGGGGGAGAGGGGATGTATTAGATGAGGGAGGGAGAGAGAGAGGAAGGAGGGGGAGAGGGGATGTATTAGATGAGGGAGGGAGAGAGAGAGTGAAGGAGGGGGAGAGGGATGTATTAGATGAGGGAGGGAGAGAGAGAGTGAAGGAGGGGGAGAGGGGATGTATTAGATGAGGGGAGGGAGAGAGAGAGTGAAGGAGGGGGAGAGGGGATGTATTAGATGAGGGAGGGAGAGAGAGAGTGGAGGAGGGGGAGAGGGGATGTATTAGATGAGGGAGGGCGAGAGAGAGTGAAGGAGGGGGAGAGGGGATATATTAGATGAGGGAGGGAGAGAGAGAGTGAAGGAGGGGATGTATTAGATGAGGGAGGGGGAGAGAGTGAAGGAGGGGGAGAGGGGATGTATTAGATGAGGGGAGGGAGGGAGAGAGTGAAGGAGGGGGAGAGGGGATGTATTAGATGAGGGAGGGAGAGAGAGAGTGAACACAACACAAACACGACCCCACACAGCCCCAGGACAACACCAACAACAACACAATTAGACCCAACAACCAAATCATGAGAAAACAAAAAGAGAATTACTTGACACATTGGAAAGAACAAACAAAAAAAAAACAGAGCAAACTAGAATGTTATTTGGCCCTAAACAGAGAGTACACAGTGGCAGAATACCTGACCGCTGTGACTGACCCAAACTTAAGGAAAGCTTTGACTATGTACAGACTCAGTGAGCATTGCCTTGCTATTGAGAAAGGCCGCCGTAGGCAGACCTGGCTCTCAAGAGAAGACAGGCAATGTGCACACTGCCCACAAAATGAGGTGGAAACTGAGCTGCACTTCCTAACCTCCTGCCAAAATGTATGACCATATTAGAGACACATACTTCCCTCAGATTACAGCGATCCACAAAGAATTTGAAAACAAACCCAATTTTTGATAAACTCCCTTATCTACTGGGGTGAAAAACCACAGTGTGCCATCACAGCTGCAAGATTTGTGACCTGTTGCCACAAGGAAAAGGGCAACCAGTGAAGAACAAACACCATTGTAAATACAACCCATATTTATGTTTATATTTATTTTCCATTTGTACTTTAACTATTTGCACATTGTTACAACACTGTATATATACATAATATGACATTTGAAATGTCTTTATTCTTTTTGAAACTTCTGAGTGTAATGTTTACTGTTAATATTTATTGTTTATTTCACTTTTGTTTACTATCTACTTCACTTGCTTTGGCAATGTTAACACACGTTTCCCATGCCAATAAAGCCCTTAAATTGAAATTGAAATTGAAATTGAGTGAAGGAGGGGAGAGAGAGGGGATGTATTAGATGAGGGAGGGAGAGAGAGAGTGAAGGAGGGGGAGAGGGGATGTATTAGATGAGGGAGGGAGAGAGAGAGTGAAGGAGGGGGAGAGGGGATGTATTAGACGAATGAGAGAGAAGGGAGAGAGAGAGGGTGATAAGCAGGTAGAATTTGTGGGATACATTTTTGTTGAGTGTGATTGGGTTTGTTCCCCAAAATGAGTTCCTTTTGCATACCTTTGATAATTTAAGTACAAATTGTGCACAAATATATAATTTTAAAAGCCTGTTATATTAAGTTAAGTGCCCTTTCACATAGACCACATGGAAAGTTCAATAAATCTTTTTACAGTGGGGAAAAAAGTATTTAGTCAGCCACCAATTGTGCGAGGCCTGTAATTTTCATCATAGGTACACGTCAACTATGACAGACAAAATCAGGGAAAAAAATCCAGAAAATCACATTGTAGGATTTTTTATGAATTTATTGGCAAATTATGGTGGAAAATAAGTATTTGGTCAATAACAAAAGTTTCTCAATACTTTGTTATATACCCTTTGTTGGCAATGACAGAGGTCAAACATTTTCTGTAAGTCTTCACAAGGTTTTCACACACTGTTGCTAGTATTTTGGCCCATTCCTCCATGCAGATCTCCTCTAGAGCAGTGATGTTTTGGGGCTGTCGCTGGGCAAACACAGACTTTCAACTCCCTCCAAAGATTTTCTATGGGGTTTAGATCTGGAGACTGGCTAGGCCACTCCAGGACCTTGAAATGCTTCTTACGAAGCCATCCTCCTTCGTTGCCCGGGCGGTTGTGTTTGGGATCATTGTCATGCTGAAAGACCCAACCACGTTTTATCTTCAATGCCCTTGCTGATGGAAGGAGGTTTTCACTCAAAATCTCACGATACATGGCCCCATTCATTCTTTCCTTTACACGGATCAGTCGTCCTGGTCCCTTTGCAGAAAAACAGCCCCAAAGCATAATGTTTCCACCCCCATGCTTCACAGTAGGTATGGTGTTCTTTGGATGAAACTCAGCATTCTTTGTCCTCCAAACACAACAAGTTGAGTTTTTTACCAAAAAGTTCTATTTTGGTTTCATCTGACCATATGACATTCTCCCAATCCTCTTCTGGATCATCCAAATGCACTCTAGCAAACTTCAGACGGGCCTGGGACATGTACTGGCTTAAGCATGGGGACACGTCTGACACTGCAGGATTTGAGTCCCTGGTGGCATAGTGTGTTACTGATGGTAGGCTTTGTTACTTTGGTCCCAGCTCTCTGCAGGTCATTCACTAGGTCCCCCCGTGTGGTTCTGGGATTTTTGTGATAATTTTGCGTGGAGCCCCAGATCGAGGGAGATTATCAGTGGTCTTGTATGTCTTCCATTTCCTAATAATTGCTCCCACAGTTGATTTCTTCAAACCAAGCTGCTTACCTATTGCAGATTCAGTCTTCCCAGCCTGGTGCAGGTCTACAATTTTGTTTCTGGTGTCCTTTGATAGCTCTTTGGTCTTGGCCATAGTGGAGTTTTGGAGTGTGACTGTTTGAGGTTGTGGACATGTGTCTTTTATTACATTTACATTTACATTTTAGTCATTTAGCAGACGCTCTTATCCAGAGCGACTTACAGGAGCAATTAGGGTTAAGTGCCTTGCTCAAGGGCACATTTACGTCATTTAGCAGACGCTCTAGACCAGAGCGTCTAACAAATTGATGCATTCACCCTATAGCCAGTGGGATAACCACTTTACAATTTATTTTTATTTTTATTTGTTTGGGGGGGGTAGAAGGATTACTTTATCCTATCCCAGGTATTCCTTAAAGAGGTGGGGTTTCAAATGTGTCCGGAAGGTGGTGAGCGACTCCACTGTGTGTGTGTGTGGGGGGGGGGGGGGGGTAGAAGGATTACTTTATCCTATCCCAGGTATTCCTTAAAGAGGTGGGGTTTCAAATGTCTCCGGAAGGTGGTGAGTGACTCCGCTGTCCTGGCGTCGTGAGGGAGCTTGTTCCACCATTGGGGTGCCAGAGCAGCGAACAGTTTTGACTGGGCTGAGCGGGAACTATGCTTCCGCAGAGGAAGGGGAGCCAGCAGGCCAGAGGTGGATGAACGCAATGCCCTCGTTTGGGTGTAGGGACTGATCAGAGCCCGAAGGTACAGAGGTGCCGTTCCCCTCGCTGCTCCAAAGGCAAGCACCATGGTCTTGTAACGGATGCGAGCTTCAACTGGAAGCCAGTGGAGTGTGCGGAGGAGGGGGTGACGTGAGAGAACTTGGGAAGGTTTAACACCAGACGGGCTGCGGCATTCTGGATGAGTTGTAGGGGTTTAATGGCACATGCAGGGAGGCCAGCCAACAGCGAGTTGCAGTAATCCAGACGGGAGATGACAAGTGCCTGGATTAGGACCTGTGCCGCTTCCTGTGTAAGGCAGGGTCGTACTCTCCGAATGTTGTTTTATAATGATAACAAGTTCAAACAGGTGCCATTAATACAGGTAACGAGTGGAGGACAGAGGAGCCTCTTAAAGAAGAAGTTACAGGTCTGTGAGAGCCAGAAATCTTGCTTGTTTGTAGGTGACCAAATACTTATTTTCCACCATAATTTGCAAATAAATTCATTAAAAATCCTACAATGTGATTTTCTGGATTTTTTTTCTCAATTTGTCTGTCATAGTTGACGTGTACCTATGATGAAAATTACAGGCCTCTCTCATCTTTTTAAGTGGGGGAACTTGCACAATTGGTGGCTGACTAAATACTTTTTTTCCCCACTGCATATGTGACTAGTTTCAGGAAACTAGGCGTATGTCCCACGTCACTACTTCACAGGAGACGCATTTGAATTCAAACATACATTTTTTTATCAAAACCTTCCCGTTTGATTGCAAATATGCGGAGGGAGTCTAAAAGAGAACACACAGAAGGCTGTTGTATAAAACACCTGTCTCCGGATTACATCTTCAAACCAAGGGCAACCATGGCATCCGTGACAGAGAGGGAGAAGCGTCCATCCATGTATACGGGTAAGAGAGTCTAGCTAGCTACATTTTCAGATAATACACGTTTCTAATTTGGTCAGAAAGTCGTTTTCATTGCAAGTTAAAGCGTATCGTTAGCTTGCTAGCTAACATGTATGATCTGTGTAGTAATATTATTTGTATCTCAGAAAAACTTTTGCATTACTAGTTATAACCTAATGTTAGCTTGCTAGCTAACTCTTTTTGGCCATTTTCTGGTGTTTTGTGGTGGAATACTGAGCGGGTCGAGCAAAACACGTCAACCCTATTACCCATAGATATACAGGCTAGAAATGTTTTCACAATAAAATAAACAAATCTGAAGCTTGCATTCAATTGCCCTCCCTGTTGTACACAACAAGCTGCCATTACCCCTGTCACAGGAGGATTTATGGCTGATTTAAGA
>CM072221.1:73311160-73336160 GCA_036851935.1 Coregonus suidteri | reverse complement strand
ATTTTCAATCATGGTGGTGGCTGCAACATGTTATGGGTATTGCTTGTCATCGGCAAGGACTGGGGAGTTTTATAGGATCAAAATAAAGAAATGGAATAGAGCTAAGCCCAGGCAAAATCCCAGAGGAAAACCTGGTTCAGTCTGCTTTCCACCAGACACTGGGAGACTAGAGGAAACCCTGGTTTCAGTCTGCTGTCAGTCTGCTTTCCACCAGACACTGGGAGACTAGAGGAAACCCTGGTTCAGTCTGCTTTTCCACCAGACACTGGGAGACTAGAGGGAAACCCTGGTTCAGTCTGCTGTCCATTCACTGGGAGACTAGAGGAAACCCTGGTTCAGTCTGCTTTCCACCAGACACTGGGAGACTAGAGGAAACCCTGGTTCAGTCTGCTTTCCACCAGACACTGGGAGACTAGAGGAAACCCTGGTTCAGTCTGCTTTCCACCAGACACTGGGAGACTAGAGGAAACCCTGGGACTAGAGACTAGGAACCCTGGTTCAGTCTGCTTTCCACCAGACACTGGGAGACTAGAGGAAACCCTGGTTCAGTCTGCTGTCCACCAGACACTGGGAGACTAGAGGAAACCCTGGTTCAGTCTGCTGTCCACCAGACACTGGGAGACTAGAGGAAACCCTGGTTCAGTCTGCTGTCCACCAGACACTGGGAGACTAGAGGTAAACCTGGTTCAGTCTGCTGTCCACCAGACACTGGGAGACTAGAGATAAACCTGGTTCAGTCTGCTTTCCACCAGACACTGGGAGACTAGGGAAACCCTGGTTCAGTCTGCTGTCCACCAGACACTGGGAGACTGAGGAAAGTCCACAACACTGGGAGACAAATCCACCTTTCAGCAGGACAATAACCTAAAAACGCAAGGCCAAATGTACACTGGAGTTGGTTACCAAGACGACATTAAATGTTCCTGAGTGGACTAGTTACAGTTTTGACTTAAATCGGCTTGAAAATCTATGGCAAGACCTGAAAATGGCTGTCTAGCAATGATCAACAACCAACTTGACAGAGCTTGAATATTTTTTTAAAATAATAAATGGTCAAATATTGTCCAATCCAGGTGTGCTGAGCTCTTAGAGACTTACCCAGAAAGACCTTTAGCAGCTATAATCACTGCCAAAGGTGACTCTAACATGTATGACTCAGCAGGTTGAATACTTATTTAATCAAACTATATGAGTGTTTTATTTTCCAATAATAAAAAAATATGTTTGATTTTAACTACTGCTGTACACACCTTTTCTATTGATATACTGTCCACACTGTCCATACACACCATTATTTAATGTATATAGACTAAAATTGTAAAATGTAAATATACACTACCAGTCATAAGTTTGGACACACTGACTCATTCAAGGGTTTTTCTTTATTTTTACTATTTTCTACATTATAGAATAATAGTGAAGACATCAAAACTATGAAATAACACATTTGGAATCATGTAGTAACCCAAAAAAGTGTTAAACAAATCAAAAATATATTTTATATTTGTGATTCTTCAAAGTAGCCACCCTTTTTCCGTGATGACAGCTTTGCACACTCTTGCCAATTCTCCCTGTGCGACCAATAACATTTCATTGGATTTTGTGAGTGTGTTTATATGATAAATATAATATAATATATAATATAATTAATTATTATATTGTGGTCCTCTGTAGCTCAGCTGGTAGAGCACGGCGCTTGTAACGCCAAGGTAGTGGGTTCGATCCCCGGGACCACCCATACACAAAAATGTATGCACGCATGACTGTAAGTCGCTTTGGAAAAAAAAGCGTCTGCTAAATGGCATATTATTATTATTATTAATTATATCATTATAACTTCAGAGGGAGGAGTGAAAAACTAAAAAGAGAAGAAAGTGTTATATAAAGCTGTGAAAATCCATGCCAGAGAGAGAGAGGGGAGGGAGGGGGAGAGAGAGAGAGAGAGAGAGAGAGAGGAGAGGAGAGAGAGAGAGAGAGAGAGGAGAGAGAGAGAGAGAGAGAGAGAGAGAGAGAGAGAGAGGAGAGAGAGAGAGAGAGAGAGAGAGAGAGAGGAGAGAGAGAGAGAGAGAGGAGAGAGAGAGAGAGAGAGAGAGAGAGAGAGGACCAGGCTCCTGAAGCTACCATTACAGAACTAGAACAGGGATACCACCGCCGCGTTTAATCTGCCCACGCTACCATCTAGAAACAGACACGTGGGATGGGGTGTGTGTGTGTGTGTGTGTGTGTGTGCGTGCACAAGCCTCCTCACGTGTGTCCGTGTGCATTTACACGTGCGTGTGTCCGTGTGTGTGTGTCCGTGTGTGTGTATCTGTGTGTGTGGTGTAGTTGTCAGGGCTAAAAGCAGAGATTTGATAGGTGCAGCTGCAGCTTGGATATCCCCTGCATTTTAATGAGCTATGTTCTCCTCTCCTCACTGCCCTCCAACTCCCTGGGAGAATCTCAATTGCATATTCCTCTCTCTCTCAAAACCCATTGGATGAGAAAGCCAGAGGTCCCCCCCCTCTGACCTTCTCCTCCAATGGGTTTTGAAAAATAAGCGAGGACTCTCTCTCCCCTCCTCCCCTCTTCCTGATCCCTCATTTGGCAGTCTCTTTCTCTTTCTCCTTTCCAGCTTTCTCTCCCTCTAGCTCTCTCTCTCTTTCTCAGCAACATGCTCAGCACCAGCTCCACTCTTCCTTTCCTTCGCTTTCCCCTTCCCTTGCTCCCTGCTTCATCCATCTAGCTTGACTTTGCACCTCTGCTTCTTAGAATAATCTCTTACTGTTATCAAATACTCCCTCTTTCTACCTTTCCTCTCTATACTCCATCTTTCCCTGTTGTGTTTCCCTGTTTCACTGTTGTCCAATGTTGTTAGTAGCTCTCTCTCTCTCTCTCTCTCTCTCTCTCTCTCTCTCTCTCTCTCTCTCTCTCTCTCTCTCTCTCTCTCTCTCTCTCTCTCTCTCTCTCTCTCTCTCTCTCTCTCTCTCTCTCTCTCTCTCTCTCTAATTACATTTGCTTTCTTGGCATGACACGTAACAATGTACATATTGCCAAAGCTTACCTTAGATATTTACAATATTGACATAATTAAAATAATAATAATCAATACTGTCAATGGGACAACAACAATAACCAAGGGTCAAAATAACCATTGAACAATAACAATATAGAGGACATGTGCAGGTTGGTTGGTCTGTCAGACACTGTCCCTCATCTTATGGCAGGCAGCAATGTAGTGCTCTGCCAACCCACAGCTCTCTGTGTCCTCCCCCAACAGGACGGGTAGCCGATTCTCATCAGAGAGGTCTTTGATACCTTGAATCTCTCTCTCTCTCTCTCTCTCTCTCTCTCTCTCTCTCTCTCTCTCTCTCTCTCTCTCTCTCTCTCTCTCTCTCTCTCTCTCTCTGTCTGTCTGTCTGTCTGTCTGTCTGTCTGTCTGTCTGTCTGTGTCTGTCTGTCTGTCTGTCTGTCTGTCTGTCTGTCAATCTGTCAGTTTCTCACTCTCTCTCTCTCTCTAACTCTCTCTCTCTCTTCCTTTCTCTCTACTAAAGGACCAGCATTACCTACCCCTGCTCTACTCTCTCTCTCTCTCTCTCTCTCTCTCTGCTTCCCTCTCCCCCTCTGTCTCTCACTGAGTGACAGGTTGTCAGCTGGCCTGGGTATAAAGGTTCCCTTCAACATGGGGGAGACAATTAGCAGGCCAGATTAATTACAACATGAAGGGTGAGGGTGAGGAGGCACATGATTCGGTCCCATTCTTTCTTCTCCATCACTTTGTT
This sequence comes from Coregonus suidteri, assembly GCA_036851935.1. Classification (NCBI taxonomy): domain Eukaryota; kingdom Metazoa; phylum Chordata; class Actinopteri; order Salmoniformes; family Salmonidae; genus Coregonus; species Coregonus suidteri. The sequence goes on along the minus strand of CM072221.1, from coordinate 73,332,402 downwards.
TCTGTCTGTCTCTCTGTTTCCGTCCCTCTCTGTTTCTGTCTGTCTCTCTGTTTCTGTCTCTCTCTCTGTTTCTGTCTGTCTCTCTGTTTCTGTCTGTCTCTCTGTTTCCGTCCCTCTCTGTTTCTGTCTGTCTCTCTGTTTCTGTCTGTCTCTCTGTTTCTGTCTGTCTCTCTGTTTCTGTCTGTCTCTCTGTTTCCGTCCCTCTCTGTTTCTGTCTGTCTCTCTGTTTCTGTCTGTCTCTCTGTTTCCGTCCCTCTCTGTTTCTGTCTCTCTCTCTGTTTCTGTCTGTCTCTCTCTGTTTCTGTCTGTCTCTCTGTTTCTGTCCCTCTCTGTTTCTGTCTGTCTCTCTGTTTCTGTCTGTCTCTCTCTGTTTCCGTCCCTCTCTGTTTCTGTCTCTCTCTCTGTTTCTGTCTGTCTCTCTGTTTCTGTCTGTCTCTCTGTTTCTGTCTGTCTCTCTGTTTCTGTCCCTCTCTCTGTTTCTGTCTGTCTCTCTGTTTCTGTCTGTCTCTCTGTTTCTGTCTGTCTCTCTGTTTCCGTCCCTCTCTGTTTCTGTCTCTCTCTCTGTTTCTGTCTGTCTCTCTCTGTTTCTGTCTGTCTCTCTGTTTCTGTCCCTCTCTGTTTCTGTCTGTCTCTCTGTTTCTGTCTGTCTCTCTCTGTTTCCGTCCCTCTCTGTTTCTGTCTCTCTCTCTGTTTCTGTCTGTCTCTCTGTTTCTGTCTGTCTCTCTGTTTCTGTCTGTCTCTCTGTTTCTGTCCCTCTCTCTGTTTCTGTCTGTCTCTCTGTTTCTGTCTGTCTCTCTGTTTCTGTCTGTCTCTCTGTTTCTGTCTCTCTCTGTTTCTGTCTCTCTCTGTTTCTGTCTGTCTCTCTGTTTCTGTCTCTCTCTCTGTTTCTGTCTGTCTCTCTGTTTCTGTCTGTCTCTCTGTTTCTGTCTCTCTCTGTTTCTGTCTCTCTCTGTTTCTGTCTGTCTCTCTGTTTCTGTCCTTCTCTCTGTTTATGTCTGTCTCTCTGTTTCTGTCCCTCTCTGTTTCTGTCTGTCTCTCTGTTTCTGTCCCTCTCTCTGTTTCTGTCTGTCTCTCTGTTTCTGTCTGTCTCTCTGTTTCTGTCTGTCTCTCTGTTTCTGTCTCTCTCTGTTTCTGTCCCTCTCTCTGTTTCTGTCTGTCTCTCTGTTTCTGTCCCTCTCTCTGTTTCTGTCTGTCTGTCTGTCTCTCTGTTTCTGTCTGTCTCTCTGTTTCTGTCTGTCTCTCTGTTTCTGTCTGTCTCTCTGTTTCTGTCTGTCTCTCTGTTTCTGTCTGTCTCTCTGTTTCTGTCTCTCTCTGTTTCTGTCTCTCTCTGTTTCTGTCTCTCTCTGTTTCTGTCTGTCTCTCTGTTTCTGTCCTTCTCTCTGTTTATGTCTGTCTCTCTGTTTTCCGTCTGTCTCTCTGTTTCTGTCTGTCTCTCTGTTTCTGTCCCTCTCTCTGTTTCTGTCTGTCTCTCTGTTTCTGTCTGTCTCTCTGTTTCTGTCTGTCTCTCTGTTTCTGTCTGTCTCTCTGTTTCTGTCTCTCTCTCTCTTTCTGTCTGTCTCTCTGTTTCTGTCCCTCTCTCTGTTTCTGTCTGTCTCTCTGTTTCTGTCTCTCTGTTTCTGTCTGTCTCTCTGTTTCTGTCTGTCTCTCTGTTTCTGTCTGTCTCTCTGTTTCTGTCTGTCTCTCTGTTTCTGTCTCTCTCTGTTTCTGTCCCTCTCTCTGTTTCTGTCTGTCTCTCTGTTTCTGTCCCTCTCTCTGTTTCTGTCTGTCTCTCTGTTTCTGTCTCTCTGTCTTCTGTCTGTTTCTCTCTGTGTTTCTGTCCTTCTCTCTGTTTCTGTCTGTCTCTCTGTTTCTGTCTGTCTCTCTGTTTCTGTCTGTCTCTCTGTTTCTGTCCCTCTCTCTGTTTCTGTCTGTCTCTCTGTTTTCTGTCTGTCTCTCTGTTTCTGTCTGTCTCTCTGTTTCTGTCCTCTCTGTTTCTGTCTGTCTCTCTGTTTCTGTCTGTCTCTCTGTTTCTGTCTGTCTCTCTCTGTTTCTGTCTGTCTCTCTGTTTCTGTCTGTCTCTCTGTTTCTGTCTGTCTCTCTGTTTCTGTCTGTCTCTCTGTTTCTGTCCTTCTCTCTGTTTCTGTCTGTCTCTCTGTTTCTGTCTCTCTCTCTGTTTCTGTCTGTCTCTCTGTTTCTGTCTGTCTCTCTGTTTCTGTCTCTCTCTGTTTCTGTCTGTCTCTCTGTTTCTGTCTGTCCCTCTCTGTTTCTGTCTGTCTCTCTCTGTTTCTGTCTGTCTCTCTGTTTCTGTCCCTCTCTCTGTTTCTGTCTGTCTCTCTGTTTCTGTCTGTCTCTCTGTTTCTGTCTCTCTCTGTTTCTGTCTGTCTCTCTGTTTCTGTCTGTCTCTCTGTTTCTGTCTCTCTCTGTTTCTGTCCCTCTCTCTGTTTCTGTCTGTCTCTCTGTTTCTGTCCTTCTCTCTGTTTCTGTCTGTCTCTCTGTTTCTGTCTCTCTCTGTTTCTGTCTGTCTCTCTGTTCTGTCTGTCTCTCTGTTTCTGTCCTTCTCTCTGTTTCTGTCTGTCTCTCTTTTTCTGTCTGTCTCTCTGTTTCTGTCCTTCTCTCTGTTTCTGTCTGTCTCTCTGTTTCTGTCTGTCTCTCTGTTTCTGTCCCTCTCTCTGTTTCTGTCTGTCTCTCTGTTTCTGTCTGTCTCTCTGTTTCTGTCTCTCTCTCTGTTTCTGTCTGTCTCTCTGTTTCTGTCTCTCTCTGTTTCTGTCTCTGTCTCTCTCTGTTTCTGTCTGTCTCTCTGTTTCTGTCTGTCTCTCTGTTTCTGTCTGTCTCTCTGTTTCTGTCTGTCTCTCTGTTTCTGTCTCTCTCTCTGTTTCTGTCTGTCTCTCTGTTTCTGTCTGTCTCTCTGTTTCTGTCTCTCTCTCTGTTTCTGTCTGTCTCTCTGTTTCTGTCTGTCTCTCTGTTTCTGTCCCTCTCTCTGTTTCTGTCTGTCTCTCTGTTTCTGTCTCTCTCTGTTTCTGTCTGTCTCTCTGTTTCTGTCTGTCTCTCTGTTTCCGTCCCTCTCTGTTTCTGTCTGTCTCTCTGTTTCTGTCTCTCTCTCTGTTTCTGTCTGTCTCTCTGTTTCTGTCTGTCTCTCTCTGTTTCTGTCTGTCTCTCTGTTTCTGTCTCTCTCTCTCTGTTTCTGTCCTTCTCTCTGTTTCTGTCTGTCTCTCTGTTTCTGTCTGTCTCTCTGTTTCTGTCTGTCTCTCTGTTTCTGTCTGTCTCTCTGTTTCTGTCTGTCTCTCTGTTTCTGTCTGTCTCTCTGTTTCTGTCTGTCTCTCTGTTTCTGTCTGTCTCTCTGTTTCTGTCTGTCTCTCTGTTTCTGTCTCTCTCTCTGTTTCTGTCTCTCTCTCTGTTTCTGTCTCTCTCTCTGTTTCTGTCTGTCTCTCTGTTTCTGTCTGTCTCTCTGTTTCTGTCTCTCTCTGTTTCTGTCTCTCTCTCTGTTTCTGTCCCTCTCTCTGTTTCTGTCTGTCTCTCTGTTTCTGTCTGTCTCTCTCTTTCTGTCTCTCTCTCTGTTTCTGTCTCTCTCTCTGTTTCTGTCTGTCTCTCTGTTTTTCTGTCTCTCTGTTTCTGTTCTCTGTTTCTGTCTGTCTCTCTTTCTGTCTGTTCTCTCTGTTTCTGTCTGTCTCTCTGTTTCTGTCTGTCTCTCTGTTTCTGTCTCTCTCTCTGTTTCTGTCTCTCTCTCTGTTTCTGTCTGTCTCTCTGTTTCTGTCTGTCTCTCTGTTTCTGTCTGTCTCTCTGTTTCTGTCTGTCTCTCTGTTTCTCTCTCTCTCTCTGTCTTCTGTCTCTCTCTCTGTTTCTGTCTCTCTCTCTGTTTCTGTCTGTCTCTCTGTTTCTGTCTGTCTCTCTGTTTCTGTCTCTCTCTGTTTCTGTCTCTCTCTCTGTTTCTGTCCTCTGTTTCTGTCTGTTTCTTTTCTGTCTCTCTCTCTGTTTCTGTCTGTCTCTCTGTTTCTGTCTCTCTCTCTGTTTCTGTCCCTCTCTCTGTTTCTGTCTGTCTCTCTGTTTCTGTCTCTCTCTCTGTTTCTGTCTGTCTCTCTGTTTCTGTCTGTCTCTCTGTTTCTGTCTGTCTCTCTGTTTCTGTCTCTCTCTCTGTTTCTGTCCTCTCTCTGTTTCTGTCTGTCTCTCTGTTTTCTGTCTGTCTCTCTGTTTCTGTCTGTCTCTCTGTTTCTGTCTGTCTCTCTGTTTCTGTCTCTCTCTCTGTTTCTGTCTCTCTCTCTGTTTCTGTCTCTCTCTCTTTTTTCTGTCTGTCTCTCTGTTTCTGTCTGTCTCTCTGTTTCTGTCTCTCTCTGTTTCTGTCTCTCTCTCTGTTTCTGTCCCTCTCTCTGTTTCTGTCTGTCTCTCTGTTTCTGTCTGTCTCTCTGTTTCTGTCTCTCTCTCTGTTTTCTGTCCCTCTCTCTGTTTCTGTCTGTCTCTCTGTTTCTGTCTGTCTCTCTGTTTCTGTCTGTCTCTCTCTGTTTCTGTCTGTCTCTCTGTTTCTGTCTGTCTCTCTGTTTCTGTCTGTCTCTCTGTTTCTGTCTCTCTCTCTGTTTCTGTCTGTCTCTCTGTTTCTGTCTGTCTCTCTGTTTCTGTCTGTCTCTCTGTTTCTGTCTCTCTCTGTTTCTGTCTCTCTCTCTGTTTCTGTCCCTCTCTCTGTTTCTGTCTGTCTCTCTGTTTCTGTCTGTCTCTCTGTGTTTCTGTCTGTCTCTCTGTTTCTGTCTGTCTCTCTGTTTCTGTCTGTCTCTCTGTTTCTGTCTCTCTCTCTGTTTCTGTCTGTCTCTCTGTTTCTGTCTGTCTCTCTGTTTCTGTCTGTCTCTCTGTTTCTGTCTCTCTCTGTTTCTGTCTCTCTCTCTGTTCTGTCCCTCTCTCTGTTTCTGTCTGTCTCTCTGTTTCTGTCTGTCTCTCTGTTTCTGTCTGTCTCTCTGTTTCTGTCTGTCTCTCTGTTTCTGACTCTCTCTCTGTTTCTGTCTGTCTCTCTCTGTTTCTGTCTGTCTCTCTGTTTCTGTCTGTCTCTCTGTTTCTGTCCCTCTCTGTTTCTGTCTCTCTCTCTGTTTCTGTCTCTCTCTCTGTTTCTGTCTGTCTCTCTGTTTCTGTCTGTCTCTCTGTTTCTGTCTGTCTCTCTGTTTCTGTCTGTCTCTCTGTTTCTGTCCTTCTCTCTGTTTCTGTCCCTCTCTGTTTCTGTCTCTCTCTCTGTTTCTGTCTGTCTCTCTGTTTCTGTCCCTCTCTGTTTCTGTCTGTCTCTCTGTTTCTGTCTGTCTCTCTGTTTCTGTCTGTCTCTCTGTTTCTGTCTGTCTCTCTGTTTCCGTCCCTCTCTGTTTCTGTCTGTCTCTCTGTTTCTGTCTCTCTCTCTGTTTCTGTCTGTCTCTCTGTTTCTGTCTGTCTCTCTGTTTCTGTCTCTCTCTCTGTTTCTGTCTGTCTCTCTGTTTCCGTCCCTCTCTGTTTCTGTCTGTCTCTCTGTTTCTGTCTCTCTCTCTGTTTCTGTCTTTCTCTCTGTTTCTGTCTGTCTCTCTTTTTCTGTCTCTCTCTCTGTTTCTGTCTGTCTCTCTGTTTCTGTCTGTCTCTCTGTTTCTGTCTCTCTCTCTGTTTCTGTCGTCTCTCTGTTTCTGTCTGTCTCTCTGTTTCTGTCTGTCTCTCTGTTTCTGTCTGTCTCTCTGTTTCTGTCTGTCTCTCTGTTTCTGTCTCTCTCTCTGTTTCTGTCCCTCTCTCTGTTTGTTAGACTGAGAGGGAGAAGAGGGAAGCAGGTGTTGTAAGGTTTCAGATAGGGTCAGGTGTGATGGCGTGGTGCTCTTAGAGCCACATGCACCGTGAGATCTGGGTGTGTAACTCAATCTTCCTACCAAATGACACATGTACATCAATTAAATATTTATTTGAAGTTAAAATGCAGGGCACAATGTCTGATGGGAAAATATAGATATTATGTCAGACATTGTTACCCATGTTGATGCACTCTGACAAATTGTGTCCTCTGGAGAACGATAAAATATATTTAGTGATGTAAAACGCCTCCTGTGAGGCAGGTCAGGGCCTGGATTTAAGTGTCAGAGTAGATCAGTGCTGATCTACAATCAGTCTGTCCATGTAATCTTGTTAATTGATCTAGAAGGCCAAGCTGATCCTAGACCAGCACTCTGAGATGCTTTGTGGGTCTCAGCTCCTATTAAAGGAAGATCAGGAAAGGTCATCTTACCTTCACAGGAGGGCGGAGGCCCCTGAAACTCCAGGTGAGTCCCCAGACGACAGGTCAGGATGTTGTTCCCACTTAACTGGTACCCTGGCAGGCACCTGTAACGCACTATGTCACCTGGGGGAGGGAGGGGTGAGTGGGAAGAGATGAACAGAGTCAGAGAGTGAAGAAGTAGAGGCACATTAAGTAACTACTGTGATTTGTCTTCATTAAGTCCACACAGGTACAGCCCATAATGTAAGACACCAGCTTTTATTTTATTTAACTAGGCAAGTCAGTTAAGAACAAATTCTTATTTACAATGACGGCCTACACCGGCCAAACCCGGACGACGCTGGGCCAATTGTGCGCCGCCCTATGGGACTCCCAATCACGGCCGGTTGTGATACAGCCTGGAATCGAACCAGGGGGTCTGTAGTGACGCCTCAAGCACTGAGATGCAGTGTCTTAGACCACTGCACCACTCGGGAGCCCAAATACAATTTTATTTGATTTTATTTGATTTATATAAAAATGTATATATTATATAAATGTATATATATATATATATATATATATATATATATATATATATATAAAGCCCAGCTTTTATCTGCATCTCAGTGAGAGGAACAGAATGCAACAGAACCTCCTCTGGCTCTGTTTGGCACATCATTATTCATTTCCTGTTCACCCACGGCCCTCTGGGTACTGTAGTTTGGCAGTGAATCAGCGTTGGACCATGGCCCAATTGGATGTGCAGTCCTTGCTATGGAGGAGTCGTTTCTCCTCAAAGCTGGATAGTATGTGTGAGTGTGTCTGTGTGTGTGTGTGTGTATCTGTGTGTGCGTTTTGACTCACCAATTTTAAATTCTTTGCTGGCCATTAAGATGTCAGCATTGGGTATGATAGGGGGAGGCAGGCAGAACTGGAGTCTATACGCTGGAGAGAAATGGACATACATCAGAGAGAGAGAGAGAGACAGAGACAGAGACAGAGACAGAGACAGAGACAGAGACAGAGACAGAGACAGAGACAGAGACAGAGACAGAGACAGAGACAGAGACAGAGACAGGGACAGAGACAGAGAGACAGAGAGACAGAGAGACAGAGAGACAGAGAGACAGAGAGACAGAGACAGAGACAGATACAGATACAGAGAGACAGAGACAGAGAGACAGAGAGACAGAGACAGAGACAGAGACAAAGACAGAGAGACAGAGACAGATACAGAGAGACAGAGACAGAGAGACAGAGACAGAGACAGAGACAGAGACAGAGACAGAGACAGAGACAGAGACAGAGAGACAGAGACAGAGACAGAGAGACAGAGAGACAGAGAGACAGAGAGACAGAGAGAGACAGAGAGACAGAGAGACAGAGAGACAGAGAGACAGAGACAGAGACAGAGACACAGAGACAGATAGGGAGACAGAGACAGAGACAGAGACAGAGACAGAGACAGAGACAGAGACAGAGACAGAGACAGAGACAGAGACAGAGAGGGAGACAGAGGCAGAGACAGAGACAGAGACAGAGACAGAGACAGAGACAGAGACAGAGACAGAGAGACAGAGACAGAGACAGAGACAGAGACAGAGAGACAGAGAGACAGAGAGACAGAGAGACAGAGACAGAGACAGAGAGACAGAGACAGAGAGACAGAGAGACAGCGAGACAGAGACAGAGACAGAGAGACAGAGACAGAGAGACAGAGAGACAGAGAGACAGCGAGACAGCGAGACAGAGACAGAGACAGAGAGACAGAGAGACAGAGACAGAGACAGAGAGGGGGACAGAGACAGAGACAGAGACAGAGACAGAGACAGAGACAGAGACAGAGACAGAGACTGAGACTGAGACAGAGACAGAGACAGAGACAGAGACAGAGACAGAGAGACAGAGACAGAGACAGAGACAGAGAGACAGAGACAGAGAGACAGAGAGACAGAGAGACAGAGAGACAGAGACAGAGAGGGAGACACAGAGACAGAGAGGGAGACAGAGACAGAGACAGAGACAGAGACAGAGACAGAGAGACAGAGACACAGAGACAGAGAGGGAGACAGAGACAGAGACAGAGACAGAGACAGAGACAGAGACAGAGTGATACTGTACATACCTTGATAGTTGATTCGGAACAGTCCACCTTTCTCAGTGTTGCTACGGAAACGAACTAGGATCTGATTGGACGTGCTGCTGGCAGGTTCGTTGGGCTCTCCGTCCGTAAACACACCTAGCTTCCTGGCTGTTTCCTGGGGGCCGTCCCTGAGGGGTGACAGGTGAGGGGTCAGAGGTTAAAAGGGGTCAGAGGCGGTGTGGCAGCCCGTACATCAGGACACCAGATATCCTCCGTCAGCCATTCAGCTCTAAAACCATCTGTCATTGGCTGTCAGATTGTGTGTGTGTGCATCCAAGATTACACCCGAATGGGGAGAGCTGATTCACAGGTTTCGTCCCAAACAGCACCCTATTCCCTACATAGTGCACTGCTACCCTACGGGCCCTGGTCAAAAGTTGTTAACCATGTAGGGAAGAGGGCGCCGATTGGGACACGGCCACAGCCAAACAAGCCCACCGCCGTCACAAGCCCACCGCCGTCACAAGCCCACCGCCGTCACAAGCCCACCGCCGTCACAAGCCCACCGCCGTCACAAGCCCACCGCCGTCACAAGCCCACCGCCGTCACAAGCCCACTCAGTGGCTCAGTGGCAGACACTGGCACAGTAACAGCACTGGAGGTTGTGTAGAACTAGGGGCTGTTCCACCAATTTGGTGCCTTTTTTAGAACTTGGTTTGATTTCACATAATTTTAACATTCTGTCATAAAGAACACATGTTCAACTTCCTAAAAAAAACACGTTTTCCAATCTAAATAATAAAAAAAACACTATAGTAAGTGCCACAATAAAGTATGAGGGTAACAGGGTTGACAATTACATCTTCAGTCAGCCCCAAGTCCTCTTGTGACAGTCGGAATAGAAGCTTGTAGTGTGCAACACGGAGGGAAATTGAACGCAAGCTTCAGATTTGTTTATTTTATTGTGAAAACATTTAAAATCACATCAAATTATACAGGTCACATGCGCCAAATACAACACCTTACTGTGAAATGCTTACTTACAAGCCCTTAACCAACAATGCAGTTTTAAGAAAAATAAGAGTTTAGAAATATATTGACTAAATAAAGTAAAAAATAAAAGAGGCTATATACAGGGGGTACCGGTACTGAGTCAATGTGTAATAACAGTAGGGAGGCTATATACAGGGGGTACCGGTACTGAGTCAATGGGAAATAACAGTAGGGAGGCTATATACAGGGGGTACCGGTACAGAATCAATGGGAAATAACAGTAGGGAGGCTATATACAGGGGGTACCGGTACTGAGTCAATGTGCGGAGGTACAGGTTATATGTACATGTACAGCGCCTTGCAAAATTATTCATCCCCCTTGGCGTTTTTCCTATTTTGTTGCATCACAACCTGTAATTTTAAATGAATATTTATTTGGATTTTATGTAATGGACATACACAAAAGAGTCATAATTGGTGAAGTGAAATGAAAAAAATAACTTATTTCAAAAAATTCTAAAAAATTAATAATAGAAAAGTGGTGCGTGCATTTGTATTCACCCCCTTTGCTATGAAGCCCCTAAATAGGATCTGGTGCAACCAATTACCTTCAGAAGTCACATCATTAGATAAATAAAGTCCACCTGTGTGCAATCTAAGTGTCACGTGATCTGAATATATATACACCTGTTCTGAAAGGCGCCAGAGTCTGCAACACCACTAAGCAAGGGGCACCACCAAGCAAGCTGCACCATGAAGACCAAGGAGCTCTCCAAACAGGTCAGGGAGGAAGTTGTGGAGAAGTACAGATCAGGGTTGGGTTATAAAAAAATATCAGAAACTTTGAACATCCCACGGAGCACCATTAAATCCATTATTAGAAAAATGGAAAGAATATGGCACCACAACAAACCTGCCAAGAGAGAACAGCCCACCAACACTCATGGACCAGGCAAGGAGGGCATTAATCAGAGAGGCAACAAAGAGACCAAAGATAACCCTGAAGGAGCTGCAATAGTTATGCACGCTCAAGTTTTCAGTTATTTTGTCTTATTTTTTGTTTGTTTCACAAAAAAAAATATGTTTTGCATCTTCAAAGTGGTAGGCATGTTGTGTAAATCAAATGATACAACCCCCCCAAAATCAACTATAATTCCAGGTTGTAAGGCAACAAAATAGGAAAAATGCCAAGGGGGGTGAATACTTTTCGCAAGCCAATGTAGGTAGTGGTAAAGTGACTCAGCACAGATAATAAACAGCAGGTAGCAACAGCATAAAAAATAGAGAGGGGGGGGGGGTTAATGCATTAGTCTGGGTAGCCATTTGATTGGCTGTTCAGGAGTCTTATGGCTTGGGTGTAGAAGCTGTTTAGAAGCTTCTTGGACCTAGACTTGGTGCTCCGGTACCGCTTGCCGTGCGTTAGCAGAGAGAACAGTCTATGACAAGGGTGGATGGAGTCTTTGGCAATGTTTAGGGCCTTCCCTTGACACCGCCTGGTATAGAGGTCCTGGATGGCAGGAAGCTTGGCCCCAGTGATGTACTGGGCCGTACGCACTACCCTCTGTAGTGCCTTGCGGTCAGAGGCCGAGCAGTTGCCATACCAGGCAGTGATGCAACCAGTCAGGATGCTCTCGATGGTGCAGCTGTATAACTTTTTGAGGATCTTAGGACCCATGCCAAATCTTTTCAGTCTCCTTAGGGGGAATAGGTGTTGTCGTGCCCTCTTCACGACTGTCTTGGTGTTTTTGGACGATGACAGTTTGTTGGTGAGGTGGACACCAAGGAACTTGAAGCTCTCAACCTGCAACACTACAGCCCCGTCGATGAGAATGGGGGCGTGCTCGGCCCTCCTTTTCCTGTCGTCCACGATCATCTTCTTTGTTTTGATCACGTGGAAGGAGAGGTTGTTATCCTGGCACCACACTTCCAGGTCTCTGACCGTTGTGTCATCTGCTAATTGAATGATGGTGTTGGAGTCGTGCTTGGCCACACAGTCATGGGTGAACAGGGAGTACAGGAGGGGACTGAGCACGCACCCCTGAGCTGCCCCCGTGTTGAGGATCAGCGTGGCAGTTGTGTTGTTGCCTATCCTCACCAACTGGGGGCGGCCCATCAGGAAGTCCAGGATCCAGTTGTAGAGGGAGGTGTTTAGTCCCAGGGTCCTTAGCTTAGTGATGAGCTATGCGGGCACCATGGTATTGAATGCTGAGCTGTAGTGAATGAACAGCATTCTCACGTAGGTGTTCCTTTTGCCCAGGTGTGAGAGATTGCGTAATATGTGGATCTGTTGGATCTGTAGGGGCGGTATGCACATTGGAGTGGGTCTAGGGTTTCTGGGATGATGGTGTTGATGTGAGCCATGACAAGCCTTTCAAAGCACTTCATGACTACAGACGTGAGTGCTACGGGTCAGTAGTCATTTAGCCAGGTTACCTTGGTGTTCTTGGGCACATGGACTATGGTGGTCTGCTTGAAACATGTTGTTATTACAGACTCAGTCAGGGACATGTTGATAATGTCAGTGTAGACACTTGCCAGTTGGTCAGCGCATGCTCGGAGTACACGTCCTGGTAATCCGTCTGGCCCTGCGGCCTTGTGAATGTTGACCTGCTTAAAAGTCTTACTCACATCGGCTACGGCGAGCGTGATCACATAGTCGTCCGGAACAGCTTGTGCTCTCATGCATGCTTGCCTCGAAGTGCGCATAGAAGTGATTTAGCTCGTCTGGTAGGTTTGTGTCACTGGGCAGCTTGCGGCTGGGCTTCTCCTTGCTTCCCCTTGTAGTCTGTAATAGTTTTCAAGCCCTGCCACATCCGACGAGCGTCAGAGCCGGTGTAGTAGGATTCAATCTTAGTCCTGCATTTACGCTTTGCCTGTTTGATGGTTCGTCGGAGGGCATAGCGGGATTTCTTAAAAGCACCCGGGTTGGAGTCCCTCTCCTTGAAAACGGCAGCTCTACCCATAAGCTCAGTGCAGATGTTGCCTGTAATCCATGGCTTCTGGTTGGGGTAATTTTGCTTGAAAGCAGGAATCAGGAGGATAGAATTATGGTCAGATTTGCCAAATGGAGTGCAAGGGAGAGCTTTGTATGCGTCTTTGTGTGTGGAGTAAAGGTGGTCTAGAGTTTTTTTTCTCTTGTTGCACATGTAACATGCTGGTAGAAATGAGGTAAAATGGATTTCAGTTTCAGAGATACTCTACCTCAGGCGAGTAAAACCTTGAGACTTCTTTAATATTTGATATTGCGCACCAGCTGTTATTTACAAATAGACACAGACCGCCACCTCTTGTCTTACCAGACGTAGCTGTTCTGTCCTGCCGATGCACGGAAAAACCAGCCAAATGTATATTATCCATGTCGTCTTTCAGCCACGACTCGGTGAAATATAAGATATTACAGTTTTTAATGTCCCGTTTGTAGGATAGTCTTGAATGGAGCTCAAGCAGTTTATTCTCCAATGATTGCACGTTGGCCAATAGGACGGATGGTAGAGGCGGGTTACCCACTCGCTGACGAATTCCCACAATGCACCCTACCTACGTCCCCTGTATCGGCGTCTCCTCTTCATGCAAATGGAGCCCAAAAAACGGCAGCCATCTCCTCAGGTGCCATTCTAAGTCTAGCCTGTCTATCTATGGGTATGAGGGTTGATGTGCTATACTCGACCCGCTAAGTTTTCCACCACAAAACAGCAGAAAATGGCCGTCTGCCATTTTGTTTTGAATTATTATTATTTATTTTTTACAGAGACAGACAGAGAGAGAGAGACAGAGAGACAGAGAATAAATACAACCCATACTTATGTTCATTTATTTTCCCATTTGTACTTTAACTATTTGCACATTGTTACAACACTGTATGTATACATAATATGACATTTGAAATGTCTTTACTATTTTGGAACTTCTGAGTGTAATGTTTACTGCTTTTATTTTAATTGTTTATTTAACTTAGGTTTATTATCTATTTCACTTGCTTTGGCAATGTAAAAATATGTTTCTCATGCCAATAAAGCCCTTAAGTTGAATTGAAATTGAGAGAGAGCGAGAGAGACATGAGAGAGAGACATGAGAGAATAAAACAGTTTATGAACAGTGCTTGTCCTCTGCTGACAGATGTGGGACACCCCACACTGGGAGCAGCACATGAAAGAACATGAGATGCATAGAAACATGAAGAGAGAGAGATTGAAAAAGAGAGAGAGAGAGAGAGAGAGAGAGAGGAGAGAGAGAGAGAGAGAGAGAGAGAGAGAGAGAGAGAGAAAAGAGAGAGAGAGAGAGAGAGAGAGAGAGAGAGAGAGAGAGAGAGGAGAGAGAGGAGATTGAAAAGAGAGAGAGAGAGAGAGAGAGAGAGAGAGAGAGACAGAGAGAGGAGAGAGAGCGAGAGAGAGAGAGAGAGAGAGAGAGAGAGAGAGAGAGAGAGAGAGAGAGAGAGAGAGAGAGAGAGAGGGTTGAAGGGAGTCACGCCAAAATTCAGCTGTGCGGGTGTCGGCTGTCGCCAGTTAATGCTTGATCTGATGTAATCTAGGTGTTAGTAAACACAGTATTACTAAGAGAGAGTCTATGACATCTAGTATCTTGTCCAGCTGTGTCTGACAAAACGCATGGTTTTCAGAGCCACATCTGGACTCAATCCTTGTGGTCTATGGAGCTATGGACAAAGACGTTGTCCACTTTCCTTACAATATCCTGCGAGAATGGCAGTTCAAATCCCAATTCAACAGACAGACTCACAAGTAGTACGTTTTCACAAAAACACAATGTAGCACAAGGGCAAAAACAATATCAACAATAAATACATATACTGTATCTTATGTAACTTATTTTTACCTCCAAGAGTGGGTCGACTAACATAACTCAAACTGCCTTCCAAGGTTAAACCATGAGCGTTCAGTCAGTTGAAAATCCCCTACAGAGATCCACAGTAGACGGCATCCCAAATTCCACCCTATTCCCTATATAGTGCACTACTGTTGATCAGACCATATGGACCCTGGTCAAAAGTAGTGCACTATATAGGGAATTGGGTGGAATTTGGGACTTAGCCCTAGATTTACAGAACATGTCCGGATGCACAGTTAGGCCTACAGATGACCCTGTCTGTGTGCTTCTGTTGTTTCCTGATGACCTCTGACTTTTCCTGGTTAAATAACGGTTAATATACAGTATATACAGTATCCACATATATACTATACTCACCAGACAGTGATGAAGTCATGGGGACCATGGACCTGCAGCAGGGTAAAGTTGAGTCTGACACCCAGGCCAGTTGCTACGGTGATCAGCCAGGTACAGTCAGCAGAGCTGGGGTACTCTTCCGGATAACCAGGAGAGAAGATGGTCCCGTTTTCTGACTTGATGTTACCCCCACAGGGCACTGGGGAGATGGGGGGGAGAGAGTGGAGGATAGAGAGCAGATAATAAATATCACAGTCCATGAATAAAACCAGGGGAATCAGTGAAAAGGAGATTATCCTGTATCTCTCTCGCGCTCTCTGTCTCTCTCTCTCTGTCTCCCTCTCTGTCTGTCTCTCTCTCTCTCTCTCTCTCTCTCTCTCTCTCTCTCTCTCTCTCTCTCTCTCTCTCTCTCTCTCTCTCTCTCTCTCTCTCTCTCTCTCTCTCTCTCTCTCTCTCTCTCTCTCTCTCTCTCTCTCGCTCTCTCTCTCTCTCTCTCTCGCTCTCTTTCTCTCTCTCTGTAGTGCTGAAACGGTTGTCAGAGCAGAAGATTACCCAGAAAGCCTGTTAGCGAGCAAGGCCTGTGTTGGAGTGTTCCAGGAAGATTAGGCCATAACCCCATCCCAGAGGAGGCTACGTGGGGCTGGGGAGGGAAGGAGGAATGGAGGGGTGGAGGCTACAAGGGTCTGTGGAGGGAGGGAGTGGTGTGGAGGGAGGGGTAGAAGGAAGGGAGGGATGGGTGGAGGGCCGGAGAGATGGCTGTGTAACTGTGTGTGTTAGGGGGGATAGTATTCTTGCTGGGCCGTAGAGGACACTAGCTGTGTGACAATGAGACAACCCTGTAAGAACAGACCCCACTGGACCTCCAACACCCCCTCCTCCTACCCTTCATCTCTGACTCTCAGAGCCCCAGGACAGAGCTCCAGGACAGCGCTCCAGGACAGAGCCCCAGAACAGAGCACCAGGACAGAGCCCCAGGACAGAGCTCCAGGACAGAGCTCCAGGACAGAGCCCCAGGACAGAGCCCCAGGACCCAGGACAGAGCTCCAGGACAGCGCTCCAGGACAGAGCCCCAGGACAGAGCTCCAGGACAGAGCCCCAGACACAGCTCCAGGACAGAGCCCCAGGACAGAGCTCCAGGACAGAGCTCCAGGACAGAGCTCCAGGACAGAGCCCCAGGACAGAGCCCCAGGACCGAGCTCCAGGACAGAGCCCCAGGACAGAGCCCCAGGACAGAGCCCCAGGACAGAGCCCCAGGACTGAGCTTCAGGACAGATCCAGGACAAGCTCTCAGCCCCAGGGATACAGAGTAGTACAAACCAGCCTTTTATCTTATGAGAATACTAGGGAGCAGCAATGGGTCTCCATCCCCTCAGCTAGCAGTACAAACATTAGCATTAGATATTACAACATTAGCATGGAGCTACAAACACAAGCACATGTTCCCTTATGAGAAAATAGTGCTAGCCATATAGATTAATCAAATGCTCTAGTCCATAAGCCCTCATCCGAGATAACCCATGGGGCGGCGGCGCAATTGGCCGATTTGATTATCGTTAGGGGAGGGAATACTCAGTTGATAGAGCATGGCGTTTGCAACGCATTTGTGGGTTCGATTTCCCACAGGGGGTATGAAAAAATATGGCACTAACTGTAAGTCGCTCTGGATAAGCTAGCTGTCTACTAAATGATTAGCATTTAGATATTACTGCACTTTTGGGAGCTAGAAACACAAGCATTAGATATTACTGCGCTGTCGGAGCTAGAAAGATAATCATTATATATTACTGCAATGTTGGAGCTAGAAACATAAGCATTTCACTGCACCTGCAATAACACATTTGTGTACCCGGCCAATCAACTTCGATTTGATCTGATTCCTTTCTCCCTCTCTCATATTTCACTCTCTTTTCTGTTCAATCACTCTGTCATTTTCCCTGTGTGCCGCTAATTCCTTTATTTTTTAGCAGACTCTCTCTCTCTCTCTCTCTCTCTCTCTCTCTTTCTTTCTTTTTCTCTCTTCATCTCTTTCTTTCTTCTCTTTCTTTCTTTCTCTCCTTTCTTTCTTTCTTTCTTTCTTTCTTCTTTCTTTCTTCTTTCTTTCTTTCTTTCTTTCTTTCTTTCTTTCTTTCTTTCTTTCTTTCTTTTCTTTCTCTGTGCCTGTAGGTCCCCTCATCAGTATTGTATCTATCTTATCTGCTTTTGTGTGTGTATGTGTTGTGTGTGTGTTGTGTGTGTGTGTATGTGTGTGTGTGTGTGTGTGTGTGTGTGTGTGTGTGTGTGTGTGTGTGTGGTGTGGGGTGGGCTGAGTTACCGTGGGGGATGCAGGGAGCAATGTGGAGGAAGAAAGGAAGTGTGGAAAGCGGGAGGGACAGAACCAATGGTGAAGGCAAAGCGGGATAGGTAAGTGTTGTCATGTTGGACAAGTGGAAAGATTTAAGCAAGAGGGAGGGGAGAGAGAGAGAGAGAGAGAGAGAGAGAGAGAGAGAGAGAGAGAGAGAGAGAGAGAGAGAGAGAGAGAGAGAGAGAGAGAGAGAGAGAGAGAGAGAGAGAGAGAGAGACCCAACGAAATCATGAGAAAACAAAAGGATAATTACTTGACACATTCTCTCTCTCTCTCTCTCTCTCTCTCTCTCTCTCTCTCTCTCTCTCTCTCTCTCTCTCTCTCTCTCTCTCTCTTCAGTTATTCCACCCCATCTATCTTCCAACATGACCAGTCAAGGACCCCTGTCACGGGTGTCACCTCTCCTGCCTGCCTGTAATTTTACCAGCCTTCTTCATAATTGCCAGAGAGAGAGAATGTGGGTAAGACGGAGAAGAGAGCACCCATTACTTTGTCTCTATCTTCCCTGACTTTGGAGGTGTCCCAAACGGCAACCTATTCCCATGATGCAATACTTCTGCAGCCTTTCTCTCCATCTCTTTGGCGTTGATTCCGCTGAAGACCTCGGCTCCAGTAATGGGAGGTGGTTAATGCAGGTTAATTTACATTATTCTGAAGAGTCAATCCCAACCTACGCACAGAGGCCTCCAGGAATGATGCCATTACTGTTCAGGAGACACAGGAAATGTGTGGTATGAATGCTTCTAGGAAGAGGGGTATGTTGGTGCCTTAAGTTGATCTTAGGCCAGTTTTCTAAGTTGAACAGGAAGTAGTTTGACCAATGAAGTGTTAGTACAGGTGGTGCTAGGAAATGATGGACCAATGAGGTGTTTATATGGGTGCGACTAGCAATTCAGAGTTAGGGTCTGTAGTGTGTTACCTTCACAGCGAGGGAAGGGGTGGTCCCAGTTGCGTGTGGTTCCATGTTCACAGGTCAGGATGGAATGTCCCATTAGCTGGTAGCCGGGGAGGCACTCGAAGGAAATGGACTGACCCACGTTGTAGCCCGCCCCCACCACCACTCCATAGTGGAACGGCTCTGGGTCCAGACACTCATTAAGCTCATAGGCTGGGGAGGGAGGGAGGGAGAGGGAGGGAGAGGGAAGGGAAGGGAAGGGAAGGGAGGGGGAAGGGAAGGGAAGGGAAGGGAAAGGGAAGGGAAGGGAAGGGAAGGGAAGGGAAGGGAAGGGAAGGGGAAGGGAAGGGAAGGGAAGGGAAGGGAAGGGAAGGGAAGGGAAGGGAAGGGAAGGGAAGGAAAGAAAGAAAGAAAGAAAGAAAGGTTGGATGGAAGGAAGGAAGGAAGGAAGGAAGGAAGGAAGGAAGGAAGGAAGGAAGGAAGGAAGGAAGGAAAGGAAGGAAGGAAGGAAGGAAGGAAGGAAGGAAGGAAGGAAGGAAGGGGATAGATGGAGAGACAGATCAGTCATACAGGAGAATGAAAGCTGTCTAACAATCTGTTCATGCTTCATGTTTTACTCTGTGATTGTGAATCCATTCGATGCAGAACTAGGAAGTAGCTGAGAATTATGCATTCTGTTAGCAGAGAGACACGAACATATGACGGAAGAATGTTGTTCATGAGTCATAGATTTTGTATTGAGGAACACGTCTTAGTAGATGTCGTTCCTATTGTTGGTTTTAATCTCGTTATGAGGGAGATATGGACAGAGAAAGGGGGAACGTTATGAGGGAGATATGGACAGAGAAAGGGGGAACGTTATGAGGGAGATATGAACAGAGAAAGGGGGAACGTTATGAGGGAGATATGGACAGAGAAAGGGGGAACGTTATGAGGGAGATATGGACAGAGAAAGGGGGAACGTTATGAGGGAGATATGGACAGAGAAAGGGGGAATGTTATGAGGGAGATATGAACAGAGAAAGGGGGAACGTTATGAGGGAGATATGGACAGAGAAAGGGGGAACGTTATGAGGGAGATATGGACAGAGAAAGGGGGAACTTTATGAGGGAGATATGAACAGAGAAAGTGGGAACGTTGCTTACAGTATGTGTTTTTGATGAGTCACATTCTGCATTGAAGCACAGGCCTTCTATGCTAGATGCCCTCTCAATTGCAACTCTTAATTGTTTCAAGTAATAATTACCAGTTTTCCCACAGCTGTTAATGTTATGAAACATATTCATATTTATATCAACGTGTGGGCGTGCTGGGGACTTAGTTTGTGATGCTAGAAGTCCACAAGAAAACACCAACATTTGCAGAGCTAGAAATGAATAAACAGAGTTTCACTGAGTTGCAAACAGTGTTATTGTTTCTAAAGCCAGCCAAGCATCCATTGGCAGTCAGTGTGGTAGACACAGAACGGCCTCCTCCATTGGCTGATTAGTGTGGTAGACACAGAACGGCCTCCTCCATTGGCTGATTAGTGTGGTAGACACAGAATGGCCTCCTCCATTGGCTGATTAGTGTGGTAGTGTCACGATCGTTGAACGGAGTAGACCAAGGCGCAGCGTTGAAGGCAAACATACTTTATTATCCAAAGTGATAACACGAACAAAACAATAAACGTTTGCTTCTACACCTGCATTACTAGCTGTTTGGGGTTTTAGGCTGGGTTTCTGTACAGCACTTCGAGATATTAGCTGATGTAAGAAGGGCTATATAAAATAAAATTGATTGATTGATTGAATAAACGAATAACGTGACGTCCTAGGTTAAACACAACCAACACGGAACAGACCAAAAGGAACAAGATCCCACAACTACTGTGGGAAAACTGGCTGCTTAAGTATGGCTCCCAATCAGAGACAACAAGCAACAGCTGATACTCGTTGCCTCTGATTGAGAACCATACTGGCCAACATAGAAAACACAATACTAGAATCCTGACATAGAACAACAAAACCTAGAATCTACACACCCTGGCTCAACATATAGAGTCCCCAGAGCCAGGGTGTGACAGTACCCCCCCCCCCCCCCCCCCCAAGGCGCGGACTGCGACCGCGCCTAAACATAAACCAAACAGGGGAGGGCTGGGTGGGCATTCCTCCTCGGAGGCGGTTCCGGCTCCGGGCTTGCCCACCACCCTCCAATAATCCCCCCGTAGCGCCCCTGGTCCGGTCTGGCCCCGCTGGCTGGAGCTGGACTGGACATCCTAGGAGCGGATTGCTTAAGCTCCGGTGTGGAGCAGCTGACCGGTACCTGACCAGGCACCGGTGACCCAGGCACGGGTTGTGCCGGACTGACGACGCGCACCCCTGGCTTGGTGCGTGGAGCAGGAACGGGCCGGATCAGGCTGACGATGCGCACCCCTGGCTTGGTGCGTGGAGCAGCAACGGGCCGGACCGGGCTGACGATGCGCACCCCTGGCTTGGTGCGTGGAGCAGGATCGGGCCTTACCGGGCTGACGACTCGCAACCCTGGCTTGGTGCGAGTGGCAGGAACAGGCCAGGCCGGGCTGGCGACGCGCACCGTAGGCTTGGTGCGAGTGGCAGGAACAGACCGGGCCGGGCTGGCGATGTGCACCGTAGGCTTGGTGCGAAGGGCAGGAACAGGCCGGGCCGGGCTGGTGACGCGCACCGTAGGCTTGGTGCGAGGGGCAGGAACAGGCCGGGCCGGGCCGGGCTGGCGACGCACACCGTAGGCTTGGTGCGAGTGGCAGGAACAGGCCGGGCCGGGCCGGGCTGGCGAAGCTGCCACACCGTAGGCTTGGTGCGGGGAGCAGGAACAGGCCGGGCTGGGCTACTGGCGATGCGCACCGTAGGCTTGGTGCGAGGAAGGGCCAGGAGGAACAGGCCGGGCCGGGCTGGCGACGCGCACCGTAGGCTTGGTGCGAAGGTCAGGAACAGGCCGGGCTCTGCTCTCCATCCAGGCTCCGCCAACCTGCCTTCTGGCCCCCCAAACCCGGTGGCCTCCTCTCCTAATCTCCCAATTCGCCCTGTGGCAGCCTCCTGCTGCCCAGTCGCCCATGCCGTGTGCACCCCCCTAAACATTGTTTGGGGTTGCCTCTCGTCCGTCCGACGACGACACTGTTGACGCCGTTGCTCCTCTCTCGCCAGGGCCTTAACCTTAGCCCATGGCCCTTTTCCCCCGAGCATGTCCTCCCAGGACCACAATTGGCCCACCTGGGCCATCGCCAACCTCTCCAGCTCCTTACCCGGCGCTTCCTCCCATGTCCAGGCTGCCTGCTCCTGGACACGCTGCTTGGTCCTGGTATGGTGGGATCTTCTGTCACGATCGTTGAACGGAGTAGACCAAGGCGCAGCGTTGAAGGCAAACATACTTTATTATCCAAAGTGATAACACGAACAAAACAATAAACGAATAACGTGACGTCCTAGGTTAAACACAACCAACACGGAACAGACCAAAAGGAACAAGATCCCACAACTACTGTGGGAAAACTGGCTGCTTAAGTATGGCTCCCAATCAGAGACAACAAGCAACAGCTGATACTCGTTGCCTCTGATTGAGAACCATACTGGCCAACAA
>CM072221.1:73281160-73306160 GCA_036851935.1 Coregonus suidteri | reverse complement strand
AAGAGGAGTTATTAACCCAGTCAGATATAGTGTAGTGGTAAGAGGAGTATTAACCCAGTCAGATATAGTGTAGTGGTAAGAGGAGTTATTAACCAGTCAGATATAGTGTAGTGGTAAGAGGAGTTATTAACCCAGTCAGATATAGTGTAGTGGTAAGAGGAGTTATTAACCAGTCAGATATAGTGTAGTGGTAAGAGGAGTTATTAACCAGTCAGATATAGTGTAGTGGTAAGAGGAGTTATTAACCCAGTCAGATATAGTGTAGTGGTAAGAGGAGTTATTAACCAGTCAGATATAGTGTAGTGGTAAGAGGAGTTATTAACCCAGTCAGATATAGTGTAGTGGTAAGAGGAGTTATTAACCCAGTCAGATATAGTGTAGTGGTAAGAGGAGTTATTAACCAGTCAGATATAGTGTAGTGGTAAGAGGAGTTATTAACCCAGTCAGATATAGTGTAGTGGTAAGAGGAGTTATTAACCAGTCAGATATAGTGTAGTGGTAAGAGGAGTTATTAACCCAGTCAGATATAGTGTAGTGGTAAGAGGAGTTATTAACCAGTCAGATATAGTGTAGTGGTAAGAGGTTAGAGGAGTTATTAACCCAGTCAGATATAGTGTAGTGGTAAGAGGAGTTATTAACCCAGTCAGATATAGTGTAGTGGTAAGAGGAGTTATTAACCCAGTCAGATATAGTGTAGTGGTAAGAGGAGTTATTAACCCAGTCAGATATAGTGTAGTGGTAAGAGGAGTTATTAACCAGTCAGATATAGTGTAGTGGTAAGAGGAGTTATTAACCCAGTCAGATATAGTGTAGTGGTAAAGAGGAGTTATTAACCCAGTCAGATATAGTGTAGTAGTGGTAAGAGGAGTTATTAACCAGTCAGATATAGTGTAGTGGTAAGAGGAGTTATTAACCCAGTCAGATATAGTGTAGTGGTAAGAGGAGTTATTAACCCAGTCAGATATAGTGTAGTGGTAAGAGGAGTTATTAACCCAGTCAGATATAGTGTAGTGGTAAGAGGAGTTATTAACCCAGTCAGATATAGTGTAGTGGTAAGAGGAGTTATTAACCCAGTCAGATATAGTGTAGTGGTAAGAGGAGTTATTACCCAGTCAGATATAGTGTAGTGGTAAGAGGAGTTATTATTAACCCAGTCAGATATAGTGTAGTGGTAAGAGGAGTTATTAACCCAGTCAGATATAGTGTAGTGGTAAGAGGAGTTATTAACCCAGTCAGATATAGTGTAGTGGTAAGAGGAGTTATTAACCAGTCAGATATAGTGTAGTGGTAAGAGGAGTTATTAACCCAGTCAGATATAGTGTAGTGGTAAGAGGAGTTATTAACCAGTCAGATATAGTGTAGTGGTAAGAGGAGTTATTAACCCAGTCAGATATAGTGTAGTGGTAAGAGGAGTTATTAAACCAGTCAGATATAGTGTAGTGGTAAGAGGAGTTATTAACCAGTCAGATATAGTGTAGTGGTAAGAGAGTTATTAACCCAGTCAGATATAGTGTAGTGGTAAGAGGAGTTATAACCCAGTCAGATATAGTGTAGTGTAGTGGTAAGAGGGAGTATTAACCCAGTCAGATATAGTGTAGTGGTAAGAGGAGTTATTAACCAGTCAGATATAGTGTAGTGGTAAGAGGAGTTATAACCCAGTCAGATATAGTGTAGTGGTAAGAGGAGTTATTACCCAGTCAGATATAGTGTAGTGGTAAGAGGAGTTATTAACCCAGTCAGATATAGTGTAGTGGTAAGAGGAGTTATTAACCCAGTCAGATATAGTGTAGTGGTAAGAGGAGTTATTACCCAGTCAGATATAGTGTAGTGGTAAGAGGAGTTATTTAACCAGTCAGATATAGTGTAGTGGTAAGAGGAGTTATTAACCCAGTCAGATATAGTGTAGTGGTAAGAGGAGTTATTAACCCAGTCAGATATAGTGTAGTGGTAAGAGGAGTTATTAACCAGTCAGATATAGTGTAGTGGTAAGAGGAGTTATTAAACCCAGTCAGATATAGTGTAGTGTAGTGGTAAGAGGAGTTATTAACCCAGTCAGATATAGTGTAGTGGTAAGAGGAGTTATTAACCCAGTCAGATATAGTGTAGTGGTAAGAGGAGTTATTAACCAGTCAGATATAGTGTAGTGGTAAGAGGAGTTATTAACCCAGTCAGATATAGTGTAGTGGTAAGAGGAGTTATTAACCAGTCAGATATAGTGTAGTGGTAAGAGGAGTTATTAACCCAGTCAGATATAGTGTAGTGGTAAGAGGAGTTATTAACCAGTCAGATATAGTGTAGTGGTAAGAGGAGTTATTAACCCAGTCAGATATAGTGTAGTGGTAAGAGGAGTTATTAACCAGTCAGTCAGATATAGTGTAGTGGTAAGAGGAGTTATTAACCCAGTCAGATATAGTGTAGTGGTAAGAGGAGTTATTAACCAGTCAGATATAGTGTAGTGGTAAGAGGAGTTATTAACCCAGTCAGAGATATAGTGTACCCAGTCAGATATAGTGTTAGTGGTAAGAGGAGTTATTAACCCAGTCAGATATAGTGTAGTGGTAAGAGGAGTTATTAACCAGTCAGATATAGTGTAGTGGTAAGAGGAGTTATTACCCAGTCAGATATAGTGTAGTGGTAAGAGGAGTTATTAACCAGTCAGATATAGTGTAGTGGTAAGAGGAGTTATTAACCCAGTCAGATATAGTGTAGTGGTAAGAGGAGTTATTAACCCAGTCAGATATAGTGTAGTGGTAAGAGGAGTTATTAACCCAGTCAGATATAGTGTAGTGGTAAGAGGAGTTATTAACCCAGTCAGATATAGTGTAGTGGTAAGAGGAGTTATTAACCCAGTCAGATATAGTGTAGTGGTAAGAGGAGTTATTAACCCAGTCAGATATAGTGTAGTGGTAAGAGGAGTTATTAAACCAGTCAGATATAGTGTAGTGGTAAGAGGAGTTATTAACCCAGTCAGATATAGTGTAGTGGTAAGAGGAGTTATTAACCCAGTCAGATATAGTGTAGTGGTAAGAGGAGTTATTAACCCAGTCAGATATAGTGTAGTGGTAAGAGGAGTTATTAACCCAGTCAGATATAGTGTAGTGGTAAGAGGAGTTATTAACCAGTCAGATATAGTGTAGTGGTAAGAGGAGTTATTAACCCAGTCAGATATAGTGTAGTGGTAAGAGGAGTTATTAACCCAGTCAGATATAGTGTAGTGGTAAGAGGAGTTATTAACCCAGTCAGATATAGTGTAGTGGTAAGAGGAGTTATTAACCCAGTCAGATATAGTGTAGTGGTAAGAGGAGTTATTAACCCAGTCAGAGATATAGTGTAGTGGTAAGAGGAGTTATTAACCCAGTCAGATATAGTGTAGTGGTAAGAGGAGTTATAACCAGTCAGATATAGTGTAGTGGTAAGAGGAGTTATTAACCCAGTCAGATATAGTGTAGTGGTAAGAGGAGTTATTAACCCAGTCAGATATAGTGTAGTGGTAAGAGGAGTTATTAACCAGTCAGATATAGTGTAGTGGTAAGAGGAGTTATTAACCCAGTCAGATATAGTGTAGTGGTAAGAGGAGTTATTAACCAGTCAGATATAGTGTAGTGGTAAGAGGAGTTATTAACCAGTCAGATATAGTGTAGTGGTAAGAGGAGTTATTAACCCAGTCAGATATAGTGTAGTGGTAAGAGGAGTTATTAACCAGTCAGATATAGTGTAGTGGTAAGAGGAGTTATTAACCAGTCAGATATAGTGTAGTGGTAAGAGGAGTTATTAACCCAGTCAGATATAGTGTAGTGGTAAGAGGAGTTATTAACCAGTCAGATATAGTGTAGTGGTAAGTAAGAGGAGTTATTAACCCAGTCAGATATAGTGTAGTGGTAAGAGGAGTTATTAACCCAGTCAGATATAGTGTAGTGGTAAGAGGAGTTATTAACCCAGTCAGATATAGTGTAGTGGTAAGAGGAGTTATTAACCAGTCAGATATAGTGTAGTGGTAAGAGGAGTTATTAACCCAGTCAGATATAGTGTAGTGGTAAGAGAGGTTATTAACCCAGTCAGATATAGTGTAGTGGTAAGAGGAGTTATTAACCCAGTCAGATATAGTGTAGTGGTAAGAGGAGTTATTAACCCAGTCAGATATAGTGTAGTGGTAAGAGGAGTTATTAACCAGTCAGATATAGTGTAGTGGTAAGAGGAGTTATTAACCAGTCAGATATAGTGTAGTGGTAAGAGGAGTTATTAACCCAGTCAGATATAGTGTAGTGGTAAGAGGAGTTATTAACCCAGTCAGATATAGTGTAGTGGTAAGAGGAGTTATTAACCAGTCAGATATAGTGTAGTGGTAAGAGGAGTTATTAACCAGTCAGATATAGTGTAGTGGTAAGAGGAGTTATTAACCCAGTCAGATATAGTGTAGTGGTAAGAGGAGTTATTAACCAGTCAGATATATAGAGGTAGTGGTAGTGTAGAGGAGTTATTACCCAGTCAGATATAGTGTAGTGGTAAGAGGAGTTATTAACCCAGTCAGATATAGTGTAGTGTAAGAGGAGTTATAAACCAGTCAGATATAGTGTAGTGGTAAGAGGAGTTATTAACCCAGTCAGATATAGTGTAGTGGTAAGAGGAGTTATTAACCCAGTCAGATATAGTGTAGTGGTAAGAGGAGTTATTAACCCAGTCAGATATAGTGTAGGTAAGAGGAGTTATTAACCAGTCAGATATAGTGTAGTGGTAAGAGGAGTTATTAACCCAGTCAGATATAGTGTAGTGGTAAGAGGAGTTATTAACCCAGTCAGATATAGTGTAGTGGTAAGAGGAGTTATTAACCCAGTCAGATATAGTGTAGTGGTAAGAGGAGTTATTAACCCAGTCAGATATAGTGTAGTGGTAAGAGGAGTTATTAACCCAGTCAGATATAGTGTAGTGGTAAGAGGAGTTATTAAACCAGTCAGATATAGTGTAGTGGTAAGAGGAGTTATTAACCCAGTCAGATATAGTGTAGTGGTAAGAGGAGTTATTAACCCAGTCAGATATAGTGTAGTGGTAAGAGGAGTTATTAACCCAGTCAGATATAGTGTAGTGGTAAGAGGAGTTATTAACCCAGTCAGATATAGTGTAGTGGTAAGAGGAGTTATTAACCCAGTCAGATATAGTGTAGTGGTAAGAGGAGTTATTAACCAGTCAGATATAGTGTAGTGGTAAGAGGAGTTATTAACCCAGTCAGATATAGTGTAGTGGTAAGAGGAGTTATTAACCAGTCAGATATAGTGTAGTGGTAAGAGGAGTTATTAACCCAGTCAGATATAGTGTAGTGGTAAGAGGAGTTATTACCCAGTCAGATATAGTGTAGTGGTAAGAGGAGTTATTAACCAGTCAGATATAGTGTAGTGGTAAGAGGAGTTATTAACCCAGTCAGATATAGTGTAGTGGTAAGAGGAGTTATTAACCAGTCAGATATAGTGTAGTGGTAAGAGGAGTTATTAACCCAGTCAGATATAGTGTAGTGGTAAGAGGAGTTATTAACCAGTCAGATATAGTGTAGTGGTAAGAGGAGTTATTAACCCAGTCAGATATAGTGTAGTGGTAAGAGGAGTTATTAACCCAGTCAGATATAGTGTAGTGGTAAGAGGAGTTATTAACCAGTCAGATATAGTGTAGTGGTAAGAGGAGTTATTAACCCAGTCAGATATAGTGTAGTGGTAAGAGGAGTTATTAACCCAGTCAGATATAGTGTAGTGGTAAGAGGAGTTATTACCCAGTCAGATATAGTGTAGTGGTAAGAGGAGTTATTAACCCAGTCAGATATAGTGTAGTGGTAAGAGGAGTTATTAACCCAGTCAGATATAGTGTAGTGGTAAGAGGAGTTATTAACCAGTCAGATATAGTGTAGTGGTAAGAGGAGTTATTAACCAGTCAGATATAGTGTAGTGGTAAGAGGAGTTATTAACCAGTCAGATATAGTGTAGTGGTAAGAGGAGTTATTAAACCAGTCAGATATAGTGTAGTGGTAAGAGGAGTTATTAACCCAGTCAGATATAGTGTAGTGGTAAGAGGAGTTATTAACCAGTCAGATATAGTGTAGTGGTAAGAGGAGTTATAACCAGTCAGATATAGTGTAGTGGTAAGAGGAGTTATTAACCAGTCAGATATAGTGTAGTGGTAAGAGGAGTTATTAACCCAGTCAGATATAGTGTAGTGGTAAGAGGAGTTATTAACCAGTCAGATATAGTGTAGTGGTAAGAGGAGTTATTAACCCAGTCAGATATAGTGTAGTGTAAGAGGAGTTATTAACCCAGTCAGATATAGTGTAGTGGTAAGAGGAGTTATTAACCAGTCAGATATAGTGTAGTGGTAAGAGGAGTTATTAACCCAGTCAGATATAGTGTAGTGGTAAGAGGAGTTATTAACCCAGTCAGATATAGTGTAGTGGTAGAGGAGTTATTAACCCAGTCAGATATAGTGTAGTGGTAAGAGGAGTTATTAACCAGTCAGATATAGTGTAGTGGTAAGAGGAGTATATAAACCCAGTCAGATATAGTGTAGTGGTAAGAGGAGTTATTAACCCAGTCAGATATAGTGTAGTGGTAAGAGGAGTTATTAACCCAGTCAGATATAGTGTAGTGGTAAGAGGAGTTATTAACCAGTCAGATATAGTGTAGTGGTAAGAGGAGTTATTAACCCAGTCAGATATAGTGTAGTGGTAAGAGGAGTTATTTAACCAGTCAGATATAGTGTAGTGGTAAGAGGAGTTATTAACCCAGTCAGATATAGTGTAGTGGTAAGAGGAGTTATTAACCCAGTCAGATATAGTGTAGTGGTAAGAGGAGTTATTAAACCAGTCAGATATAGTGTAGTGGTAAGAGAGGAGTTATTAACCCAGTCAGATATAGTGTAGTGGTAGAGGAGTTATTAACCCAGTCAGATATAGTGTAGTGGTAAGAGGAGTTATTAACCCAGTCAGATATAGTGTAGTGGTAAGAGGAGTTATTAACCAGTCAGATATAGTGTAGTGGTAAGAGGAGTTATTAACCCAGTCAGATATAGTGTAGTGGTAAGAGGAGTTATTAACCCAGTCAGATATAGTGTAGTGGTAAGAGGAGGTATTAACCAGTCAGATATAGTGTAGTGGTAAGAGGAGTTATTAACCCAGTCAGATATATAGTGTAGTGGTAAGAGGAGTTATTAACCAGTCAGATATAGTGTAGTGGGTAAGAGGAGTTATTAACCAGTCAGATATAGTGTAGTGGTAAGAGGAGTTATTAACCCAGTCAGATAGTGTAGTGGTATATAGTGTAGTGGTAAGAGGAGTTATTAACCCAGTCAGATATAGTGTAGTGGTAAGAGGAGTTATTAACCAGTCAGATATAGTGTAGTGGTAAGAGGAGTTATTAACCCAGTCAGATATAGTGTAGTGGTAAGAGGTTATTAACCCAGTCAGATATAGTGTAGTGGTAAGAGAGAGTATTAACCCAGTCAGATATAGTGTAGTGGTAAGAGGAGTTATTAACCAGTCAGATATAGTGTAGTGTAGTGGTAAGAGGAGTTATTAACCAGTCAGATATAGTGTAGTGGTAAGAGGAGTTATTAACCAGTCAGATATAGTGTGTAGTGGTAAGAGGAGTTATTAAACCAGTCAGATATAGTGTAGTGGTAAGAGGAGTTATTAACCCAGTCAGATATAGTGTAGTGGTAAGAGGAGTTATTAACCCAGTCAGATATAGTGTAGTGGTAAGAGGAGTTATTAACCCAGTCAGATATAGTGTAGTGGTAAGAGGAGTTATTAACCCAGTCAGATATAGTGTAGTGGTAAGAGGAGTTATTAACCCAGTCAGATATAGTGTAGTGGTAAGAGGAGTTATTAACCCAGTCAGATATAGTGTAGTGGTAAGAGGAGTTATTAACCCAGTCAGATATAGTGTAGTGGTAAGAGGAGTTATTAACCCAGTCAGATATAGTGTAGTGGTAAGAGGAGTTATTAACCCAGTCAGATATAGTGTAGTGGTAAGAGGAGTTATTAACCCAGTCAGATATAGTGTAGTGGTAAGAGGAGTTATTAACCAGTCAGATATAGTGTAGTGGTAAGAGGAGTTATTAACCAGTCAGATATAGTGTAGTGGTGGTAAGAGGAGTTATTAACCAGTCAGATATAGTGTAGTGGTAAGAGGTTATTAACCCAGTCAGATATAGTGTAGTGGTAAGAGGAGTTATTAACCAGTCAGATATAGTGTAGTGGTAAGAGAGGAGTTATTAACCAGTCAGATAGTGTAGTGGTAAGAGGAGTTATTAACCCAGTCAGATATAGTGTAGTGGTAAGAGGAGTTATTTAACCAGTCAGATATAGTGTAGTGGTAAGAGGAGTTTATTACCACCAGTCAGATATAGTGTAGTGGTAAGAGGAGTTATTAACCCAGTCAGATATAGTGTAGTGGTAAGAGGAGTTATTAACCCAGTCAGATATAGTGTAGTGGTAAGAGGAGTTATTAACCAGTCAGATATAGTGTAGTGGTAAGAGGAGTTATTAACCCAGTCAGATATAGTGTAGTGGTAAGAGGAGTTATTAACCAGTCAGATATAGTGTAGTGGTAAGAGGAGTTATTAACCAGTCAGATATAGTGTAGTGGTAAGAGGAGTTATTAACCCAGTCAGATATAGTGTAGTGGTAAGAGGAGTTATTAACCAGTCAGATATAGTGTAGTGGTAAGAGGAGTTATTAACCCAGTCAGATATAGTGTAGTGGTAAGAGGAGTTATTAACCCAGTCAGATATAGTGTAGTGGTAAGAGGAGTTATTAACCCAGTCAGATATAGTGTAGTGGTAAGAGGAGTTATTAACCCAGTCAGATATAGTGTAGTGGTAAGAGGAGTTATTAAACCAGTCAGATATAGTGTAGTGGTAAGAGGAGTTATTACCAGTCCCAGTCAGATATAGTGTAGTGGTAAGAGGAGTTATTAACCCAGTCAGATATAGTGTAGTGGTAAGAGGAGTTATTAACCCAGTCAGATATAGTGTAGTGGTAAGAGGAGTTATTAAACCAGTCAGATATAGTGTAGTGGTAAGAGGAGTTATTAACCAGTCAGATATAGTGGTAGAGGAGTTATTAACCAGTCAGATATAGTGTAGTGGTAAGAGGAGTATTAACCCAGTCAGATATAGTGTAGTGGTAAGAGAGTTATTAACCCAGTCAGTAAGAGGAGTTATTAACCCAGTCAGATATAGTGTAGTGGTAAGAGGAGTTATTAACCCAGTCAGATATAGTGTAGTGGTAAGAGGAGTTATTACCCAGTCAGATATATAGTGTAGTGGTAAGAGGAGTTATTATTAACAGTCAGATATAGTGTAGTGGTAAGAGGAGTTATTAACCCAGTCAGATATAGTGTAGTGGTAAGAGGAGTTATTAACCCAGTCAGATATAGTGTAGTGGTAAGAGGAGTTATTACCCAGTCAGATATAGTGTAGTGGTAAGAGGAGTTATTAACCAGTCAGATATAGTGTAGTGGTAAGAGGAGTTATTAACCCAGTCAGATATAGTGTAGTGGTAAGAGGAGTTATAACCCAGTCAGATATAGTGTAGTGGTAAGAGGAGTTATTAACCAGTCAGATATAGTGTAGTGGTAAGAGGAGTTATTAACCAGTCAGATATAGTGTAGTGGTAAGAGGAGTTATTAACCCAGTCAGATATAGTGTAGTGGTAAGAGGAGTTATTAAACCCAGTCAGATATAGTGTGTAGTGGAGAGGAGTTATTAACCAGTCAGATATAGTGTAGTGGTAAGAGGAGTTATTAACCAGTCAGATATAGTGTAGTGGTAAGAGGAGTTATTAACCAGTCAGATATAGTGTAGTGGTAAGAGGAGTTATTAACCAGTCAGATATAGTGTGTAGTGGTAAGAGGAGTTATTAACCAGTCAGATATAGTGTAGTAGTGGTAGAGAGGAGTTATTAACCCAGTCAGATATAGTGTAGTGGTAAGAGGAGTTATTAACCCAGTCAGATATAGTGTAGTGGTAAGAGGAGTTATTAACCCAGTCAGATATAGTGTAGTGGTAAGAGGAGTTATTAACCCAGTCAGATATAGTGTAGTGGTAAAGAGGAGTTATTAACCCAGTCAGATATAGTGTAGTGGTAAGAGGAGTTATTAACCCAGTCAGATATAGTGTAGTGGTAAGAGGAGTTATTAACCCAGTCAGATATAGTGTAGTGGTAAGAGGAGTTATTAACCCAGTCAGATATAGTGTAGTGGTAAGAGGAGTTATTAACCCAGTCAGATATAGTGTAGTGGTAAGAGGAGTTATTAACCCAGTCAGATATAGTGTAGTGGTAAGAGGAGTTATTAACCAGTCAGATATAGTGTAGTGGTAAGAGGAGTTATTAACCAGTCAGATATAGTGTAGTGGTAAGAGGAGTTATTAACCAGTCAGATATAGTGTAGTGGTAAGAGGAGTTATTACCCAGTCAGATATAGTGTAGTGGTAAGAGGAGTTATTAACCAGTCAGATATAGTGTAGTGGTAAGAGAGAGAGTTATTAACCAGTCAGATATAGTGTAGTGGTAAGAGGAGTTATTAACCCAGTCAGATATAGTGTAGTGGTAAGAGGAGTTATTAACCAGTCAGATATAGTGTAGTGGTAAGAGGAGTTATTAACCCAGTCAGATATAGTGTAGTGGTAAGAGGAGTTATAACCCAGTCAGATATAGTGTAGTGGTAAGAGGAGTTATTAACCCAGTCAGATATAGTGTAGTGTAAGAGGAGTTATAAAACCAGTCAGATATAGTGTAGTGGTAAGAGGAGTATTAACCCAGTCAGATATAGTGTAGTGGTAAGAGGAGTTATTAACCAGTCAGATATAGTGTAGTGGTAAGAGGAGTTATTAACCCAGTCAGATATAGTGTAGTGGTAAGAGGAGTTATTAACCCAGTCAGATATAGTGTAGTGGTAAGAGGAGTTATTAACCAGTCAGATATAGTGTAGTGGTAAGAGGAGTTATTAACCCAGTCAGATATAGTGTAGTGGGTAAGGAGTTATTAACCCAGTCAGATATAGTGTAGTGATGAGGAGTTAGTGGTAAGAGGAGTTATTAACCAGTCAGATATAGTGTAGTGGTAAGAGGAGTTATTAACCAGTCAGATATAGTGTAGTGGTAAGAGGAGTTATTAACCCAGTCAGATATAGTGTAGTGGTAAGAGGAGTTATTAACCCAGTCAGATATAGTGTAGTGGTAAGAGGAGTTATTAACCCAGTCAGATATAGTGTAGTGGTAAGAGGAGTTATTAACCCAGTCAGATATAGTGTAGTGGTAAGAGGAGTTATTAACCAGTCAGATATAGTGTAGTAGTCAGATATAGTGTAGTAAGAGAGTTATTAACCCAGTCAGATATAGTGTAGTGGTAAGAGGAGTTATTAACCAGTCAGATATAGTGTAGTGGTAAGAGGAGTTATTAACCCAGTCAGATATAGTGTAGTGGTAAGAGAGGAGTTATTAACCAGTCAGATATAGTGTAGTGGTAAGAGGAGTTATTAACCCAGTCAGATATAGTGTAGTGGTAAGAGGAGTTATTAACCCAGTCAGATATAGTGTAGTGGTAAGAGGAGTTAGTTATTAACCAGTCAGATATAGTGTAGTGGTAAG
Source organism: Coregonus suidteri (assembly GCA_036851935.1). Lineage (NCBI taxonomy): Eukaryota > Metazoa > Chordata > Actinopteri > Salmoniformes > Salmonidae > Coregonus > Coregonus suidteri. The sequence continues at coordinate 73,294,535 of CM072221.1, read as the reverse complement.
AGGAGTTATTAACCAGTCAGAGATAGTGTATAGTGGTAAGAGGAGTTATTAACCCAGTCAGATATAGTGTAGTGGTAAGAGGAGTTATTAACCCAGTCAGATATAGTGTAGTGGTAAGAGGAGTTATTAACCAGTCAGATATAGTGTAGTGGTAAGAGGAGTTATTAACCCAGTCAGATATAGTGTAGTGGTAAGAGGAGTTATTAACCCAGTCAGATATAGTGTAGTGGTAAGAGGAGTTATTACCCAGTCAGATATAGTGTAGTGGTAAGAGGAGTTATTAACCAGTCAGATATAGTGTAGTGGTAAGAGGAGTTATTAACCCAGTCAGATATAGTGTAGTGGTAAGAGGAGTTATTAACCAGTCAGATATAGTGTGTAGTGGTAAGAGGAGTTATAACCCAGTCAGATATAGTGTAGTGGTAAGAGGAGTTATTAACCCAGTCAGATATAGTGTAGTGGTAAGAGGAGTTATTAACCCAGTCAGATATAGTGTAGTGGTAAGAGGAGTTATTAACCCAGTCAGATATAGTGTAGTGGTAAGAGGAGTTATTAACCAGTCAGATATAGTGTAGTGGTAAGAGGAGTTATTAACCCAGTCAGATATAGTGTAGTGGTAAGAGGAGTTATTAAACCAGTCAGATATAGTGTAGTGGTAAGAGGAGTTATTAAACCAGTCAGATATAGTGTAGTGGTAAGAGGAGTTATTACCCAGTCAGATATAGTGTAGTGGTAAGAGGAGTTATTAACCCAGTCAGATATAGTGTAGTGGTAAGAGGAGTTATTAACCAGTCAGATATAGTGTAGTGGTAAGAGGAGTTATTACCCAGTCAGATATAGTGTAGTGGTAAGAGGAGTTATTAACCAGTCAGATATAGTGTAGTGGTAAGAGGAGTTATTACCCAGTCAGATATAGTGTAGTGGTAAGAGGAGTTATTAACCAGTCAGATATAGTGTAGTGGTAAGAGGAGTTATTAACCCAGTCAGATATAGTGTAGTGGTAAGAGGAGTTATTAACCCAGTCAGATATAGTGTAGTGTGTAAGAGGAGTTATTAACCCAATCAGAGTGGTAAGAGGAGTTATTAACCCAGTCAGATATAGTGTAGTGGTAAGAGGAGTTATTAACCAGTCAGATATAGTGTAGTGGTAAGAGGAGTTATTAACCCAGTCAGATATAGTGTAGTGGTAAGAGAGAGTTATTAACCCAGTCAGATATAGTGTAGTGGTAAGAGGAGTTATTAACTATAGTCAGATATAGTGTAGTGGTAAGAGGAGTTATTAACCCAGTCAGATATAGTGTAGTGGTAAGAGGAGTTATTAACCAGTCAGATATAGTGTAGTGGTAAGAGGAGTTATTAACCCAGTCAGATATAGTGTAGTGGTAAGAGGAGTTATTAACCCAGTCAGATATAGTGTAGTGGTAAGAGGAGTTATTAACCCAGTCAGATATAGTGTAGTGGTAAGAGGAGTTATTAACCCAGTCAGATATATAGTAGTGGTAAGAGGAGTTATTAACCCAGTCAGATATAGTGTAGTGGTAAGAGGAGTTATTAACCCAGTCAGATATAGTGTAGTGGGTAAGAGGAGTTATTAACCAGTCAGATATAGTGTAGTGGTAAGAGGAGTTATAACCCAGTCAGATATAGTGTAGTGGTAGAGAGGAGTTATTAACCCAGTCAGATATAGTGTAGTGGTAAGAGGAGTTATTAACCCAGTCAGATATAGTGTAGTGGTAAGAGGAGTTATTAACCAGTCAGATATAGTGTAGTGGTAAGAGGAGTTATTAACCAGTCAGATATAGTGTAGTGGTAAGAGGAGTTATTAACCCAGTCAGATATAGTGTAGTGGTAAGAGGAGTTATTAACCAGTCAGATATAGTGTAGTGGTAAGAGGAGTTATTAACCCAGTCAGATATAGTGTAGTGGTAAGAGGAGTTATTAACCAGTCAGATATAGTGTAGTGGTAAGAGGAGTTATTATTAACCCAGTCAGATATAGTGTAGTGGTAAGAGGAGTTATTAAACCAGTCAGATATAGTGTAGTGGTAAGAGGAGTTATTAACCCAGTCAGATATAGTGTAGTGGTAAGAGGAGTTATTAACCAGTCAGATATAGTGTAGTGGTAAGAGGAGTTATTAACCAGTCAGATATAGTGTAGTGGTAAGAGGAGTTATTAACCCAGTCAGATATAGTGTAGTGGTAGAGAGGAGTTATTAACCCAGTCAGATATAGTGTAGTGGTAAGAGGAGTTATTAACCCAGTCAGATATAGTGTAGTGGTAAGAGGAGTTATTAACCAGTCAGATATAGTGTGTAGTGGTAAGAGGAGTTATTAACCCAGTCAGATATAGTGTAGTGGTAAGAGGAGTTATTAACCAGTCAGATATAGTGTAGTGGTGGTAAGAGGAGTTATTAACCAGTCAGATATAGTGTAGTGGTAAGAGGAGTTATTAACCCAGTCAGATATAGTGTAGTGGTAAGAGGAGTTATTAACCCAGTCAGATATAGTGTAGTGGTAAGAGGAGAGGAGTTATAAACCAGTCAGATATAGTGTAGTGGTAAGAGGAGTTATTAACCCAGTCAGATATAGTGTAGTGGTAAGAGGAGTTATTAACCCAGTCAGATATAGTGTAGTGGTAAGAGGAGTTATTAACCCAGTCAGATATAGTGTAGTGGTAAGAGGAGTTATTAACCAGTCAGATATAGTGTAGTGGTAAGAGGAGTTATTAACCCAGTCAGATATAGTGTAGTGGTAAGAGGAGTTATTAACCCAGTCAGATATAGTGTAGTGGTAAGAGGAGTTATTAACCCAGTCAGATATAGTGTAGTGGTAAGAGGAGTTATTAACCCAGTCAGATATAGTGTAGTGGTAAGAGGAGTTTTAACCAGTCAGATATAGTGTAGTGGTAAGAGGAGTTATTAACCCAGTCAGATATAGTGTAGTGGTAAGAGGAGTTATTAACCCAGTCAGATATAGTGTAGTGGTAAGAGGAGTTATTAACCCAGTCAGATATAGTGTAGTGGTAAGAGGAGTTATTAACCCAGTCAGATATAGTGTAGTGGTAAGAGGAGTTATTAACCAGTCAGATATAGTGTAGTGGTAAGAGGAGTTATTAACCCAGTCAGATATAGTGTAGTGGTAAGAGGAGTTATTAACCCAGTCAGATATAGTGTAGTGGTAAGAGGAGTTATTACCCAGTCAGATATAGTAGTGGTGGTAAGAGGAGTTATTAACCAGTCAGATATAGTGTAGTGGTAAGAGGAGTATTAACCCAGTCAGATATAGTGTAGTGGTAAGAGGAGTTATTAAACCAGTCAGATATAGTGTAGTGGTAAGAGGAGTTATTAACCAGTCAGATATAGTGTAGTGGTAAGAGGAGTTATTAACCCAGTCAGATATAGTGTAGTGGTAAGAGGAGTTATTAACCAGTCAGATATAGTGTAGTGGTAAGAGGAGTTATTAACCCAGTCAGATATAGTGTAGTGGTAAGAGGAGTTATTAACCCAGTCAGATATAGTGTAGTGGTAAGAGGAGGTATTAACCCAGTCAGATATAGTGTAGTGGTAAGAGGAGTTATTAACCAGTCAGATATAGTGTAGTGGGTAAGAGGAGTTATTACCCAGTCAGATATAGTGTAGTGGTAAGAGGAGTTATTAACCCAGTCAGATATAGTGTAGTGGTAAGAGGAGTTATTAACCAGTCAGATATAGTGTAGTGGTAAGAGGAGTTATTAACCAGTCAGATATAGTGTAGTGGTAAGAGGAGTTATTAACCAGTCAGATATAGTGTAGTGGTAAGAGGAGTTATTAAACCAGTCAGATATAGTGTAGTGGTAAGAGGAGTTATTAACCCAGTCAGATATAGTGTAGTGGTAAGAGGAGTTATTAACCCAGTCAGATATAGTGTAGTGGTGAGAGGAGGAGTTATTAACCAGTCAGATATAGTGTAGTGGTAAGAGGAGTTATTAAACCCAGTCAGATATAGTGTAGTGGTAAGAGGAGTTATTAACCCAGTCAGATATAGTGTAGTGGTAAGAGGAGTTATTAACCAGTCAGATATAGTGTAGTGGTAAGAGGAGTTATTAACCCAGTCAGATATAGTGTAGTGGTAAGAGGAGTTATTAACCAGTCAGATATAGTGTAGTGGTAAGAGGAGTTATTAACCAGTCAGATATAGTGTAGTGGTAAGAGGAGTTATTAACCAGTCAGATATAGTGTAGTGGTAAGAGGAGTTATTAACCAGTCAGATATAGTGTAGTGGTAAGAGGAGTTATTAACCCAGTCAGATATAGTGTAGTGGTAAGAGGAGTTATTAACCAGTCAGATATAGTGTAGTGGTAAGAGGAGTTATTAACCCAGTCAGATATAGTGTAGTGGTAAGAGGAGTTATTAACCAGTCAGATATAGTGTAGTGGTAAGAGGAGTTATTAACCCAGTCAGATATAGTGTAGTGGTAAGAGGAGTTATTAACCCAGTCAGATATAGTGTAGTGGTAAGAGGAGTTATTAACCCAGTCAGATATAGTGTAGTGGTAAGAGGAGTTATTAACCCAGTCAGATATAGTGTAGTGGTAAGAGGAGTTATTAACCAGTCAGATATAGTGTAGTGGTAAGAGGAGTTATTAACCCAGTCAGATATAGTGTAGTGGTAAGAGGAGTTATTAAACCAGTCAGATATAGTGTAGTGGTAAGAGGAGTTATTAACCAGTCAGATATAGTGTAGTGGTAAGAGGAGTTATTAACCAGTCAGATATAGTGTAGTGGTAAGAGGAGTTATTAACCCAGTCAGATATAGTGTAGTGTATAGAGAGGAGTTATTAACCCAGTCAGATATAGTGTAGTGGTAAGAGGAGTTATTAACCCAGTCAGATATATAGTGTAGTGGTAAGAGGAGTTATTAACCAGTCAGATAGTGTAGTGGTAAGAGGAGTTATTAACCCAGTCAGATATAGTGTAGTGGTAAGAGGAGTTATTAACCAGTCAGATATAGTGTAGTGGTAAGAGGAGTTATTAACCAGTCAGATATAGTGTAGTGGTAAGAGGAGTTATTAACCCAGTCAGATATAGTGTAGTGGTAAGAGGAGTTATTAACCCAGTCAGATATAGTGTAGTGGTAAGAGGAGTTATTAACCCAGTCAGATATAGTGTAGTGGTAAGAGGAGTTATTAACCCAGTCAGATATAGTGTAGTGGTAAGAGGAGTTATTAAACCAGTCAGATATAGTGTAGTGGTAAGAGGAGTTATTAACCCAGTCAGATATAGTGTAGTGGTAAGAGGAGTTATTAACCCAGTCAGATATAGTGTAGTGGTAAGAGGAGTTATTAACCCAGTCAGATATAGTGTAGTGGTAAGAGGAGTTATTAACCCAGTCAGATATAGTGTAGTGGTAAGAGGAGTTATTAACCCAGTCAGATATAGTGTAGTGGTAAGAGGAGTTATTAACCAGTCAGATATAGTGTAGTGGTAAGAGGAGTTATTAACCCAGTCAGATATAGTGTAGTGGTAAGAGGAGTTATTAACCAGTCAGATATAGTGTAGTGGTAAGAGGTTATTAACCCAGTCAGATATAGTGTAGTGGTAAGAGGAGTTATTAACCAGTCAGATATAGTGTAGTGGTAAGAGGAGTTATTAACCAGTCAGATATAGTGTAGTGGTAAGAGGAGTTATTAACCAGTCAGATATAGTGTAGTGGTAAGAGGAGTTATTAACCCAGTCAGATATAGTGTAGTGGTAAGAGGAGTTATTAAACCAGTCAGATATAGTGTAGTGGTAAGAGGAGTTATTAACCCAGTCAGATATAGTGTAGTGGTAAGAGGAGTTATTAACCCAGTCAGATATAGTGTAGTGGTAAGAGGAGTTATTAACCCAGTCAGATATAGTGTAGTGGTAAGAGGAGTTATTAACCAGTCAGATATAGTGTAGTGGTAAGAGGAGTTATTAACCCAGTCAGATATAGTGTAGTGGTAAGAGGAGTTATTAACCCAGTCAGATATAGTGTAGTGGTAAGAGGAGTTATTAACCCAGTCAGATATAGTGTAGTGGTAAGAGGAGTTATTAACCCAGTCAGATATAGTGTAGTGGTAAGAGGAGTTATTAACCCAGTCAGATATAGTGTAGTGGTAAGAGGAGTATTAACCCAGTCAGATATAGTGTAGTGGTAAGAGGAGTTATTAACCAGTCAGATATAGTGTAGTGGTAAGAGGAGTTATTAACCAGTCAGATATAGTGTAGTGGTAGTATTAAGATAGTGTAGGTAGTAACCAGTCAGATATAGTGTAGTGGTAAGAGGAGTTATTAACCAGTCAGATATAGTGTAGTGGTAAGAGGAGTTATTAACCAGTCAGATATATAGTGTGTAGTGGTAAGAGGAGTTATTAACCAGTCAGATATAGTGTAGTGGTAAGAGGAGTTATTAACCAGTCAGATACCAGTAAGAGGATATTAACCAGTCAGATATAGTGTAGTGGTAAGAGGAGTTATTACCCAGTCAGATATAGTGTAGTGGTAAGAGGAGTTATTAACCAGTCAGATATAGTGTAGTGGTAAGAGGAGTTATTAACCCAGTCAGATATAGTGTAGTGGTAAGAGGAGTTATTAACCCAGTCAGATATAGTGTAGTGGTAAGAGGAGTTATTAACCCAGTCAGATATAGTGTAGTGGTAAGAGGAGTTATTAACCAGTCAGATATAGTGTAGTGGTAAGAGGAGTTATTAACCCAGTCAGATATAGTGTAGTGGTAAGAGGAGTTATTAACCCAGTCAGATATAGTGTAGTGGTAAGAGGAGTTATAACCCAGTCAGATATAGTGTAGTGGTAAGAGGAGTTATTAACCCAGTCAGATATAGTGTAGTGGTAAGAGGAGTTATTAACCAGTCAGATATAGTGTAGTGGTAAGAGGAGTTATTAACCCAGTCAGATATAGTGTAGTGGTAAGAGGAGTTATTAACCCAGTCAGATATAGTGTAGTGGTAAAGAGGAGTTATTAACCAGTCAGATATAGTGTAGTGGTAAGAGGAGTTATTAACCCAGTCAGATATAGTGTAGTGGTAAGAGGAGTTATTAACCCAGTCAGATATAGTAGTGTAGTGGTAAGAGGAGTTATTAACCCAGTCAGATATAGTGTAGTGGTAAGAGGAGTTATTAACCAGTCAGATATAGTGTAGTGGTAAGAGGAGTTATTAACCCAGTCAGATATAGTGTAGTGGTAAGAGGAGTTATTAACCCAGTCAGATATAGTGTAGTGGTAAGAGGAGTTATTAACCCAGTCAGATATAGTGTAGTGGTAAGAGGAGTTATTAACCCAGTCAGATATAGTGTAGTGGTAAGAGGAGTTATTAACCCAGTCAGATATAGTGTAGTGGTAAGAGGAGTTATTAACCAGTCAGATATAGTGTAGTGGTAAGAGGAGTTATTAACCCAGTCAGATATAGTGTAGTGGTAAGAGGAGTTATTAACCCAGTCAGATATAGTGTAGTGGTAAGAGGAGTTATTAACCCAGTCAGATATAGTGTAGTGGTAAGAGGAGTTATTAACCCAGTCAGATATAGTGTAGTGGTAAGAGGAGTTATTAACCAGTCAGATATAGTGTAGTGGTAAGAGGAGTTATTAACCAGTCAGATATAGTGTAGTGGTAAGAGGAGTTTATTAACCAGTCAGATATAGTGTAGTGGTAAGAGGAGTTATTAACCCAGTCAGATATAGTGTAGTGGTAAGAGGAGTTATTAACCAGTCAGATATAGTGTAGTGGTAAGAGGAGTTATTAACCCAGTCAGATATAGTGGTAAGAGGAGTTATTAACCCAGTCAGATATAGTGTAGTGGTAAGAGGAGTTATTAACCCAGTCAGATATAGTGTAGTGGTAAGAGGAGTTATTAACCCAGTCAGATATAGTGTAGTGGTAGAGGAGTTATTAACCCAGTCAGATATAGTGTAGTGGTAAGAGGAGTTATTAACCAGTCAGATATAGTGTAGTGGTAAGAGGAGTTATTAACCCAGTCAGATATAGTGTAGTGGTAAGAGGAGTTATTAACCCAGTCAGATATAGTGTAGTGGTAAGAGAGGAGTTATTAACCCAGTCAGATATAGTGTAGTGGTAAGAGGAGTTATTAACCCAGTCAGATATAGTGTAGTGGTAAGAGGAGTTATTAACCCAGTCAGATATAGTGTAGTGGTAAGAGGAGTTATTAACCCAGTCAGATATAGTGTAGTGGTAAGAGGAGTTATTAACCCAGTCAGATATAGTGTAGTGGTAAGAGGAGTTATTAACCAGTCAGATATAGTGTAGTGGTAAGAGGAGTTATTAACCCAGTCAGATATAGTGTAGTGGTAAGAGGAGTTATTAACCAGTCAGATATAGTGTAGTGGTAAGAGGAGTTATTAACCCAGTCAGATATAGTGTAGTGGTAAGAGGAGTTATTAACCAGTCAGATATAGTGTAGTGGTAAGAGGAGTTATTAACCAGTCAGATATAGTGTGGTAAGAGGAGTTATTAACCCAGTCAGATATAGTGTAGTGGTAAGAGGAGTTATTAACCCAGTCAGATATAGTGTAGTGGTAAGAGGAGTTATTAACCCAGTCAGATATAGTGTAGTGGTAAGAGGAGTTATTAACCAGTCAGATATAGTGTAGTGGTAAGAGAGGAGTTATTAACCCAGTCAGATATAGTGTAGTGGTAAGAGGAGTTATTTAACCAGTCAGATATAGTGTAGTGGTAAGAGGAGTTATTAACCCAGTCAGATATAGTGTAGTGGTAAGAGGAGTTATTAACCCAGTCAGATATAGTGTAGTGGTAAGAGGAGTTATTAACCAGTCAGATATAGTGTAGTGGTAAGAGGAGTTATTAACCCAGTCAGATATAGTGTAGTGGTAAGAGGAGTTATTAACCCAGTCAGATATAGTGTAGTGGTAAGAGGAGTTATTAACCAGTCAGATATAGTGTAGTGGTAAGAGGAGTTATAACCCAGTCAGATATAGTGTAGTGGTAAGAGGAGTTATTAACCCAGTCAGATATAGTGTAGTGGTAAGAGGAGTTATTAACCCAGTCAGATATAGTGTAGTGGTAAGAGGAGTTATTAACCCAGTCAGATATAGTGTAGTGGTAAGAGGAGTTATTAACCCAGTCAGATATAGTGTAGTGTAAGAGAGGAGTTATTAACCCAGTCAGATATAGTGTAGTGGTAAGAGGAGTTATTAACCCAGTCAGATATAGTGTAGTGGTAAGAGGAGTTATTAACCAGTCAGATATAGTGTAGTGGTAAGAGGAGTTATTAAACCAGTCAGATATAGTGTAGTGTAAGAGGAGTTATTAACCCAGTCAGATATAGTGTAGTGGTAAGAGGAGTTATTAACCAGTCAGATATAGTGTAGTGGTAAGAGGAGTTATTAACCCAGTCAGATATAGTGTAGTGTAGTGGTAAGAGGAGTTATTAACCCAGTCAGATATAGTGTAGTGGTAAGAGGAGTTATTAACCAGTCAGATATAGTGTAGTGGTAAGAGGAGTTATTAACCAGTCAGATATAGTGTAGTGGTAAGAGGAGTTATTAACCCAGTCAGATATAGTGTAGTGGTAAGAGGAGTTATTAACCAGTCAGATATAGTGTAGTGGTAAGAGGAGTTATTAACCAGTCAGATATAGTGTAGTGGTAAGAGGAGTTATTAACCCAGTCAGATATAGTGTAGTGGTAAGAGGAGTTATTAACCCAGTCAGATATAGTGTAGTGGTAAGAGGAGTTATTAACCCAGTCAGATATAGTGTAGTGGTAAGAGGAGTTATTAACCCAGTCAGATATAGTGTAGTGGTAAGAGGAGTTATTAACCAGTCAGATATAGTGTAGTGTAAGAGGAGTTATTAACCCAGTCAGATATAGTGTAGTGGTAAGAGGAGTTATTAACCCAGTCAGATATAGTGTAGTGGTAAGAGGAGTTATTAACCAGTCAGATATAGTGTAGTGGTAAGAGGAGTTATTAAACCAGTCAGATATAGTGTAGTGGTAAGAGGAGTTATTAACCCAGTCAGATATAGTGTAGTGGTAAGAGGAGTTATTAACCCAGTCAGATATAGTGTAGTGGTAAGAGGAGTTATTAACCCAGTCAGATATAGTGTAGTGGTAAGAGGAGTTATTAACCCAGTCAGATATAGTGTAGTGGTAAGAGGAGTTATTAACCCAGTCAGATATAGTGTAGTGGTAAGAGGAGTTATTAACCCAGTCAGATATAGTGTAGTGGTAAGAGGAGTTATTAACCAGTCAGATATAGTGTAGTGGTAAGAGGAGTTATTAACCAGTCAGATATAGTGTAGTGGTAAGAGGAGTTATTAACCAGTCAGATATAGTGTAGTGGTAAGAGGAGTTATTAACCCAGTCAGATATAGTGTAGTGGTAAGAGGAGTTATTAACCAGTCAGATATATAGTGTAGTGGTAAGAGGAGTTATTAAACCAGTCAGATATAGTGTAGTGGTAAGAGGAGTTATTAACCCAGTCAGATATAGTGTAGTGGTAAGAGGAGTTATTAACCAGTCAGATATAGTGTAGTGGTAAGAGGAGTTATTAACCAGTCAGATATAGTGTAGTGGTAAGAGGAGTTATTAACCCAGTCAGATATAGTGTAGTGGTAAGAGGAGTTATTAACCCAGTCAGATATAGTGTAGTGGTAAGAGGAGTTATTAACCCAGTCAGATATAGTGTAGTGGTAAGAGGAGTTATTAACCAGTCAGATATAGTGTAGTGGTAAGAGGAGTTATTAACCCAGTCAGATATAGTGTAGTGGTAAGAGGAGTTATTAACCAGTCAGATATAGTGTAGTGGTAAGAGGAGTTATTAACCCAGTCAGATATAGTGTAGTGGTAAGAGGAGTTATTAACCCAGTCAGATATAGTGTAGTGGTAAGAGGAGTTATTAACCCAGTCAGATATAGTGTAGTGGTAAGAGGAGTTATTAACCAGTCAGATATAGTGTAGTGGTAAGAGGAGTTATTAACCCAGTCAGATATAGTGTAGTGGTAAGAGGAGTTATTAAACCAGTCAGATATAGTGTAGTGGTAAGAGGAGTTATTAACCAGTCAGATATAGTGTAGTGGTAAGAGGAGTTATTAACCCAGTCAGATATAGTGTAGTGGTAAGAGGAGTTATTAACCAGTCAGATATAGTGTAGTGGTAAGAGGAGTTATTAACCCAGTCAGATATAGTGTAGTGGTAAGAGGAGTTATTAACCAGTCAGATATAGTGTAGTGGTGTAGTGGTAAGAGGAGTTATTAACCAGTCAGATATAGTGTAGTGGTAAGAGGAGTTATTAACCCAGTCAGATATAGTGTAGTGGTAAGAGGAGTTATTAACCAGTCAGATATAGTGTAGTGGTAAGAGGAGTTATTAACCCAGTCAGATATAGTGTAGTGGTAAGAGGAGTTATTAACCCAGTCAGATATAGTGTAGTGGTAAGAGGAGTTATTATTAACCCAGTCAGATATAGTGTAGTGGTAAGAGGAGTTATTAACCAGTCAGATATAGTGTAGTGGTAAGAGGAGTTATTAACCCAGTCAGATATAGTGTAGTGGTAAGAGGAGTTATTTAACCCAGTCAGATATAGTGTAGTGGTAAGAGGAGAGGAGTTATTAACCAGTCAGATATAGTGTAGTGGTAAGAGGAGTTATTTAACCAGTCAGATATAGTGTAGTGGTAAGAGGAGTTATTAACCCAGTCAGATATAGTGTAGTGGTAAGAGGAGTTATTAACCCAGTCAGATATAGTGTAGTGGTAAGAGGAGTTATTAACCCAGTCAGATATAGTGTAGTGGTAAGAGGAGTTATTAACCCAGTCAGATATATAGTGTAGTGGTAAGAGGAGTTATTAACCCAGTCAGATATAGTGTAGTGGTAAGAGGAGTTATTAACCAGTCAGATATAGTGTAGTGGTAAGAGGAGTTATTAACCAGTCAGATATAGTGTAGTGGTAAGAGGAGTTATTAACCAGTCAGATATAGTGTAGTGGTAAGAGGAGTTATTAACCCAGTCAGATATAGTGTAGTGGTAAGAGGAGTTATTAACCCAGTCAGATATAGTGTAGTGGTAAGAGGAGTTATTAACCCAGTCAGATATAGTGTAGTGGTAAGAGGAGTTATTAACCAGTCAGATATAGTGTAGTGGTAAGAGGAGTTATTAACCAGTCAGATATAGTGTAGTGGTAAGAGGAGTTATTAACCCAGTCAGATATAGTGTAGTGGTAAGAGGATGAACAGAACTGCGCTGGGCATCTGTGCTGTGAATATGTATTGTGCTTATCACTGAAAAGCTCTCAATCTCTCCAAAAACTCTTGTCCAGCCCACTTAGTCGTCAGATTTTAGTCACAAAGATCATTTTGTCTCATTTTGTTTTAGTCAACTGATATGAAAAACCATTTTCTTTTAGTTATGTTTTTTTCTGGGTCTATTTTTTCTCGTCCACTGAAAAATAGGTATTTTGTTGACAAAATGAACACTGCTCCGTTGGTGGACAGAGCGTTAGACACGCAATGGCCGCCTGCTGTGGGCAATTTCCTCCACTCTGCTGGGTTTCTCTGCAACCCTTGGCCCACATTCAGTAACACATCACAGTGAGGCTGTAATTATTGATCTGGATGTCTGAATACCGAGACATCTGCTGCCTGACATGGCTTCCTTTCTTCTTACTTGATTTTTCCTGCCTTTGGATTCAGGGGGGATTTCAAAACGCTTCCGCAATAGTGATCCAAGAAGATACGCTTGTGCTTCTTCTGCGGGATGAGGCTCTTGAGGAGAGGAGGACACTCTTCTGTTCGCCGACTAACGTATTGACACGCTAATCGACCACTCGACCTCACGGAGGAGAGGAGGACGGAAGAATCGAGGAGAGGACTGACTTTTGCACAATTTAGAATTTTCCTCTTTCTTTCTTTCTTTCTTTCTTTCTTTCTTTCTTTCTTTCTTTCTTTCTTTCTTTCTTTCTTTTCTTTTCTTTCTTTCTTTCTTTCTTTCTCTTTCTTTTCTTTCTTTTCTTTCTTTCTTTCTTTCTTTTCTTTCTTTCTTTCTTTCTTTCTTTCTTTCTTTCTTTCTTTCTTTCTTTCTCCCTCCTTCTCTCTCTCAGTTTCTCCTCAACCATAAAGGAGAAAGAAAAAAAGAAAAACTTCTTACTTCAGCTAGAAGTAGTTTGATGCAGTCATCAGAACTAGGATCAAATTATTCCAAGCTCCTTTCTCGTTAGATACAAAAGTGGGAGAGAGAGAGAGAGAGAGAGAGAGAGAGAGAGAGAGAGAGAGAGAGAGAGAGAGAGAGAGAGAGAGAGAGAGAGAGAGAGAGAGAGAGAGAGAGAGAGAGAGAGAGAGAGAGAGAGAGAGAGAGAGAGAGAGAGAGACGAGAGAGAGAGAGAGAGA
>CM072221.1:73271160-73276160 GCA_036851935.1 Coregonus suidteri | reverse complement strand
TCATGGAGGGAGAAAGTATTTAATTAGATAGGTAAAATTCAGCTTTCTAAACCATCAAAGGTCTCTCAAGCACCTTGGTAGCACCTAGTCCAATTACCTCACTCCCAGTCCACCCCCCCCCCCCCCCCCCCCCCCCCCACCCGCCCCCCCCCCCGTCTCTTGACCCCCCCCCCCCCCCCCCCCCCCCCCCCCCCTCTCTCTTTATCGCTTTTATGCAGCGTTCTTTGAGCTTAAACCGCTGATAGAATCAAATGTCACTTTGATTGAAGCGCAGAAACGGGGCTCAAAGGGGGAACAAGAACATGAGAACGAGGGTGATATTGAGAGAGGAGAGAGGAGAAAGAGAGTGAGTGAGTGAGAGAGAGAGAGAAGAGAGAGAGAGAGAGAGAGAGAGAGAGAGAGAGAGAGAGAGACAGAGAGACATGGATAGGATATGGGAGAGGAGAGAGGCGAGGGGAGAGAGAGGGGAGAGGGAGAGAGAGGGAGAGAGAAGGAAAAGGAGAGCAAGAGGGAGAGAGAGGAGAGGGAGAGCTAGGTTGTAGTAATAAAGACATGAAGGGTTAAGTGAGGGGCGTGTGAAAACAGAAAGGCAGTCTATCAATCTCCACCAGCTTTCCTTCCACGCTCCTGTACCATGAACAGAAGGCTTTAAAATACACACACTAACACACCATGCACGCAAGCACACACATACAACCACACACACATGTTCCTACACAACCACATGATTGGCATTAGCTGCAGCATGTTGTTTTTTCAGCTGTACATCTGTTTCCATCTCTCTAACATCTTCTGGAGGTACTGGGGAACTTTGGGAACTTCTCCAAGCTGCAAACGTTAAACAATGTATGAAACCTCCCTGTCACCTAAACCTCCCTGTCACCTAAACCTCCTGCCTGTCACCTAAACCTCACTGTCACCTAAACCTCCCTGTCACCTAAACCTCCCTGTCACCTAAACCTCCCTGTCACCTAAACCTCCCTGTCACCTAAACCTCCCTGTCACCTAAACCTCCCTGACCTAACCCTGTCACCTAACCTCCCTTCTAACCCCTGTCACCTAAACCTTCCCTGTCACCCTACAACCTCCCTGGTCAAATCTCCCTGTCACTAAACCTCCCTGTCACCTAAACCTCCCTGTCACCTAAACCTCCCTGTCACCTAAACGTTCATCAATTCCTGTTTAAATTCCAAGGGAGCCAAGCAGAGCGGTGAGCTGACTATAAAAGGACCTTGGTAAGGAGTGTGTGTGTGTGTGTGTGTGTGTGTGTGTGTGTGTGTGTGTGTGTGTGTGGTGTGTTGTGTGTGTGGGTGTGTGTGTCGTGTGTGTGTGTGTGTGGTTGTGGTGTGTGTGGGTGTAGTTTGGTGTGTGTGTGTGTGTGTGTGTGTGTGTGTGTGTGTGTGTGTGTGTGTCAGTATGGAATAATCACTGTCACTGTACGAACCCTGTTACCATGTTACCATGTTACCCTGTTACCCTGTAACCCTGTTACCCTGTTACCCTGTTACCCTGTTACCCCTGTTACCCTGTTAACCCTGTTACCCTGTTACCCCTGTTACCCTGTTACCCTGTACCCTGTAACCCTGTAACCCTGTTACCCTGTTACCCCCGTTACCCCGTTACCCCGTTCCCGTTACCCCGTAACCCCGTTACCCCGTTACCCCGTTACCCCGTTACACTGTTACCATGTTACCCTGTTACCCTGTTACCATGTTACCCTGTTACCCTGTTACCATGTTACCCTGTAACCCTGTTACCCTGTAACCCTGTTACCCTGTTACCCTGTTACCCGGTAACCCTGTTACCCTGTAACCCTGTTACCCTGTTACCCTGTTACCCTGTTACCATGTTACCCTGTTACCCCTGTTACCCTGTAACCCTGTTACCCTGTTACCCTGTTACCCTGTAACCCTGTAACCCTGTTACCCTGTTACCCTGTTAACCATGTTACCCTGTTACCCTGTTACCCTGTAACCCTGCTACCCTGTTACCCTGTTACCCTGTAACCCTGTACCTGTACCCTGTTACCCTGTAACCCTGTAAACCCTGTAACCCTGTTTTACCCTGTTACCCTGTTACCCTGTAACCATGTTACCCTGTTACCCTGTAAACCCTGTAACCCTGTTACCCTGTTTACCCTGTAACCATGTTTACCCTGTTACCCCTGTTACCCCTGTTACCCTGTTACACCCTGTTACCCTGTTACCCTGTTACCCTGTAACCCTGTTACCCTGTTACCCTGTTACCCTGTAACCCTGTTAACCCTGTTACCCTGTTACCCTGTTAACCATGTTACCCTGTAACCCTGTTACCCTGTTACCCTGTTACCCTGTTACCCTGTTACCCTGTAACCCTGTTACCCTGTTACCCTGTTACCCTGTTACCCTGTAACCCTGTAACCCTGTAACCCTGTTACCCTGTTACCCTGTAACCCTGTAACCCTGTTAACCCTGTTACCCTGTAACCCTGTAACCCTGTAACCCTGTTACCCTGTAACCCTGTAACCATGTAACCCTGTAACCCTGTAACCCTGTTACCCTGTTACCCTGTAACCCTGGACGTGGGAGGAAAATCACATCCAGAGAGAAAAACACAGTTAAGAGAGAGACAGAGGATTTCAAATCAAATCAAATGTTATTCGTCACATGCTTCCTAAACAACAGGTATAGACTAACAGTGAAACGCTGACTTACGGGCCGTTCCCAACAATACAGAGAGAAAGAAAGAGAAATAATAGTAAAGTAAAACACATAATAATAACATTAATAATAAATACACAACGATTAACGATAACCTGGCTATATACAAGGGGTACAAGTACCGAGTCGATGTGCAAAGGTACGAGGTAATTGGTAGTAGCTATTTGGTTAACTATGGCTTGGGGGTATAAGCTGTTTGGGGTCCTGTTGGTTCCAGACTCGGAGCATCGGTACCGCTTGCCGTGCGGTAGCAGAGAGAACACTCTATGACTTTGGTGGCTGGAGTCTTTGACAAATTTTAGGGCCTTCCTTCCTCTGACACCGCCTGGTATAGAGGTCCTGGATGGCAGGAAGCTCGGACCCAGTGATGTACTGGGCCGTACGCACTAACCCTCTGACACCGCCTGGTATAGAGGTCCTGGATGGCAGGAAGCTCGGCCCCAAGCATGTACTGGGGGCCGTACGCATACCCTCTGACACACGCCTGGTGATGTCCCAGCAGAAGCTTGGACCCAGTGATGTACGCACTACCCTCAGTGCATTGGTTGCAGCAAACGGTGATGCAGCAAGTCAAGATGCTTTGGTGCAGCTGTAGATGTTTTTGAGGATCTGAGGGCCCATGCCAAATATTTTCAGCGTGCCCTCTTTTCACTAGTGTGTTGGTGTGTTTGGACCATGATAGATCCTTAGTAATGTGGACCGAGGAACTTGAAGCTCTCAACCCACTCCACTACAGGCCTGTTGATGTGAATGTGGGCGTGCTCGACTCTCCGTTTCATGTAGTCCATGATCAGTTTCTTTGTCTTGCTGACATTGAGGGAGAGGTTGTTGTCCTGGCACCACACTGCCAGGTCTCTGACCTCCTCCCTGTAGGCTGTCTCATCGTCGTCTGTGATCAGGCCTACCACCATCATGTCGTCGGCAAACTTAATGATGGTGTTGGAGTTGTGCGCGGCCACACAGTCGTGGGTGAACAGGGAGTACAGGAGGGGACTGAGCACGCACCCATGAGGGGCCCCAGTGTTGAGGGTCAGCGTGGCGGATGTGTTGTTGCCTACCCTTACCACCTGGGGGCGGCCCGTCAGGAAGTCCAGGATCCAGTTGCAGAGGGAGGTGTTTAGTCCCAGGGTCCTTAGCTTAGTGATGAGCTTGGAGGGCACTATGGTGATGAATGCTGAACTGTAGTCAATGAACACCATTCTCACTTAAGTGTTCCTCTTGTCCAAGTTGGGAGAGGGCAGTGTGGAGCGCAATAGAGATTGCGTCAACTGTGGATCTGTTGGGGCGGTATGCAAATGTGTGGGTCCAGGGTGTCTGCGATGATGATGTTCATGTGAGCCATGACCAGCCTTTCAAAGCACTTCATGGCTCCAGATGTGAGTGCTTCAGGGCGATAGTCATTTAGACAGGTTACCTTGGTGTTCTTGGGCACAGGGACTATGGTGGTCTGCTTGAAACATGTAGGTATTACAGACTGGGTCAGGGAGAGGTTGAAAATGTAATTGGAGACAATTTCCAGCTGGTCAGCGCATGCTCTGAGTACGCTTCCTGGTTGCCCTGTGGCCTTGTGAATGTTAACCTGTTTAAAGGGCTTACCTCGGCTACGGAGAACGTGATCACACAGTCGTCCGCAACAGCTGGTGCTCTCATGCACGGTTCAGTGCTGCTTGCCTCAAAGCGAGCATAGAAGGCATTTAGCTCAACTGGCAGGCTTGTGTCACTGGGTGGCTCGCAGCTGGATTTCCCTTTGTAGTCCCTGATAGTTTGTAAGCCCTGCCACATCAGATGAGCATCATCACAGGTGTAGTAGGATTCGATGTTAGTCCAGTATTGACACTTTACCTGTTGGATGGTTCATCTGAGGGCAGAGCGGGATTTCTTATAAGCGTACGGATTAGTGTCCCGCTCCTTCAAAGCGTCAGCTCTAGCTTTCAGCTCAATGCGGATGTTGCCTGTAATCCATGGCTTCTGGTTGGGATACGTACGTACTGGCACAGTCCCGTGGCGTAGCATCCGCTTCATCTGACCACCTCCGTACCTCCCCCCTTGAGCTTACCCGACGCTGCCGTTCTGTACTGCCAATGCATAGAAAAAAAACAGCTAGACGTATATTGTCCATGTCTTTGTTCAGCCACAACTCAGAGAAACATAGTATATTGCAGTTCCCGTTGATAGGATAATCTTGAACGGAGCTCGCCCAGTTTGTTCTCCAGTGATTGTACGTTCACCAATAGAACGGAGGGTAGAGGCGGTTTATGGACTTGCCAATGTAGTTTCGTCAGGGTCCTCTCTTACACCGTC
>CM072221.1:73256160-73266160 GCA_036851935.1 Coregonus suidteri | reverse complement strand
TACTATAGTATATTTAACTAGGAGGACACTACACATCCCATTGATACTATAGTATATTTAACTAGGAGGACACTACACATCCCATTGATACTATAGTATATTTAACTAGGAGGACACTACACATCCCATTGATACTATAGTATATTTATCTAGGAGGACACTACACATCCCATTGATACAATATAGTATATTTATCTAGGAGGACACTACACATCCCATTGATACTATAGTATATTTAACTAGGAGGACACTACACATCCCATTGATACTATAGTATATTTAACTAGGAGGACACTACACATCCCATTGATACTATAGTATATTTAACTAGGAGGACACTACACATCCCATTGATACTATAGTATATTTAACTAGGAGGACACTACACATCCCATTGATACTATAGTATATTTATCTAGGAGGACACTACACATCCCATTGATACTATAGTATATTTAACTAGGAGGACACTACACATCCCATTGATACTATAGTATATTTAACCTAGGAGGACACTACACATCCATTGATACTATAGTATATTTAACTAGGAGGACACTACACATCCCATTGATACTATAGTATATTTAATCTAGGAGGACACTACACATCCCATTGATACTATAGTATATTTAACTAGGAGGACACTACACATCCCATTGATACTATAGTATATTTAACTAGGAGGACACTACACATCCCATTGATACTATAGTATATTTAACCAGAGAGGACACTACACATCCCATTGATACTATAGTATATTTAACTAGGAGGACACTACACATCCCATTGATACTATAGTATATTTAACTAGGAGGACACTACACATCCCATTGATACTATAGTATATTTAACTAGGAGGACACTACACATCCCATTGATACTATAGTATATTTATTCTAGGAGGACACTACACATCCCATTGATACTATAGTATATTTAACTAGGAGGACACTACACATCCCATTGATACTATAGTATATTTAACTAGGAGGACACTACACATCCCATTGATACTATAGTATATTTATCTAGGAGGACACTACACATCCCATTGATACTATAGTATATTTATCTAGGAGGACACTACACATCCCATTGATACTATAGTATATTTATCTAGGAGGACACTACACATCCCATTGATACTATAGTATATTTAACTATAGGAGGACACTACACATCCCCATTGATACTATAGTATATTTAACTAGGAGGACACTACACATCCCATTGATACTATAGTATATTTAACTAGGAGGACACTACACATCCCATTGATACTATAGTATATTTATCTAGGAGGACAATACACATCCCATTGATACTATAGTATATTTATCTAGGAGGACACTACACATCCCATTGATACTATAGTATATTTATCTAGGAGGACACTACACATCCCATTGATACTATAGTATATTTAACTAGGAGGACACTACACATCCCATTGATACTATAGTATATTTATCTAGGAGGACACTACACATCCCATTGATACTATAGTATATTTAACAGGAGGACACTACACATCCCATTGATACTATAGTATATTTAACTAGGAGGACACTACACATCCCATTGATACTATAGTATATTTAACTAGGAGGACACTACACATCCCATTGATACTATAGTATATTTAACTAGGAGGACACTACACATCCCATTGATACTATAGTATATTTATCTAGGAGGACACTACACATCCCATTGATACTATAGTATATTTAACTAGGAGGACACTACACATCCCATTGATACTATAGTATATTTAACTAGGAGGACACTGCACATCCCATTGATACTATAGTATATTTAACTAGGAGGACACTACACATCCCATTGATACTATAGTATATTTAACTAGGAGGACACTACACATCCCATTGATACCATATTATATTTAACAAGGAGGACACTACACATCCCATTGATACTATAGTATATTTAACTAGGAGGACACTACACATCCCATTGATACTATAGTATATTTAACCAGGAGGACACTACACACATCCCATTGATACTATAGTATATTTATCTAGGAGGACACTACACATCCCATGATACTATAGTATATTTATCTAGGAGGACACTACACATCCCATTGATACTATAGTATATTTATCTAGGAGGACACTACACATCCCATTGATACTATATTATATTTAACTAGGAGGACACTACACATCCCATTGATACTATAGTATATTTAACTAGGAGGACACTACACATCCCATTGATACTATAGTATATTTAACTAGGAGGACACTACACATCCCATTGATATTATAGTATATTTAACTAGGAGGACACTACACAATCCCATTGATACTATAGTATATTTAACTAGGAGGACACTACACATCCCATTGATACTATAGTATATTTAACCAGGAGGACACTACACATCCCATTGATACTATATTATATTTATCTAGGAGGACACTACACATCCCATTGGATACTATAGTATATTTAACTAGGAGGACACTACACATCCCATTGATACTATAGTATATTTAACTAGGAGGACACTACACATCCCATTGATACTATAGTATATTTAACCAGGAGGGACACTACACATCCCATTGATACTATAGTATATTTATCTAGGAGGACACTACACATCCCATTGATACTATAGTATATTTCACTAGGAGGACACTACACATCCCATTGATACTATAGTATATTTAACCAGGAGGACACTACACATCCCATTGATACTATAGTATATTTAACTAGGAGGACACTACACATCCCATTGATACTATAGTATATTTCACTAGGAGGACACTACACATCCCATTGATACTATAGTATATTTAACCAGGAGGACACTACACATCCCATTGATACTATAGTATATTTAACTAGGAGGACACTACACATCCCCATTGATACTATACTATATTTAACTAGGAGGACACTACACATCCCATTGATACTATAGTATATTTAACTAGGAGGACACTACACATCCCATTGATACTATAGTATATTTTAACTAGGAGGACACTACACATCCCATTGATACTATAGTATATTTATCTAGGAGGACACTACACATCCCATTGATACTATAGTATATTTAACTAGGAGGACACTACACATCCCATTGATACTATAGTATATTTAACTAGGAGGACACTACACATCCCATTGATACTATGGTATATTTAACTAGGAGGACACTACACATCCCATTGATACTATAGTATATTTAACTAGGAGGACACTACACATCCCATTGATACTATAGTATATTTAACTAGGAGGACATTACACATCCCATTGATACTATAGTATATTTAACTAGGAGGACACTACACATCCCATTGATACTACAGTATATTTATCTAGGAGGACACTACACATCCCATTGATACTATAGTATATTTCACTAGGAGGACACTACACATCCCATTGATACTATAGTATATTTAACCAGGAGGACACTACACATCCCATTGATACTATAGTATATTTAACCAGGAGGACACTACACATCCCATTGATACTATAGTATATTTAACTAGGAGGACACTACACATCCCATTGATACTATAGTATATTTAACTAGGAGGACACTACACATCCCATTGATACTATAGTATATTTATCTAGGAGGACACTACACATCCCATTGATACTATAGTATATTTAACTAGGAGGACACTACACATCCCATTGATACTATAGTATATTTAACTAGGAGGACACTGCACATCCCATTGATACTATAGTATATTTAACTAGGAGGACACTACACATCCCATTGATACTATAGTATATTTAACTAGGAGGACACTACACATCCCATTGATACCATATTATATTTAACTAGGAGGACACTACACATCCCATTGATACTATAGTATATTTAACTAGGAGGACACTACACATCCCATTGATACTATAGTATATTTAACCAGGAGGACACTACACATCCCATTGATACTATAGTATATTTATCTAGGAGGACACTACACATCCCATTGATACTATAGTATATTTATCTAGGAGGACACTACACATCCCATTGATACTATAGTATATTTATCTAGGAGGACACTACACATCCCATTGATACTATATTATATTTAACTAGGAGGACACTACACATCCCATTGATACTATAGTATATTTAACTAGGAGGACACTACACATCCCATTGATACTATAGTATATTTAACTAGGAGGACACTACACATCCCATTGATATTATAGTATATTTAACTAGGAGGACACTACACATCCCATTGATACTATAGTATATTTAACTAGGAGGACACTACACATCCCATTGATACTATAGTATATTTAA
Organism: Coregonus suidteri; assembly: GCA_036851935.1. NCBI lineage: Eukaryota > Metazoa > Chordata > Actinopteri > Salmoniformes > Salmonidae > Coregonus > Coregonus suidteri. Next base: position 73,261,818 of record CM072221.1, on the reverse strand, counting down.
CCAGGAGGACACTACACATCCCATTGATACTATATTATATTTATCTAGGAGGACACTACACATCCCATTGGATACTATAGTATATTTAACTAGGAGGACACTACACATCCCATTGATACTATAGTATATTTAACTAGGAGGACACTACACATCCCATTGATACTATAGTATATTTAACTAGGAGGACACTACACATCCCATTGATACTATAGTATATTTAACTAGGAGGACACTACACATCCCATTGATACTATAGTATATTTAACTAGGAGGACACTACACATCCCATTGATACTATAGTATATTTAACCAGGAGGACACTACACATCCCATTGATACTATAGTATATTTATCTAGGAGGACACTACACATCCCATTGATACTATAGTATATTTAACTAGGAGGACACTACACATCCCATTGATACTATACTATATTTAACTAGGATGACACTACACATCCCATTGATACTATAGTATATTTAACTAGGAGGACACTACACATCCCATTGATACTATAGTATATTTAACTAGGAGGACACTACACATCCCATTGATACTATAGTATATTTATCTAGGAGGACACTACACATCCCATTGATACTATAGTATATTTAACTAGGAGGACACTACACATCCCATTGATACTATAGTATATTTAACTAGGAGGACACTACACATCCCATTGATACTATAGTATATTTATCTAGGAGGACACTACACATCCCATTGATACTATAGTATATTTCACTAGGAGGACACTACACATCCCATTGATACTATAGTATATTTAACCAGGAGGACACTACACATCCCATTGATACTATAGTATATTTAACCAGGAGGACACTACACATCCCATTGATACTATAGTATATTTAACTAGGAGGACACTACACATCCCATTGATACTATAGTATATTTAACTAGGAGGACACTACACATCCCATTGATACTATAGTATATTTAACTAGGAGGTCACTACACATCCCATTGATACTATAGTATATTTATCTAGGAGGACACTACACATCCCATTGATACTATAGTATATTTATCTAGGAGGACACTACACATCCCATTGATACTATAGTATATTTAACTAGGAGGACACTACACATCCCATTGATACTATAGTATATTTAACTAGGAGGACACTACACATCCATTGATATTATAGTATATTTAACTAGGAGGACACTACACATCCCATTGATACTATAGTATATTTAACTAGGAGGACACTACACATCCCATTGATACTATAGTATATTTAACCATGAGGACACTACACATCCCATTGATACTATAGTATTTTATCTAGGAGGACACTACACATCCCCATTGATACTATAGTATATTTCACTAGGAGGACACTACACATCCCATTGATACTATAGTATATTTATCTAGGAGGACACTACACATCCCATTGATACTATAGTATATTTCACTAGGAGGACACTACACATCCCATTGATACTATAGTATATTTAAACTAGGAGGACACTACACATCCCATTGATACTATAGTATATTTTATCTAGGAGGACACTACACATCCCATTGATACTATAGTATATTTAACTAGGAGGACACTACACATCCCATTGATACTATACTATATTTTAACTAGGAGGACACTGCACATCCCATTGATACTATAGTATATTTTAACTAGGAGGACACTACACATCCCATTGATACTATAGTATATTTAACTAGGAGGACACTACACATCCCATTGATACTATAGTATATTTATCTAGGAGGACACTACACATCCCATTGATACTATAGTATATTTAACTAGGAGGACACTACACATCCCATTGATACTATAGTATATTTAACTAGGAGGACACTACACATCCCATTGATACTATGGTATATTTAACTAGGAGGACACTACACATCCCATTGATACTATAGTATATTTAACTAGGAGGACACTACACATCCCATTGATACTATAGTATATTTAACTAGGAGGACACTACACATCCCATTGATACTATAGTATATTCTATCTAGGAGGACACTACACATCCCCATTGATACTATAGTATATTTAACTAGGAGGACACTACACATCCCATTGATACTATAGTATATTTAACTAGGAGGACACTACACATCCCATTGATACTATAGTATATTTAACTAGGAGGACACTACACATCCCATTGATACTATGGTATATTTAACTAGGAGGACACTACACATCCCATTGATACTATAGTATATTTAACTAGGAGGACACTACACATCCCATTGATACTATAGTATATTTAACTAGGAGGACATTACACATCCCATTGATACTATAGTATATTTAACTAGGAGGACACTACACATCCCATTGATACTACAGTATATTTCAACATGGTTTGTGTTGTATATTTACTCTTGTATTCCAGCCTGAAGCCGGCAGCAGACACACTGATGTCAGAGAAGAAGTGGAGGTAGAGCTGGTTGGACGTGCTGTTCAGGAGAGCCGGGACCGTCGTTCCTGGAGGGGAGACCAATAGTACTCTTCATCAACACATTCAACTCTTCATCAACACATTCAACTCTTCATCAAGCCTTATTTGTCTTCCAATGGTTATAGTAGGATCATGGTTATAGTTGGATAATGGTTATAGTAGGATAATGGTTATAGTAGGATCATGGTTATAGTAGGATCATGGTTATAGTAGGATAATGGTTATAGTAGGATCATGGTTATAGTAGGATCATGGTTATAGTAGGATAATGGTTATAGTAGGATAATGGTTATAGTAGGATAATGGTTATAGTAGGATAATGGTTATAGTAGGTAATGGTTATAGTAGGATAATGGTTATAGTAGGATAATGGTTATAGTAGGATAATGGTTATAGTAGGATCATGGTTATAGTAGGATCATGGGTTATAGTAGGATAATGGTTTATAGTAGGATAATGGTTATATAGGATTCATGGTTATAGTTAGGATAATGGTTATAGTAGGATAATGGCGTAGGGATAATGGTTATAGTAGGATAATGGTTATAGTAGGATAATGGTTATAGTAGGATAATGGTTATAGTAGGATAATGGTTATAGTAGGATCATGGTTATAGTAGGATCATGGTTATAGTAGGATAATGGTTATAGTATGACAACAGTTACAGTAGGATAATGGTTATAGTATGATAATGGTTATAGTATGATAATGGTTATAGTAGGATAATGGTTATAGTATGATTATGGTTATAGTAGGATAATGGTTATAGTAGGATAATGGTTATAGGAGGATAATGCTCACATAGGAGGATAATGGTTATAGTAGGATAATGTTATAGGAGGATAATGGTTATAGTAGGATAATGGTTATAGTAGGTAATGGTTATAGTAGGATAATGGTTATAGTAGGTAATGACATCGCTTGTAAGAACTAATAGGCGTTGTTAGAACGTTAATCGACCCGTGTTTCATGTAGGTCAGATATAACAGCGCCGAATACAACAGGTGTAGACCGGATTACTAAGGCAGGAGTACAGGACTGACCTTGGCTTCGATCTACTACACCCTGCTCACATGACCTGCTCTGAATCACTCTGATTGGCTTATTCATCTCAATGCCATTGTTTTATAATGCATGTTACTGCCTTAAATGTTGCTGGACCCCAGGAAGAGTAGCTGCTGCCTTGGCACTAACTAATGGGGATCCATAATAAACCCCCAGGAAGAGTAGCTGCTGCCTTGGCAGGAACTAATGGGGATCCATAATAAATACAAATACAGAATACAAATACCATAGTGAAGTATTCATCTGGTATTTGTGATTTCTCTGTGTATTTTCAGGGCATATGTAACGTATAAACCTGGTCTCATTCCAATGGGAAACAAAAGGAAGAGCTCTATTGTATAGTTACAGTGGGGGAAAAAAGTATTTAGTCAGCCACCAATTGTGCAAGTTCTCCCACTTAAAAAGATGAGAGAGACCTGTCATTTTCATCATAGGTACACGTCAACTATGACAGACAAAATGAGAAAAAAATATCCAGAAAATCACATTGTAGGATTTTTTATGAATTTATTGGCAAATTATGGTGGAAAATAAGTATTTGGTCACCTACAAAGAAGCAAGATTTCTGGCTCTCACAGACCTGTAACTTCTTCTTTGTATAGTTATATGATGAGGATAAACCCAAGAGAGGATAAACTAATGCTTCACTTGATCTCTAAAATAAAGAAAAGTAACATTTTCAACAATACATATTCAAATACACCTGCCTCTCCTCTCTTTGAGCTTCAGTGAGCATTGATACACCAACAGTCTGTAACGCAGATCAAGTCACATTAACTTGCTGCTTCCCTTTGATCAACTATTGATCTCTCCATAGAAGCAGGTAACAGTGGGTTAGTCACTGGTAATGGACAGCCTGTGGTGGTGGTATTGAGAAACTAATTGAAGTCACGGATATGTTGGTGGTTTTGAAATATTCTTTAATTTAACCATCCCCACCTCACCTAAAAAGCAAGGTGCAACACTCCACCATGCATGAACTAACAGACACATAAAAATAGAGAGAGAGAGAGAGAGAAGGAAAGAAAGAAAGAAACAGGGAGATAGAGGAGGAAAGAGAGAATGAGAGAGTGACTCACCTGAGAAGCTGCCCAGCATGGTGTCACTGTTGTCTCCTCCATCAAACACCTCTAGAGAATCCCAGTTCTGTTCTGTCACAAAACTGATCACCTGGATCTGAGGAGAGAGAAAAAGAGGGGATGAGAGAAGAGGAGAGGAGAGGAGAGGAGAGGAGAGGAGAGGAGAGGAGAGGAGAGGAGAGGAGTAGGAGAGGAGAGGAGAGGAGAGGAGAGGAGAGAAGAGAAGAGAAGAGAGAGAAGAGGAAGAGAAGAGAAGGAGAAGATAGAGAAGAGAAGAGAAGAGAAGAGAAGAGAAGAGAAGAGAAGAGAAGAGAAGAGAAGAGAAGAGAAGCGGTTAAACCACCAATGCGTCAACCTAGCCCCTTCAATGGGTCAACCTCTCTTCACCCCATCCCCCTCTATTTACCATCATCCCTCCTCTCTTCACCCCATCCCCCTCTATTTACCATCATCTCTCCTCTCTTCACCCCATCCCCCTCTATTACCATATCCCTCCTCTCTTCACCCCATCCCTCTATTTACCATCATCCCTCCTCTCTTCACCCCATCCCCTCTATTTAACCATCATCCCTCTCTTCACCCCATCCCCCTCTATTTACCATCATCCCTCCTCTCTTCACCCCATCCCCCTCTATTTACCATCATCCCTCCTCTCTTCCCATCCCCCTCTATTTACCATCATCTCTCCTCTCTTCACCCCATCCCCCTCTATTTACCATCATCCTCCTCTCTTCACCCCATCCCCCTCTATTTACCATCATCCCTCCTCTCTTCACCCCATCCCCCTCTATTTACCATCATTCCTCCTCTCTTCACCCCATCCCCCTCTATTTACCATCATCTCTCCTCTCTTCACCCCATCCCCCTCTATTTACCATCATCTCTCCTCTCTTTAATCCACCTCTTCTTTCTCCTCTGTAACTTCAGTTAATTAATAACACCATTTACTGCAACATAATTCCCTCAGAATCACAGACTCATTCACCCCTCTTATCTGCATATCTGATACGAGGACAAAGAGACTGCAA
>CM072221.1:73248660-73251160 GCA_036851935.1 Coregonus suidteri | reverse complement strand
GTCTCTCTTTACAGTGGAGTCTCAGGTCTGTAATCTGTCTCTCTTTACAGTGGAGTCTCAGGTCTGTAATCTGTCTCTCTCTACAGTGGCGTCTCAGGTATGTCTCCCCCCCACTCTCTCTCTCTCCCCTCTCTTTCTCTCTCTCTCTCTCTCTCTCTCTCTTTCTCTCTCTCTCTACAGTGGAGGTTCAGGTTTCTCTCTTTCTACAGTGGATGTTCAGGTCTCTCTCTCTCTCTCTGTACAGTGGAGGTTCAGGTCTCTCTCTCTCTCTGTACAGTGGAGGTTCAGGTGTCTATCAATTCAATTTCAATACAGTTTCAATTCAATTAAATTTAAGGGGCTTTATTGGAATGAGAAACATATGTTTAAATTGCCAAAGCAATTGAAATAAACAATAAAAAATGAACAGTAAACATTACACTCACAAAAGTTCCAAATGAATAAAGACATTTCAAATGTCATATTATGTCTACATAGAGTGTTGTAATTATGTGCAAATATTTAAAGTACATAAGGGAAAATAAATCAACATAAATATGGGTTGTATTTACAATGGTGTTTGTTCTTCACTGGTTGCCCTTTTCTTGTGGCAACAGGTTACAAATACTGCTGCTGTGATGGCACATTGTGGTATTTCACCCAATAGATGTGGGAGTTGATCAACATTAGATTTTTTTTTCAATTCTTTGTGGGTCTGTGTAATCTGAGGGAAATACGGGTCTCTAATATGGTTATACATTTGGCAAGAGGTTAGGAAGTGCAGCTCAGTTTCCACCTCCTTTTGTGGGCAGTGTGCACATAGCCTGTCTTCTCTTGAGAGCCAGGTCTGCCTACAGCGGCCTTTCTCAATAGCAAGGCTATTCTCACTGAGTCTGTACATAGTCAAAGATTTCCTTAATTTTGGGTCAGTCGCTGTGGTCAGGTATTCTGCCACTGTGTACTCTCTGTTTAGAGTCAAATAGCATTCTAGTTTGCGCTGTATTTTTGTTAATTCTTTCCAATGTGTCAAATAATTATCTTTTTGTTTTCTTATGATTTGGTTGTGTCTAATTGTGTTGCTGTCCTGGGGCTCTGTGGGGTCTGTTTGTGTTTGTGAACAGAGCCCCAGGACCAGTTTGCTTAGGGGACTCTTCTCCAGGTGCATCTCTCTGTAGGTGATGGCCTTGTTATTGAAGGTTTGGGAATCACTTCCTTTTAGGTGGTTGTAAATTTTAAAGACTCTTTTCTGGATTTTGATAATTAGCGGGTATCAGCCTAATTCTGCTCTGCATGCATTATTTGGTGTTTTACGTTGTACACAGGGGATATTTTTGCATAATTCTGCATACAATGTCTCAATTTGGTGTTTATCCCATTTAATGAATTATTGGTTGGTGAGCGGAACCCAGACTTCACAACCATAAATGGCAATCGGTTCTATAACCGATTCAAGTATTTTTAGCCAGATCCTAATTGGTATGTCAAATTTTATGTTCCTCTTGATGGCATAGAAGGCCCTTCTTGCCTTGTCTCTCAGATCGTTCACAGCTTTATGGAAGTTACCTGTGGCGCTGATGTTTAGGCCGAGGTATGTATCGTTTTTTGTGTGCTCTAGGGCAACGGTGTCCAGATGGAATTTGTATTTGTGGTCCTGGCAACTGGACCTTTTTTGGAACACCATTATTTTTGTCTTACTGAGATTTACTGTCAGGGCCCAGGTCTGACAGAATCTGTGCAGAAGATCTAGGTGCTGCTGTAGGTCCTCCTTGGTTGGTGACAGAAGCACCAGATCATCAGCAAACAGTAGACATTTGACTTCAGATTCTAGGAGGGTGAGGCCGGGTGCTGCAGACTGTTCTAGTGACCTCGCCAATTCGTTGATATCTATGTTGAAGAGGGTGGGGCTTAATCTGCATCCCTGTCTCACCCCACGGCCATGTGGAAAGAAATGTGTGTTTTTTGCCAATTTTAAACGCACACTTGTTGGATTTTATAATGTCGTATGTTTTTCCCCCTAACCCCACTTTCCATCTATTGTTATAGCAGACCCTCATTCCAAATTGAGTCAAAAGCTTTTCTGTTCAGGTTGTTCAGGTCTCTCTCTATTGAGTCGATGTGTAGGGGTACCAGGTAATAACATGGCTATATACAGGGAGTACCAGGTAATAACATGGCTATATACAGGGAGTACCAGTACTGAGTCGATGTGCAGGGGTACCAGGTAATCGAGCTAGATATGTACATATAACTAGGAATACAGTGACAGATAGTAAACAGTATCAGCAGTGTATATGTGATGAGTCAAAAGAGTTAGTGCAAAAAGGTTCAATGCAGATAGTCCAGGTAGCTATTTGGTTAACTATTTAACTAAATATTTAGCAGTCTTAGTGCTTGGGGTAGAAGCTGTTCAGGGACTGTTCAAGGCTGTTCAAGATAGACTCATTAAAAACTTCCGGAAGGATGGTGAAGGGTTGTACCTGTATTAAAAATCTAGTGGTAACATTAAAAAAACACACAAAAA
>CM072221.1:73238660-73241160 GCA_036851935.1 Coregonus suidteri | reverse complement strand
ATTGACTCGGTACCGGTACCCCTTGTATATAGCCATATCATTGTTATTTAATTTTGTTACTATTTTTACTTTAGTTTATTTAGCTAATTTTTCTTACTTACTTTTTTAAAAACTCTGCATTGTTGGTTAAGGGCTCGTAAGTAAGCATTTTATTCGTTGCATGTGACAATTAACATTTGATTTGATACAGTATGCAAAGTCCCTCTTGTTCCATTCAGCTTCCTAGCCACCTGGGTTACCAGAGAAATGTGTTCTTATATCTTTTTTTAAATGTTATGTTCTTGTTTTGATTACTTTGATTTGCCCACTGCTGGATAATAACGGCTTGTCATTTTGAAGGAACAACACACACCACTTCCAACCCTGCACACCGTGTGCTAATGTGACTGCCCTGCACACCATATGCTAATGTAAGCTTCTACCCCCAAGCCATAAGACTCCTGAACAGCTAATCATGGCTACCCAGACTATTTGCCTGGTCCCCCCCCCCCCCCCCCCCTCTTTTACGCTGCTGCTACTCTCTGTTTATTATCTATGCATAGTCACTTTAACTCTACCTACATGTACATATTACCTCAATTACCTCGACTAACCAGTGCCACCACACATTGACTCTGTACCGGTACCCTGTGTATATAGCCTCCCTACTGTTATTTTGTTTTACTGCTGCTCTTTAATTATTAGGTATTTTCTATTTTTTACTTATCTATTTTTTTACTTAACACTTATTTTTCTTACAACTGCATTGTTGGTTTAGGGCTTGTAAGTAAGCATTTCACTGTTGTGTTCGGTGCATGTGGCAAATATAATTTGATTTGATTTGATCAGTGACTGTGTTTAGGGGATTCTAGATGTAGAATATCTCAGCTCCGCTATGCTGCTATATAAATGCTAGCTGTATTCTAATGGCAGAATATCGCAGCTCCGCTATGCTGCTATATAAATGCTAGCTGTATTCTAATGGCAGAATATCGCAGCTCCGCTATGCTGCTATATAAATGCTAGCTGTATTCAAATGGCAGAATATCTCAGCTCCGCTATGCTGCTATATAAATGCTAGCTGTATTCTAGTGGCAGAATATCGCAGCGCCGCTATGCTGCTATATAAATGCTAGCTGTATTCTAATGGCAGAATATCGCAGCTCTGCTATATATAAATGCTGCTGTATTCTAATGGCAGAATATCTCATGCTATATAAATACTAGCTGTATTCTAATGGCAGAATATCTCAGCTCCGTTATGCTGCTATATAAATGCTAGCTGTATTCTAATGGCAGAATATCGCAGCTCCACTATGCTGCTATATACATGCTAGCTGTATTCTAATGGCAGAATATCTCAGCTCCAATATGCTGCTATATAAATGCTAGCTGTATTCTAATGGCAGAATATCTCAGCTATGCTGCTATATAAATGCTAGCTGTATTCTAATGGCAGAATATCTCAGCTATCTGCTATATAAATACTAGCTGTATTCTAATGGCAGAATATCTCAGCTCTATGCTGCTATATAAATACTAGCTGTATTCTAATGGCAGAATATCTCAGCTCCGCTATGCTGCTATATAAATGCTAGCTGTATTCTAATGGCAGAATATCTCAGCTCCGCTATGCTGCTATATAAATGCTAGCTGTATTCTAATGGCAGAATATCTCAGCTCCGCTATGCTGCTATATAAATGCTAGCTGTATTCTAATGGCAGAATATCTCAGCTCCGCTATGCTGCTATATAAATGCTAGCTGTATTCTAATGGCTCAGCACTGCTATGCAGTGACATGGAACACAAGCATTTCGCTACACCCGCAATAACATCTGCTAAATATATGTACGTGACCAATAAAATTTGATTTGATTTTGATTTTATATGTTTGGTTAGAGAGAGGACCATGAAGCTGCCTAGACCACTTTATGTATCCCTCTCTGTCTGTTTATTGGGCTGTAACGTGTGTATTCTGAGGCTGCTGCCACTGGATAAGAACCAGTGGTGTCGTTCTGTCGGTCGGGCCATGGTGCGGAGGCAATGACAGACGGAGAGATGGTGTCGTTCTGTCGGTCGGGCCATGGTGCGGAGGCAATGACAGACGGAGAGATGGTGTCGTTCTGTCTGTCGGGCCATGGTGCGGAGGCAATGACAGACGGAGAGATGCACTATACGATTGTACCATTTTTCTTGATTTCACTCCCTCTCTTCTATTTTCATCTTTCTCTCATTTTCTTTCGCAATCCCTCTTGCCTTCTCTTATTTCTTCCACATTCCCCTTCTTTCAATCCTTTGTTTCAATTTTCTCTCTTTCAGACACCCCATTTCCCAAGTGCTCTTCCTCCCTCTCTCCATCCGTCTCTCCATCCATCTCTCCATCCCTCTCTCCATCCCTCTCTCCACCCCTCCTCTCCATCCCTCTCTCCACACCTCCTCTCCATCCCTCTATCCATCCCTCTCTCTCAATCCCTCTCTCCTCCCCTCTCTCCATCCCTCTCTCCATTCCTCTCCCCATCC
>CM072221.1:73213660-73233660 GCA_036851935.1 Coregonus suidteri | reverse complement strand
TTGTTTGCTTATGGCCTTATACAGCTCGTTGAGTGCGGTTTTAGTGCCAGCATCGGTTTGTAAATAGACAGCTATGAAAAATATAGATGAAAACTCTCTTGGTAAATAGTGTGGTCTACAGCTTATCATGAGATACTCTAGCTCAGGCGAGCAAAACCTTGAAACTTCCTCAATATTAGATTTTGTGCAACAGCTATTTACAAATATACACAGACCGCCACCCCTTGTCTTACCGGAGGCAGCTGTTCTATCCTGCCGATGCACCGAAAACCCCGCCAGCCGTATATTATCCATGTCGTCCATTTACTTCGATATGATGATTATTATATCAATATTTAAAGGCATTTCCGCTGCCATTTCTCACGTAATTAATTTTACAGAAACAAAAAGATCCCACCTTTTCTAGCGTATTTAGTTTTGTCGACATTTGGAAAGTTGACCAACATAGTTGCTGTTTCCATCAGGCCTGTCATGACTTCTGTTTATCCGACACGTACTGTACTTTACCGGCATAGAAAGACTGGATGGAGACCTGGTTATTGACCTCCATACTAAAATTCCTCACTTCATGGTCTTATTTTTCGTGTGGAAGGATTTTGGGCAGAGTAAACACTCTCGCCTCTTCTACTCTGCCTACAGGTACAAGATGTGGCCAACTGTGAAGGATCTGACCATCCTCCCCATGAGCAAATCCATGAATGGCGAAACCGGGCTACGGTAAAAGGCAGAAGAAGAGGAAGTGAGACACCCCACTTGCTGCTTTTTTTCTGGTTCAATGGAAGTCAATGAACTAAGGAGACCAGAGCCAGCTGCTATTGCATTGGTGTCTAGGGGAGTCACACCCAGTTAAGTAGATTGGAACTGACTATTATTCCCCATGGTAAACTGCCTGGGCAAACTATCTTCATTTATCCACCATCTTTTGCTGCGGTTAAACGGCAGGTAGCCTAGCGGTTAAGAGTGCTGGGCCAGTAACCAAAAGGTTTCTGGTTCGAATCCTCGAGCCGACTAGGTGAACAATCGGTCGATGTGCCCTTGAGCAAGGCATTTAACCCTAATTGCTCCTGTAAGTGGCTCTGGATAAGAGCGTCTGCTAAATGACTAAAATGTAAATGTTAAATACAGGTACAGGACCCCATGACCCCCATGACCTTTGAACAATTCCAAATGGCAACAATCTAGGGTGGACATTTAACCACTAGCAATATATAGGCTAAATATTTCAATAAACACATGCAAAACACCTCCATACATAATTGTCATAACCATGTCTAATGCAGACATTGAATAGGATTAACATCCTTTGAAAATGTAGGCCTATTCCTTGAAATACTAATTATATTCCTAATATTCACTAGTAATTAGCAACAACGACATGGTGTTGGGGATGGAGTGGCTAGGTCTCTCAGATAAGCCTCGGCCCTCTCCATGACACAAGACTGCTTTATTTTCACCAGGAACATTTGTGTTTGTAATTAACCACAGTGATGTGATGTCTGTTTTATTTGGTGTCTACAGTGCTTTTGGAAAGTATTCAGACCACTTCACTTGTTCCACATTTTGTTACATTACAGCCATATTATAAAATGGATGAAATTGTATTTTTACCCTCATCAATCTAAACACAATAACTCATAATGACAAAGCAAAAACAGGTTTTAAGAATTTTTTGCACATGTATAAAAAAAAAAACTGCAATATCACATTTACATAAGTATTCAGACCCTTTACTCAGTACTTTGTTGAAGCACCTTTGGCAGCGATTACAGCCTCAAGTCTTCTTGGGTATGACGCTACAAGCTTGGCACACCTGTATTTGGGGAGTTTCTCCCATTCTTCTCTGCAGATCCTCTCAAGCTCTGTCAGGTTGGATGGGGAGCGTCGCTGCACAGCTATTTTCAGGTCTCTCCTGAGATGTTAGATCGGGTTCAAGTCCGGGCTCTGACTGGGTCACTCAAGGACATTCAGAGACTTGTCCCGAAGCCACTCCTGCATTGTCTTGGCTGTGTTAGCGCTGTCCTGTTGGAAGGTGAACTTCACCCCAGTCGCTCTCAGCTTAGTGGCTCAGGTAGAGCAGTAGCAGGAGCTTAGTGGTGAACCAGTAATCGAAAGGTCGCTGGTTCTAATCCCCAGCCGACTAGGTGAAAAATCTGCCGATGTGCCCTGAGCAAGGCACTTAACCCTAATTGCTCATGTAAGTCGCTCTGGATAAGAGGTCTGCTAAATGACGTAAATGTAATGTAAGTGTAAGTGTCTCTCTGTACTTTGCTCCGTTCATCTTTCCCTCGATCCTGACTAGTCTCCCAGTCCCTGCCGCTGAAAAACATCCAGACCGCATGATCCATGCTTCACTGTATGGGATGGTGCCAGGTTTCCTCCAGACATGACACCTCACATTTAGGCCAAAGAGTCCAATCTTGGTTTCATCAGACCAGAGAATCTTGTTTCTAATGGTCTGAGTCCTTTAGGGGCCTTTTGGCAAACTCCAAGCGGGCTGTCATGTGCCTTTTACTGAGGAGTGGCTTCCGTCTGGCCACTCTATCATAAAGGCCTGATTGGTGGAGTGCTGCAGAGATGGTTGTCCTTCTGGAATGTTCTCCCATCTCCACAGAGGAGCTCTGGAGCTCTGTCAGAGTGCCATTCGGGTTCTTGGTCACCTCCCTGACCAAGGCCTTTCTCCCCCGATTGCTCAGTTTGGCCGGGCGGCCAGCTGTGTTCTTGGGGACATTCAATGCCGCAGAAATGTTTTGGTACCCTTAACCAGATCTGTGCCTCTACACAATCCTGTCTCGGAGCTCTACAGACAATTCCTTCGACCTCATGGCTTTGTTTTTGCTCTGACATGCACTGTAAAATTTCTAAAAACCTATTTTCGCTTTGTCATTATGGGGTATTGTGTGTGGATTGATGAGGAAAACATATAATTTAATCCATTTTAGAAGAAGGCTGTAATGTAACAAAATGTGGGAAAAGGGAAGGGGTCTGAATACTTTCCGAATGCATTGTAGATGCCCACATAATTTTAAAATGATCATTATTTTAGCAATCCACGGTAGACATCCCACCTAATGAAGAGGCCTCCCATCCCACTTGAGATGCATTCATGGATGAGAAAGTAAACTTGACAGTTCCAAAAAAGTTTTCAAGCATCAATTCATCAAATCAGTTTTTTGTGTTTTCTTGCGTTAACTGCGAGCAGCACCTGTCAAACTCTGTAATGTCTCGGAATAAAACAGGAATGTCGTTACGAGACTCGTAGGCTATTATCAGATGACCTTGGAGCCAAAAAACACAACAAAGGTTATTCAGGCTGGAATTTTAATGTATAAGAAAGCTGATAATTGTGACTTAACAGAGGGACTCCCTTTAATCATAGAAGCTATTGTAACTTTGTGTCTCTAAATTCACAATGTTCCCATTTCTATACAAATAGTATTTTTTTACCAATGTCTGCCTTTTACCAGATCCACATATTTTCGCATGAACTGTATAACTATATATTATATAGTTATATACTGTATAACTTTGTATTTTAATTCCAGGTTGTAGGCAACAAAATAACATAAATGCCAAGGGGGGTGAATACTTTCGCAAGCCGCTGTATATGCAATACTCTTCCCATATGAACAAATGTATTTTAGGCCCCCAAAAAACTGCTGATTAAATGAAAAACAGCCAACATAAACAACATTGTTTCACAATGTTTAATAACAGACTCACAATAGGATTCAGCTCGCTTCACAGCTGTTTCCTGCTGAAATCCAGGGAAACTAGAGGTATGGTAGAATACAGTGGGCTGAGGGCTCGGCACGCAGCGTTGGACTTTCGCTGGAGTGTTTTGCTCAACAAAAAGCGTGAGTGTATGTGTGTATGTGTGTGTGTGTGTGTGTGTGTGTATGTGTCTGTATGTGTGTGTGTGTGTGTGTGTGTGTTTGTGTGTGTGTGTGTGTGTGTATGTGTGTGTGTGTATGTGTGTATGTGTGTGTGGGTGTGTGTGTGTGTGTATGTGTGTGTATGTGTGTGTGTATGTGTGTGTGTGTGTGTGTGTGTGTGTGTGTGTGTGTGTGTGTGTGTGTGTGTGTGTGTGTGTGTGTGTGTGTGTGCGTGCGTGCGTGTGTGTGTACCTGTGTGTGTTCCCGACAGGGAGCTGAGGACTCTGGAGTGCTGCGTTGCTCCATCGTAGACCTCCACCACGTCATTCAGAGCCGTCTGGAAGAACGTAAACTGGCTGAACACCACTGAAGAAGACAGAGAATAATGAAAACAGGACGTTATATGGATGTTATGCAATTATAAAATACTGTATCAAATGATACCATCATAGGAAATTAAATAGTTGACATATTGACACTTCAACACCTTAGCCGATTGCTAAGCTCTAAAGTGGTTGAATAGATAGATGTAAGCAATATGCTGGGGAAAATAGATCGGGGCGAGAGAGAGAGAGAGAGAGAGAGAGAGAGAGAGAGAGAGAGAGAGAGAGAGAGAGAGAGAGAGAGAGAGAGAGAGAGAGAGAGAGAGAGAGAGAGAGAGAGAGAGAGAGAGAGACACAGAGAGAGAGAGAGAGAGAGAGAGACAGGAGAGAGAGAGAGAGAGAGAGACAGAGAGAACGAGAGAGAGAGAGAGAGAGAGAGAGAGAGAGAGAGAGAGAGAGAGAGAGAGAGAGAGAGAGAGAGAGAGAGAGAGAGAGAGAGAGAGAGAGAGAGAGAGAGAGAGAGAGAGAGAGAGACAGAGAGAGAGAGAGAGAGAGAGAGAGAGAGAGAGAGAGAGAGAGGAGAGAGAGAGAGAGAGAGAGAGAGAGAGAGAGAGACAGAGAGAGAGAGAGAGGAGAGAGAGAGAGAGAGAGAGAGAGAGAGAGAGAGAGAGAGAGAGAGAGAGAGAGAGAGAGAGAGAGAGAGAGAGAGAGAGAGAGAGAGAGAGAGAGAGATGGACACAGAGAGAGAGAGAGAGAGAGAGAGAGAGAGAGACAGAGAGAGAGAGAGAGAGACAGAGAGAGAGAGAGAGACAGAGAGAGAGAGAGAGAGAGAGAGAGAGAGAGAGAGAGAGAGAGAGAGAGAGAGAGAGAGGAAGGGGGAGGAGTTGTAGATTGAGGGATACGTAGTGATGTGGCTCCTCCACTGATTAAAGCAGAATATTTTGTTGACTCATCTAGACGTAACTCATCTAGATAGAAACATGACTCATCTAGATAGAAATATGACTCATCTGCGTATGGGTCTGTAATATCCCTCCCTCCCTCCCTCCCTCCCTCCCTCCCTCCCTCCCTCCCTCCCTCCCTCTCCCTCCCTCCCTCCCTCCCTCCCTCCCTCCCTCCCTCCCTCCCTCCCTCCCCTCCCTCTCTAATCAGCAGGGGAGCCAGACAGTCCTCATCACTTATCCCTCCTCCATTGGCACCAACATGGCTTCCCGTTAGGATGGTGTGCGTTAGTATAATGGGACCGGGGGGAACGAGGCAGAAGGGTTTGTGGTTCCACATGACAGAGCACCGCATCTCTGTCTCAGGTCTCTCCATGTGTGTCCCAAATGACACCCTATTCCCTATATAGTGCACTACTTTTCATCATGGACCATAAAGGTGCATTATATAGGGGATAGGGAGCCGTTTGGGAGTTACACTGTCATTAGACAAATGATCACCCTGTACCCTCTGAGAGAGATGGAGGGAGGAATGAGAGGAGAGGAGAGGAGAGGAGAGGAGAGGAGAGGAGAGGAGAGGAGAGGAGAGGAGAGGAGAGGAGAGGAGAGGAGAGGAGAGGAGAGGAGAGGAGAGAGAGGAGAGGAGAGGAGAGGAGAGGAGAGGAGAGGAGAGGAGAGGAGAGGAGAGGAGAGGAGAGGAGAGGGTCTGTATGTCAGTCTTTCTGTCTGTGATTCTGAGATAATATGCCAGACCTCACATACAGACAGAGAGACAGACAGACAGACAGACAGACAGACAGACAGACAGACAGACAGACAGATATACAGACAAACAGACAAAAAGTTACATGGGGGACACAGCGTTTCAAATAACAATACCAGGAAGTGGACCAAAGGTCAGGAACTCCGGAGCTTTTCAAAGAGAGAGAGAGAGTGTCTGTGTCCCAATTGACATCCTATTCCATCCATGAACCCTGTGGGTCCTGGTCAAAAGGCACTTTTGGAAATAGGGAGTAGGGTGCCCTTTGGAATGTATCCTGTGTTCTTCTTCCTCTGTGAGGTTGTTCAGATGCTCACACTACAGTCCATCGCAGGGGGTGAGTGTGAGGGATGATGTGGGTGTGTGTGTGTGTGTGTGTGTGTGAGAGAGAGAGAGAGAGAGAGAGAGAGGAGAGAGAGAGAGAGAGAGAGAGAGAGAGAGAGAGAGAGAGAGACATAAAGAGAGAGGAGAGAGAGAGAGAGAGAGAGAGAGAGAGGAGACATAAAGAGAGAGAGAGAGAGAGAGAGAGAGAGAGAGAGAGAGGAGAGAGAGAGAGAGAGAGAGAGAGAGAGAGAGAGAGAGAGAGAGAGAGAGAGAGAGAGAGAGAGAGAGAGAGAGAGATGGTGCAGAGACAGCCAGACGTTGTGTAAGGGATAGGAGTGGAATATTCTCTCTGTTCCTCAGAATATACTGTATATACTGTAGATAGGCCCTTATTCACATTGTGTGTTTGTTCTAGCACTCACCATTGCCTTTGGGCACGACCACCGAGTACAGACATGTCCGGGCACTGCTGTAGTTGCCTGGGTAACCGGGAGACAAGACCACACCCTCCAACCCTGAATACTGCCCTCCACACAGAGCTAGAAGGATGGAGGGAGAGAGAGAGAGAGACAGAGAGACAGAAAGACACAGAGAGAGAGAGAGGGAGAGGGAGAGAGAGAGAGAGAGACACACACAGAGAGAGAGAGAGAGAGAGGGAGACAGAGAGAGAGAGACAGAGAGACACAGAGAGAGAGAGAGAGGGAGACAGAGAGGGAGATATTCAAATTCTCTGTTTTTCTTCCACCATTCTCCCGTTCCATCATTGTTAAATTACTTTTCTTGTATTTTGCCGACTGGGCTGCTCGGCGGCTGGGTGTCCCTGGTATTGGCTGAAGTGAAATTGTTTTCTAAGTTTATCTCTGGGTTAACATGGAGAGATGAGGCTTGAACCCTCTCTCTCTTTCTCTCATCACCATCAAATTCCACCTCAACCGTGTGTGTGTCTGTGTGTGTGTGTGTGTGTGTGTGCGTGCGTCAACCTGACGTCACACTACCCAGCATGCCTCATGCTAGATAGACTTTACCAAGGGTTCTATTTTAATACTACCCAGCATGCCTCATGCTAGATAGACTTTACCAAGGGGTTCTATTTTAATACTACCCAGCATGCCTCATGCTAGATAGACTTTACCAAGGGTTCTATTTTAATAAAACTAACATACATCTGGTCAATCGGCGGTAGCGTTATAGGTTCAGGGGTGTGTCAGAAATATTTGAGCTATTTTCACAACCAGAATAATGGGCGCAGTAGCTGGCGTTTGGCTGGACTTTGATGAATAGACAAGTTGAAGGTGTGTCAAGGCTTAACCCCCACACTGGCAAATCAGAATGTGCTCCATGGCTAAATATGTGGTTGCTTCAAGCTATGTATTTAAGGTATTTTAAGGCATCAACTCCAATTGAAAATTAGTCTGTTATAGCCTAGTTTGTTAAATAGCTTACAGAATCAAAATAACTAAATGTAGGCCAAGGGGTAATATACACTCATCCGTTATTGCTGTATAATGTTACAGCAGGTTGTTGACATGATAAATAGGCCTATTGTAAAATTTAGCAGATGCTCTGAGCCATGGAGAATTTAGTCAATAAGCAATATTACATTTTAGTGCCTTATCCAGCGACACAGTTAGTGAATGCATAATTTGTTTTTTTATAATATATTTTTCATACTGGTCCCCCCAGTGGGAAACAAAACTTTTCGGTTCCCTGCCGGCCAAACCCTCCCCTCTTAACTTGGACCAAGTGCGCCGCCCCATGGGGTAGCGACACGTCGCGGCCGGGAACAAGACAGAGCCTGGACAACCAGGATCTCTAGTGGCACAGCTAGCACTGCGATGCAGCGCCTTAGACCACTAGCGCCACAGAGGAGACAAGATTATTTATTTAATGATAAGACCTAAAAAAGACATGAATAATAAAAACAATTCTAATAAAACAAAAACAACTTTTTTAAATAATTTTTGTACAGTCACTGGCACATAATTAATGCAATAGGCCCATCCACAAATATAAGTCCAAAGGGTTTTATCACAGAAACTTTGGACAGAGCTGGAAAGTATCCAACATAAATAGAAAAAGGGGTAATGTCCACTGATCCGTTGTACTGCTCCCAAATATTATATATACAAAGGTTGGACATAAATAAATGATTGGTCCTTCGCTGGCAAACGCTCTTATCCAGAGCCACTTAAGGACCAGCATTAGGGTTAAGGTGCTCAAGGGCACATCGACAGAACCTAGTTGGCTCATATTAGAACCAGCGACCGTTTTTTTACTGGTACAACGCTCTTAACCACTAAGCTACCTGCCGCCAGTAGCGACACGTGAAAGGAACAAGGACAAACAGCCTCCAAGCTGATTCAGCAACACAGACAGCAAGGAATTCCCGCGATTTGACAGTAGGTCCAACAGGGAAAGCTGGATGATTTTTTGTTTGGTGTTGACAAAATGATAAAATAAAAACAATAAGAAGAAGGTGTAAAACTTTATGTTCCTGAGGAGGCTGTACCTGGTCACTGACCATTTCAGCAAGGCTGGTCACACATGGTGAGTCCCAAACCTCAGGAGGCAGAGGTAATGTCCAAAGTGTATAACCTCAGGATGCTGTTGACTGTTGTGCTGCTCGTGATATTTTAATAAAACATGGTACCTGTGTGTAACCTCAGGCAAAATCAATACGCTACCAGTGTAACCTCAGGAGGCTGGTACCGGTCTTAAAATATCTCAGGAGGCTGGTACCTGGCATACCTCAGGAGGCTGGTTTAAGTGTAACCTCAGGAGGCTGGTACCTGGTGTAAAAATATTCCTCCCCTACCTCAGTGTAAGCCAGCTGAGGCTGGACCTGGTGTAACCTCAATTGCTGGTACCTGGTGTAACCTCAGGAGGCTGGTACCTGGTGTAACCTCAGGAGGCTGGTACCTGGTGTAACCTCAGGAGGCTGGTACCTGGTGTAACCTCAGGAGGCTGGTACCTGGTGTAACCTCAGGAGGCTGGTACCTGGTGTAACCTCAGGAGGCTGGTACCTGGTGTAACCTCAGGAGGCTGGTACCTGGTGTAACCTCAGGAGGCTGGTACCTGGTGTAATGTGGCTTGGCCACGTAGACCTTCACAAACTTTTACAGGTGCACCACTGAGAGCATCCTGTCGGACTGTATCACCGCCTGGTACGGCAACTGCACCGCCCGCAACTGCAGGGCTCTTTAGAGGGTGGTGCGGTCTGCCCAACGCATCACCGGGGGTGCACTGCCTGCCCTCCAGGACACCTACAGCACCCGATGTCACAGGAAGGCCAAAAAGATCAAGGACATCAACCACCCGAGCCACTGTCTGTTCACCCCGCCGTCATCCACAAGGCGAGGTCAGTACAGGTGCATAGAAACTGGGACCAAGAGACTGAAAAACAGCTTCTATCTCAAGCCCATCAGACTGTTAAATCGCCATCACTAGCTGGCCTCCACCCAGTACCCTGGCCTGAACTTAGTTAATGTCACTCAACCCTGCACCTTAGAGGCTGCTGCCCTATATACATAGACATGGACCAACTGGTCACTTAATAATGGCACACTAGTCACTTTAATAATGTTTACATACTGTTTTACTCATCTCATATGTATTGACTGTATTCTACTGTATTCTAGTCTATGCCTACTCTTTTGCTCGTCTTAATATTTATATATTTCTTAATTCCATTATTTTACTTTTATATTTGTGTGTATTGCAGTGGAGCAGGATGAGAGCTTAAAGTTCCTTGGTGTCCACATCACAAACAAACGATCATGGTCCAAACACAACAAGAAAGTTGTGAAGAGGGCACGACAACACCTATTCCCCCTCAGGAGACTGAAAAGATTTGGCATGGGTCCTCAGATCTTCAAAAGGTTCTAGAGCTGCACCATCGAGAGCATCCTGATCGGTTGCAACTGCTCAGCCTCCGACTGCAAGGTGCTACAGAGGGTAGTGCTACGGCCCAGATAGGAGCTTCCTGCCTTCAGGACCTCACCAGTGGTGTCAGAGGAAGGCCCTAAGAATTGCCAAAGACTCCAGCCACCCTAGTCATAGACTGTTCTCTCTGCTACCGCACGGCAAGCGGTACCGGAGCGCCAAGTCTAGGTCCAAAAGGCTTCTTAACAGCTTCTATCCCCAAGTCATAAGACTGCTGAACATCTAACCAAATGGCTACCCTGACTATTTGTATTGACCCCAGTTCAAGACAACTGGGAACTCTGAAAAAATTACTTGCTCTGACTGGGAAAATACATTTTGAACAGTCATCTAACTCGGAATTCCAAGTCTGGAACTCAGACCTCTTTCTAAAGCCCCAACATTCCGAACAGATGATCACTGACGTCATGAATCACTGACATCATGATTCGAACTCGTATTTTTCCCAGTTTTTCCCAGAGTTCCCAGTTGTCTTGAAAGCACCATAAATCCAGAGAACGCCAGACTTTGATGACAAAGACCGCCACGCCAACTTCCTGTTCAAGTGAGCACAACAAGGTGAGTCCAAAAATGTATAGTATGCTGCTGCATAAATGATGGAATATGCCAGGGAGATATGTATACTGTAGCTAAGAAAGTAATACTAAGTGTAGGTTGTGTAATAAGCTGTTAGTAGCCCATGTGTCTCACCCTAATAATTGGGTCCCTTTTCCCCTCATAACTTAGCCTACTGTTCTGACTTGGTGGTGCACATGTAGCCTATAGCCTGTTTTAGAGAAATGGAATAATCTAATATTGTAAGAGCTTTCATTGTCTGCTTATAAGCCCCCTTTATTTATCCCACGGTTCTGACTTGGTGTACAGGGAGAACACTGTAAGAACGGCCCATGTTCTGAATTCTGTCGCTGTACATTTCAAAAGTGCTGAACAAATAGTTATATTCACTACGTCCGTCCTGGCTTGCCTCTTATCCTTTATGAAATAGTTTGCACTTCAGTTGTTTTATTTCTTCTATACAGTTATATACAGCTAACAATAACATGTGATTTGATCTGTGCGACAGTATAGCATCCCTATAGACACATTAATAAAATACTCTCTCATCTCTCTGTGGCTTAAATGAGTTAACGCCTCAACATCCTGCTGAATCTATCTGAACTAACATCTATCTGTCCATTTTGAAAGTGATGAACGACGGCTTGTTTTCAAAATTAACACTTAAAACTAGAGCTTAGTGTTTTATTTGATTATTATTTTATTTTTATTTTTATTTATTTTTGGGGGGGGTAGATCAGCTTTAATATTGCAGATAGAATGTAACTTCCATCAATGTATTTGTCTGCATCACTACCAATCCCCAATGGGTTTTTTTTTTTCTCCTCGCAAATATATATATATATATTTGTTACATTTTTAGTCATTTAGCAGACGCTCTTATCCAGAGCGACTTACAGTTAGTGAGTACACACATTTTCATACTGGCCCCCCTGTGGGAATCGAACCCACAACCCTGGCGTTGCAAACGCCATGCTCTACCAACTGAGCTACACAGGACCAACTGAGCTATATACATACATGCATATAAATACATATAAATACATATAAATACATATACATATTCTTTAAAAATATATATATTTCCCTTTATACTTTCCAACCCCACCACCCCTTCCCTAATTGGAGTAATTGGAGTTGAACAACAACGCTTAGGCCTCTACTTCCAGCTTATATAAACTATATAAATTTTATGGACACAGTCAATTTGACAATAATTCAATTTTCTTTGTTTTTACTCATGAACTTCCTCTACCCTCAACCTCTCCGATCATTTTCATGATGTCCATCCGGTTTGCTTCTATATGCCATATCTTTCTAACTGTGCTCTTTCACAAAAGCTCTCAACCTATAACCTATATACTTTTTATGGACACAGTATGCTTTACATTAGTTATCTTGTTGTTGTTATTTGTTTTTAGTCCCATCCTTCAGCTCCATTCAACACCTCCCATCTATCTCTTAACACCATCCATATTGGATTTCTATTTGCCATATATTTTTCAACTGTACTGTGATGTCTTACAAAAGTTCTGAACCTTTCTATTCTCATTGTTTCTACAGATTGTAAATAGAAAATAACATTTTTGCTAAAAGTATTATTATATTATTGATCGATTGACTATGACTTTTCAGATCACCCAGTAGTGATATCTGCAGGGTTAGCTCCAGGTAAATATTGCAATCCTTCAGCCATTCCTGGACCTGTGACCAAAAACAAGCCACAAATGGACAATACCAAAACAAATGATCTAATGATTCTGTCTCTTCGCAGCAAAATCTGCAGAGCTGGGAAGATTGTATCCCCCATATCAATAACATTTATACAATAATTTTGTATAAAAATGTAAATGGAAAAATTCTAATTTTTGAATCCGGCTTCGTTTTGCGTATCAGTTCATAAAAAATATGCCATGGAATCGGTACGTCAAAAATCTCTTCCCAACTATTCTGCAATCTATATGGGACGGCTGTCAATCTTTTGGTCCTTAAATGAAACTGGTATACTTTTTTATTTATCAAAATTGTCTTTAACCAATTATGTTTTTTAATGCAGGACCGACAGACAAGTTCCTGACTTTTCCCCCTTCCACTTTCCTCTTCCATTTTTGCGGTAAGGCTGCAATTATTTGGTTGTAATTTTGGGTAGAGCAGACATTTCCATATGTTTTTGTGAATTTTTTTGCAAATTATGGTGGAAATAAGTATTTGGTCAATAACAAAAGTTTCTCAATACTTTGTTATAAACCCTTTGTTGGCAATGACACAGGTCAAACGTTTTCTGTAAGTCTTCACAAGGTTTTCACACACTGTTGCTGGTATTTTGGCCCATTCCTCCATGCAGATCCCCTCTAGAGCAAGTGATGTTTTGGGGCTGTCGCTGGGCAACACGGACTTTCAACTCCCTCCAAAGATTTTCTATGGGGTTGAGATCTGGAGACTGGCTAGGTCACTCCAGGACCTTGAAATGCTTCTTACGAAGCCACTCCTTCGTTGCCCCGGGCGGTGTGTTTGGGATCATTGTCATGCTGAAAGACCCAGCCACATTTAATCTTCAATGCCCTTGCTGATGGAAGGAGGTTTTCACTCAAAATCTCACGATACACGGCCCCATTAATTATTTCCTTTACACGGATCAGTCGTCCTGGTCCCTTTGCAGAAAAACAGCCCCAAAGCATGATGTTTCCACCCCCATGCTTCACAGTAGGTATGGTGTTCTTTGGATGCAACTCAGCATTCTTGTCCTCCAAACACGACGAGTTGAGTTTTTACCAAAAAGTTCTATTTTGGTTTCATCTGACCATATGACATTCTCCCAATCCTCTTCAGGATCATCCAAATGCACTCTAGCAAACTTCAGACGGGCCTGGACATGTACTGGCTTAAGCAGGGGGGACACGTCTGGCACTGCAGGATTTGAGTCCCTGGCGGCATAGTGTGTTTACTGATGGTAGGCTTTGTTACTTTGGTCCCAGCTCTCTGCAGGTCATTCACTAGGTCCCCCCGTGTGGTTCTGGGATTTTTGCTCACTGTTCTTGTGATCATTTTGACCCCACGGGGTGAGATCTTGCGTGGAGCCCCAGATCGATTGATATTATCAGTGGTCTTGTATGTCTTCCATTTCCTAATAATTGCTCCCACAGTTGATTTCTTCAAACCAAGCTGCTTACCTATTGCAGATTCAGTCTTCCCAGCCTGGTGCAGGTCTACAATTTTGTTTCTGGTGTCCTTTGACAGCTCTTTGGTCTTGGCCATAGTGGAGTTTGGAGTGTGACTGTTTGAGGTTGTGGACAGGTGTCTTTTATACTGATAACAAGTTCAAACAGGTGCCATTAATACAGGTAACGAGTGGAGGACAGAGGAGCCTCTTAAAGAAGAAGTTACAGGTCTGTGAGAGCCAGAAATCTTGCTTGTTTGTAGGTGACCAAATACTTTATTTTCCACCATAATTTGCAAATAAATTCATTAAAAATCCTACAATGTGATTTTCTGGAGAAAAAAAAATTCTCAATTTGTCTGTCATAGTTGACGTGTACCTATGATGAAAATTACAGGCCTCTCTCATCTTTTTAAGTGGGAGAACTTGCACAATTGGTGGCTGACTAAATACTTTTTTTCCCCACTGTAAAAAATGACTCAATCAAAACTATTTTTCACAAAAGGATGTTGGTAGGTTACCTAGACAGTATGTTCTGTTTTCTAACTCAAAATGTTTTTCTATTAGCCCTATTCAATGATTTATCTATTTTTTCTTTGTTCCTGTTTTTCTTCTAAGTATGTTACCTATGCAGATGGGTTTTGGTTTGTTCCAGGAGGGCTTGCTGTCTGACCCCATGATGCAGGTCAGAGTGGGATCTCCCTCCAGAGTGTATCCACTGTCACAGTTGTAGGTAGTGGCAGAACCCAGCTTCAGGTCAGCTCCAACCCTGGTACCGTTCCTCACCACCCCCGGCTCAAAGCATGACTCTCTAGGGTTCTCTGAGAGAGAGAGAGAGAGAGAGAGAGAGAGAGAGAGAGAGAGAGAGAGAGAGAGAGAGAGAGAGAGAGAGAGAGAGAGAGAGAGAGAGAGAGAGAGAGAGAGAGAGAGAGAGAGAGAGAGAGAGAGAGAGAGAGAGAGAGAGAGAGAGAGAGAGAGAGAGAGAGAGAGAGAGAGAGAGAGAGAGACAGAGACAGAGACAGAGAGAGAGAGAGAGAGAGAGAGAGAGAGAGAGAGAGAGAGAGGAGAGAGAGAGAGAGAGAGAGAGAGAGAGAGAGAGAGAGAGAGAGAGAGAGAGAGAGAGAGAGAGAGAGAGAGAGAGAGAGACAGAGAGAGAGAGAGAGAGAGAGAGAGAGAGAGAGAGAGAGAGAGAGAGAGAGAGAGAGAGAGAGAGAGAACAGTGTAAGATGTGTTAATCAGACTAGATAAGAATATACCATTTGATTTCAAGGGATATCTGCGTTGCGAGAAAGAGTGGGAGAGTTAGTTTGTCAAACTGGACAGACGAAGACAAGAACTCCCAGCTCAAAGTATGACTCTATGCTTCTCTGTGGATAGAGAGAGACAGTGTTGTAGATTATAACTCTATGGATGGAGAGACACAATGGTAGTGTTAGTTTGTTAATCAGACTTCACAATCAGGCTGAAGACCCCCGAACATACTAAGGAAATGACAGAAAAGAGACAGAATCACACAAGCAACTAGCCAAGAAATCAGACAGGAAATACAGTATGTAGAGATATATATCAACTAGCCAACAAATCAGACAGGAAATATGTAGAGTTATATATCAACTAGCCAACAAATCAGACAGGAAATATGTAGAGTTATATATCAACTAGCCAACAAATCAGACAGGAAATATGTAGAGTTATATAGCAACTAGCCAACAAATCAGACAGGAAATATGTAGAGTTATATATCAACTAGCCAACAAATCAGACAGGAAATATGTAGGGTTATATATCAACTAGCCAACAAATCAGACAGGAAATATGTAGAGTTATATAGCAACTAGCCAACAAATCAGACAGGAGTTAATATGCCAACAAATCAGACAGGAAATATGGTTATATAGCAACTAGCCAACAAATCAGACAGGAAATATGTAGGGTTATATATCAACTAGCCAACAAATCAGACAGGAAATATGTAGAGTTATATAGCAACTAACCAACAAATCAGACAGGAAATATGTAGGGTTATATAGCAACTAGCCAACAAATCAGACAGGAAATATGTAGGGTTATATAGCAACTAGCCAACAAATCAGACAGGAAATATGTAGAGTTATATATCAACTAGCCAACAAATCAGACAGGAAATATGTAGAGTTATATAGCAACTAGCCAACAAATCAGACAGGAAATATGTAGAGTTATATATCAACTAGCCAACAAATCAGACAGGAAATATGTAGAGTTATATATCAACTAGCCAACAAATCAGACAGGAAATATGTAGAGTTATATAGCAACTAGCCAACAAATCAGACAGGAAATATGTAGAGTTATATATCAACTAGCCAACAAATCAGACAGGAAATATGTAGAGTTATATAGCAACTAGCCAACAAATCAGACAGGAAATATGTAGAGTTATATAGCAACTAGCCAACAAATCAGACAGGAAATATGTAGACAGTTATATATCAACTAGCCAACAAATCAGACAGGAAATATGTAGAGTTATATAGCAACTAGCCAACAAATCAGACAGGAAATATGTAGAGTTATATAGCAACTAGCCAACAAATCAGACAGGAAATATGTAGAGTTATATATCAACTAGCCAACAAATCAGACAGGAAATATGTAGAGTGTAGGGTTATATAGCAACTAGCCAACAAATCAGACAGGAAATATGTAGAGTTATATAGCAACTAGCCAACAAATCAGACAGGAAATATGTAGAGTTATATAGCAACTAGCCAACAAATCAGACAGGAAATATGTAGAGTTATATATCAACTAGCCAACAAATCAGACAGGAAATATGTAGAGTTATATATCAACTAGCCAACAAATCAGACAGGAAATATGTAGAGTTATATAGCAACTAGCCAACAAATCAGACAGGAAATATGTAGAGTTATATAGCAACTAGCCAACAAATCAGACAGGAAATATATCAACTAGCCAAACAAATAGACAGAAATATTATATATCAACTAGCCAACAAATCAGACAGGAAATATGTAGAGTTATATATCAACTAGCCAACAAATCAGACAGGAAATATGTAGAGTTATATAGCAACTAGCCAACAAATCAGACAGGAAATATGTAGGGTTATATAGCAACTAGCCAACAAATCAGGAAATACAGGTTATAAGCAACTAGTCAGACAGGAAATATGTAGAGTTATAGTTATGTATAGCAACTAGCCAACAAATCAGACAGGAAATATGTAGAGTTATATAGCAACTAGCCAACAAATCAGACAGGAAATATGTGTGGGAACTGAAGACAGATGGTGTGATCTGATTTGATTTGATCATTTATTTTCTGTATGCGTCTCCATCCCTCCATCTCTCATCCCACCCCTCTCTCTCTCTCTCCTCTCTCCTCTCTCTCCTCTCTCCTCTCTCTCTCTCTCTCTCTGCTCTCTCTCTCTGCTCTCTCTCTCTCTCTCTCTCTCTCTCTCGTCTCTCTTCTCTCTCTCTCTCTCTCTCTCTTCTCTCTCTCCTCTTTCTCTCTCTCTCTCTCTCTCTCTCTCTCCTCTCTCTCTCTCTCTCTCCATCTCTCTCCCTCTCTCCCTCTCTCCATCGCTCTCCATCTCTCTCCATCTCTCACTCCCTCTCTCCATCTCCCTCCCTCTCTCCATCTCTCCCTCCTCTCTCCATCTCTCTCCCTCTCTCCATCTCTCTCCCTCTCCCTCCCTCTCTCCATCTCTCTCCCTCTCTCCCTCTCTCCATCTCCCTCCCTCTCTCCATCTCCCCCCCTCTCTCCATCTCTCTCCCTCTCTCCATCTCTCTCCCTCTCTCCCTCTCTCCATCTCCCTCCCTCTCTCCATCTCTCTCCCTCTCTCCATCTCCCTCCCTCTCTCCATCTCTCCCTCCCTCTCTCCATCTCCCTCCCTCTCTCCATCTCTCTCTCCATCTCTCTCCATCTCTCTCCCTCCCTCCCTCCATCTCTCCCTCCCTCCCTCCCTCTCTCCCTCCCTCTCTCCCTCTCTCCATATCCCTCCCTCTCTCCATCTCTCCCTCCCTCTCTCTCTCTAGCATTGACAGTACCCTCTCATCTTTGGCTGAAAGAGATAGGACTAGGGAGGCAAAAAAATCCCTCCACCTCTCCCTCCCTCTCTCCCCCTATCATCTCCACCTCTCCTTCCCTCTCTCCCCCTACCATCTCCACCTCTCCCTCCTCTCTCCCTCCCTCTCTCTCCCCCTACCATCTCCACCTCTCCTTCCCTCTCTCCCCCTACCATATCCACCTCTCCCTCCCTCTCTCCCCCTACCATCTTCACCTCTCCCTCCCTCTCTCCCCCTACCATCTCCACCTCTCCCTCCCTCTCTCCCCCTACCATCTCCACCTCTCCTTCCCTCTCTCCCCCTCTACCATCTCCATCCACCTCTCCTTCCCTCTCTCCCCCTATCATCTTCACCTCTCCCTTCCTCTCTCCCCCCTACCATCTCCACACTCTCTCCTCCTCCTCTCTCCCCCTACCATCTTCACCTCTCCCTCCCTCTCTCCCCCTACCATCTCCACCTCTCCCTCCCTCTCTCCCCCCCTACCATCTCCACCTCTCCCTCCCTCTCTCCCCCTACCATCTCCACCTCTCCTTCCCTCTCTCCCCCTACCATCTCCACCTCTCCCTCCCTCTCTCCCCCTACCATCTCCACCTCTCCCTCCCTCTCTCCCCCTAACCATCTCCACCTCACTCTGCTCTCCCTCCCTCTCTCCCCCTACCATCTCCACCTCTCCCTCCCCTCTCTCCCCCTACCAGCAGATCCCTCTCCACCTCTCCCTCCCTCTCTCCCCCTACCATCTCCACCTCTCCCTCCCTCTCTCCCCCTACCATCTCCACCTCTCCTTCCCTCTCTCCCCCTACCATCTCCACCTCTCCTTCCCTCTCTCCCCCTACCATCTCCACTCTCTCCTTCCCTCTCTCCCCCTACCATCTCATTCCACCTCTCCCTCCCTCTCTCCCCCTACCATCTCCACCTCTCCCTCCCTCTCTCCCCCTATCATCTCCACCTCTCACTGCATCTCTCTCCCTACCTCCCCTCCCATCTCTAACATGTAAAGGTACGGAGTCAGACAGACAGACAGACAGACAGGACAGGGACCTTATTGAGAGTGGCATCTGTCTGGCCCAAGGTCTGCGGAGAGTCGCATCACTCTGGCCCAAGGCCAGCTGAGAGTGGCATCACTCTGGCCCAAGGCCTGCTGAGAGTGGCATCACTCTGGCCCAAGGCCTGCTGAGAGTGGCATCACTCTGGCCCAAGGCCTGCTGAGAGTGGCATCAACGCACCTGGCCCAAGGCCTGCTGAGAGTGGCATCACTCTGGCACAAGGCCTGCTGAGAGTGGCATCACTCTGGCCCAAGGCCTGCTGAGTAAACACAATTGGTCATCTCAGGCCTAAGCCAGCATGTCTGTGTGTGAGTGTCTGTGTGTGTCTGTGTGTGAGTGTGTGTGTGTGGTTGTGTGTGTGTGTGTGTGTGTGTGTGTGTGTGTGTGTGTGTGTGTGTGTGTGTGTGTGTGTGTGTGTGTATGTGTGTGTGTGCACGTGTGTAGCAGACTGTACAAAGCTCCTAGCTATAGCCCTGAACCACAGATCAAAAAAACATTGACTATAAACATACCAGAGAAATGAGCTGCTCCATTTAGCTTCAACGTCACACATCAGACTTAAATAAACATGAGATTAATGTCCTAGTTGAATTTAGATATAATGGCCTCACCTGGAGAAAGCACAAGAAAAATGCCCTGTTCTCAATTTATACAAATAATGACCACAGAATGACTGGTCAGATTTTGCCCTGCACTCCTAAACAGTAAATGCAAGTAAGGTCAATTCAAAGACTAAGTTGTCGTGACCTGTTGCTAACGGGCCGTCTGGTTACTGTTGATATTGTTGTTGTGACCTGTTGCTAACGGGCCGTCTGGTTACTGTTGGTAATGATGTTGTGACCTGTTGCTAACGGGCCGTCTGGTTACCGTTGGTAATGATGTTGTGACCTGTTGCTAACGGGCTGTCTGGTTACTGTTGGTAATGTTGTTGTGACCTGTTGCTAATGGGCTGTCTGGTTACTATTGGTAATGATGTTGTGACCTGTTGCTAAGGGGCCGTCTGGTTACTG
>CM072221.1:73201160-73206160 GCA_036851935.1 Coregonus suidteri | reverse complement strand
AGAACAAGAATAGACTGACGAGTTTCAGAAAAAAAAAAGTTATTTTATTTTTAGCTTGTAATCGAACCCACAATTGCTGATGCTCCAGATACTCAACTAGTCTCAAGAAGGCCAGTTTTATTGCTTCTTTAATCAGCACAACAGTTTTCAGCTGTGCTAACATAATTGCAAAAGGGTTTTCTAATGATCAATTAGCCTTTTAAAATGATAAACTTGGATTAGCAAACACAACGTGCCATTGGAACACAGGACTGATGGTTGCTGATAATGGGCCTCTGTACGCCTATGTAGATATTCCATAAAAAACACAGCCGTTTCCAGGTACAATAGCCATTTACAACGTTAACAATGTCTACACTGTATTTCTGATCAATTTGATGTTTTTTAATGGACAAAAAAATTGCTTTTCTTTCAAAAACAAGGACATTTCTAAGTGACCCAAAACTTTGAACGGTAGTGTAATTGTGTCAGGTATTGGGTAAGGAGCATTCTAGACCATATGAACTAACCAGGGAATAACGTGGGTAAGGAGTATTCTAGACCATATGAACTGACCAGGGAATAACGTGGGTAAGGAGTATTCTAGACCATATGAACTGACCAGGGAATAACGTGGGTAAGGAGTATTCTAGACCATATGAACTGACCAGGGGAATAACGTGGGTAAGGAGTATTCTAGACCATATGAACTGACCAGGGAATAACGTGGGTAAGGAGTATTCTAGACCAAATGAAATGACCAGGGAATAACGTGGGTAAGGAGTATTCTAGACCATATGAACTGACCAGGGAATAACGTGGGTAAGGAGTATTCTAGACCATATGAACTGACCAGGGAATAACGTGGTAAGGAGCATTCTAGACCATATGAACTGACCAGGGAATAACGTGGGTAAGGAGCATTCTAGACCATATGAACTGACCAGGGAATAACGTGGGTAAGGAGTATTCTAGACCATATGAACTGACCAGAGGAATAACGTTGGGTAAGGAGTATTCTAGACCATATGAACTAACCAGGGAATAACGTGGGTAAGGAGTATTCTAGACCATATGAACTGACCAGGGAATAACGTGGGTAAGGAGTATTCTAGACCATATGAACTGACCAGGGAATAACGTGGGTAAGGAGTATTCTAGACCATATGAACTGACCAGGGAATAACGTGGGTAAGGAGTATTCTAGACCATATGAACTGACCAGGGAATAACGTGGGTAAGGAGCATTTCTAGACCATATGAACTGACCAGGGGAATAACGTGGGTAAGGAGTATTCTAGACCATATGAACTGACCAGGGAATAACGTGGGTAAGGAGTATTCTAGACCATATGAACTGACCAGGGAATAACGTGGGTAAGGAGTATTCTAGACCATATGAACTGACCAGGGAATAACGTGGGTAAGGAGTATTCTAGACCATATGAACTGACCAGGGAATAACGTGGGTAAGGAGTATTCTAGACCATATGAACTGACCAGGGAATAACGTGGGTAAGGAGTATTCTAGACCATATGAACTGACCAGGGAATAACGTGGGTAAGGAGTATTCTAGACCATATGAACTGACCAGGGAATAACGTGGGTAAGGAGTATTCTAGACCATATGAACTGACCAGGGAATAACGTGGGTGCTAATAACTCAGGCACATTGATATTAGTTGACATCAACATTCACACTGTCCATGCATGGGGGACAATCAAAACTTCGACTTGAAGTCTCCCATTGGCATCAATGCATGACAAAGTGAACATTTGATTTGACGTTAGGATGTAATTAGATGTAATTAGTGTCATGCTCACTGGTTGAAGTTGAGTGCGATGACGTAGTCAGGGGTGACAGAGACGGTCCAGTCACACTCTCGTCCGTGAGGATACGGCTCGGGGTACTCTGGGGACAGGATCAGCCCAGTGGGGCCCGTCAGGTTCCCCCCACATGGAGCTATGATACAGGAAGAGAGAGGAGAGGAAACACATGATTTACATTTTACGTCATTTAGCAGACGCTCTTATCCAGAGCGACTTACAGTTAGTTAGTGCATACATTATAATTTTTTCATACTGGCCCCCCGTGGGAATCGAACCCACAACCCTGGCGTTGCAAACACCATGCTCTACCAATTGAGCTACTTCCCTGCCGGCCATTCCCTCCCCTACCCTGGACGACGCTGGGCCAATTGTGCGCCGCCCCATGGGTCTCCCGTTCGCGGCCGGCTACGACAGAGCCTGGATTCGAACCAGGATCTCTAATGGCACAGCTAGCACTGCGATGCAGTGCCTTAGACCACTGCGCCACTCGGGAGACGATGGTCATGATGATACAGGAAGAGAGAGGAGAGGAAACATGATGATACAGGGAGAGAGAGGAGAGGAAATATGATGATACAGGGAGAGAGAGGAAACATGATGATACAGGGAGAGAGGGGAGAGGAAACATGATGATACAGGGAGAGAGAGAGGAAACATGATGATACAGGGAGAGAGGGGAGAGGAAACATGATGATACAGGGAGAGAGAGGAGACATGATGATACAGGGAGAGAGGAGACATGATGATACAGGGAGAGAGAGGAGAGGAAATATGATGATACAGGGAGAGAGAGGAGAGGAAACATGATGATACAGGGAGAGAGAGGAGACATGATGATACAGGGAGAGAGGAGAGGAAAACATGATGATACAGGGAGAGAGAGGAGAGGAGAGGAAACATGAATGATACAGGGAGAGAGGAGAGGAAACATGATGATACAGGAGAGAGAGAGGAGAGGCAACATGATGATACAGGGAGAGAGGAGAGGAGACATGATGATACAGGGAGAGAGAGGAGAGGCAACATGATGATACAGGGAGAGAGAGGAGACATGATGATACAGGGAGAGAGAGGAGACATGATGATACAGGGAGAGAGGAGAGGAAACATGATGATAGGAGAGAGGAGAGAAACATGATGATATATACAGAGAGAGGAGAGGAAACGATGATACAGGGAGAGAGAGGAGAAGAAACATGATGATACAGGGAGAGAGAGGAGAGGAAACATGATGATACAGGGAGAGAGAGGAGAGGAAACATGATGATACAGGGAGAGAGAGAGGAGAGGAAACATGATGATACAGGGAGAGAAAGGAGAGGAAACATGATGATACAGGGAGAGAGAGGAAACATGATGATACAGGGAGAGAGAGGAAAGGAAACATGATGATACAGGGAGAGAGAGGAGAGGAAACATGATGATACAGGGAGAGAGAGGAAACATGATGATACAGGGAGATTAGAGAGGAGACATGATGATGATACAGGGAGAGAGAGGAAACATGATGATACAGGGAGAGAGAGGAAAGGAAACATGATGATACAGGGAGAGAGAGGAGAGGAAACATGATGATACAGGGAGAGAGAGGAGAGGAAACATGATGATACAGGGAGAGAGAGGAAGGAAACATGATGATACAGGGAGAGAGAGGGGAAACATGATGATACAGGGAGAAAGAGGAGGAAACATGATGATACAGGGAGAGAGAGGAAACATGATGATACAGGGAGAGAGAGGAGAGGAAACATGATGATACAGGGAGAGAGAGGAAACATGATGATACAGGGAGAGAGAGGAAAGGGAAACATGATGATACAGGGAGAAAGAGGAGACATGATGATATAGGGAGAGAGAGGAAACATGATGATACAGGGAGAGAGAGGAGAGGAAACATGATGAACAGGGAGAGAGAGGAGAGGAAACATGATGATACAGGAGAGAGGAAGAGAGAGAGGAAAACATGAGAAGTAGAGGCTGATAAAAGAGAACAAGATCACATTATAAAGTATTTCCAATGATGTAGGAACAGTAAGGCACTGAAGAACCCATTTACCTGCTGAATCACACTTTCACAATCCTCGTCACCAGGCTAATCTGCTAACACATAGCAGACCGCTAGATGAGATTAAACTGTCACTAACTTCTGTGGGCATGTGGTTTTCCTATTGAGCTAAAAATAAAATATGCATTGTGGTGGGCTAAATCACCAGAAATCTCCTATATGGATAACTGACTAAATACCTGCAGGACCCAATCCCTTGGCTTCATGTGCTGAATTCTATTACCATAGCTAGCTCTAGCTTCTGAGGGTTTGTGGTTTGCTATCGAGCCAAACAGACTCCTGTGTGTATGCTGTATTGGGGTAAGTCACTAAAGAACTCCTTTGTGGATGGGGCCCAAACTGTATTTGACCAAGTCAGTGTAGTCAGAGCCCATATAATATATTTGGCTAAGTCAATAAAGGTGCCATTAAGCGGTTCAACAGTATTGAGACTCCGCTAATGCCTGTCGACATTAAACCCTGTTAGGTTTTCACCTGTGAACCTTTTGGAGCCAGGAACACCCACGACTCATGACCTTCTCCCTCTGTTTGTGTTTTCAAAGGAACGTTCAAACGAATTAATCCTGGCCCTAATTAAACAAGGAAGCTAATTACAATGTATTAATTGCTGTTGTTAACTAGCGACTCCCCCCTCTCTCTCTCTCTCTCTCTCTCCTTCTCTCTCTCTCTCTCTCTCTCTCTGTCTCTGTCTCTGTCTCTGTCTCTGTCTCTGTCTCTGTCTCTCTCTCTCTCTCTCTCTCTCTAAATCTCTCTCGCTCTCTCTCTGTCTCTGTCTCTGTCTCTCTCTCTCTCTCTCTCTCTCTCTGTCCCTGTCTCTGTCTCTGTCTCTGTCTCTGTCTCTCTCTCTCTCTCTCTCTCTCTCTGTACCCCTCTCTCTTCTCTCTCTCTCTCTCTCTCTCTGTCTCTGTCTCTTGTCTCTGTCTCTCTCTCTCTCTCTCTCTCTCTCTCTCTCTCTCTCTCTCTCTCTCTCTCTCTCTCTCTCTCTCTCTCTGTACCCCTCTCTCTCTCTCTCTCTCTCTCTCTCTCTCTCTCTCTCTCTCTCTCTCTCTCTCTCTCTCCGTACCCCTCTCTCTCTCTCTCTCTCTCTCTCTCTCTCTCTGTCTCTCTCTCTCTCTCTGTCTCGCT
>CM072221.1:73181160-73198660 GCA_036851935.1 Coregonus suidteri | reverse complement strand
GGTTAACATGTCTTACCTGTGCAGGTGGGGGGGTCAGGCTGCCAGAAGAAGCGGCTGATGATCTCTGTGCAGGTGATCTTGGTGGCCCCCTGCAGGACGTAACCGGGATCACACTGGAACAGCACACTGTCTCCAGGCTCCCTGCTGTCCCCACTACGAGTCCCGTTGGCGGGCAGACCGGGGTCGTTACATGACGTAGCAGTGGACACTGGAGACAGAGGGGGAAAGAAAATAATAATCAGATGGTAAGAAGACTGTCTCTTTCCTGCTGTACATAGGCAGTTCTAACTGAATCCTAATTGGAAATATTTTTCCAATTTTTGTACATAAAAAAGTACAATCATTTCTAGGTATGCAGAATAGCTGCTTCAACATATATCAATAAACAATATACATACACTAGAATATCAAAATGAACAGTTAGAATGAAGCTTTTAATAAATGTAGCGTCCATCCAAAACTCCCCCTGGGAACCATTGGCTGTAGCTACAATAAAGATGCATAGGTAACGTTGTGATCGAGTCCCAGCTCTTATACAGAACAATTCATTTAAAAGTTGGTTAACACTCATACATACCCCTTTTCCTTCCATTGCATACAATATATCATTCGACCTCTTACCAGAGAACTGCAGAGCGAAGCCCTGTTTGGAGGTGAAGAAGTCGGTGGTGAACTGGAGGCTGACGGCGTTGAAGGTGCTGTGGGCGTCAGGGGGAAGGGCCGAGCCGCTGAGCTCCCTCAGGAGGACCCCTCCGTCCTGGGGACCGTCCCAGATACGCAACACATCATGGACCTCCTCCGTATGGAATACCAGGAAGTGGAGACTATGGAGAGAGGAAGAGGAGTTAGTCATGGAGGCAACGGGGAGGAGAGGGGAAGTACAGATAGGAAAAACAGAAGAATTAGATAAGATCAAGAGGGGACAATTCAGTGTCATTGAAGAGGGGGGGGGGGGGGGGGGTTGGAGAGGTGGAGAGGTGGAGAGGTGGAGAGGTGGAGAGAAGAGAGGAGGAGAGGAGGAGAGGAGGAGAAGAGGAGGTGAGAAGAGAGGAAGTGAGAGAAGAGAGGAGGAGAGGAGGTGAGAGAAGAGAGGAGGAGAGGAGGAGAGGAGATGAGAAGAGAGGAGGAGAGGAGGAGGAGAGGAGGTGAGAGAAGAGAGGAGGAGAGGAGGGAGAGGAGATAAGAAGAGAGGAGGAGAGGAGGAGGAGCGGAGGTGAGAGAAGAGAGGAGGAGAGGAGGTGAGAGAAGAGAGGAGGAGAGGAGGAGAGGAGGAGGAGAGGAGGCGAGAGAAGAGAGGAGGAGAGGAGGAGAGGAGGAGAGAAGAGAGGAAAGGAGGAGGAGAGGAGGTGAGAAGAGAGGAGGAGAGGAGGTGAGAGAAGAGAGGAGGAGAGGAGGGGAGGAGGAGAGGAGGTGAGAAGAGAGGAGGTGAGAGAGGAGGTGGAGAGGAGGTGAGAGAAGAGAGGAGGAGAGGGAGGAGAGGAGGAGAGGAGGAGAGGAGGAGGAGAGGAGGTGAGAGGAGGAGAGGAGGAGGAGAGGATGTGAGAAGAGAGGAGGAGAGGAGGAGAGGAGGAAAGGAGGTGAGAGAAGAGAGGAGGAGAGGAGGAGAGGAGGAGGAGAGGAGATGAGAGAAGAGAGGAGGAGAGGAGGAGAGGAGGAGAGGAGGAGAGGAGGTGAGAAGAGAGGAGGAGAGGAGAGGAGGAGAGGAGGAGAGGAGGTGAGAAGAGAGGAGGAGAGGAGGGTGAGAGAAGAGAGGAGGAGAGGAGGAGAGGAGGAGGAGAGGAGGCGAGAGAAGAGAGGAGGAGAGGAGGAGAGGAGGAGAGAAGAGAGGAAAAGGAGGAGGAGAGGAGGTGAGAAGAGAGGAGGAGAGGAGGTGAGAGAAGAGAGGGAGGAGAGGAGGGGAGGAGGAGAGGAGGTGAGAAGAGAGGAGGTGAGAGAGGAGGTGGAGAGGAGGTGAGAGAAGAGAGGAGGAGAGGAGGAGAGGAGGAGAGGAGGAGAGGAGGAGGAGAGGAGGTGAGAGGAGGAGAGGAGGAGGGAGGATGTGAGAAGAGAGGAGGAGAGGAGGAGAGGAGGAGAGGAGGTGAGGAGAGAGGAGGAGAGGAGGAGAGGAGGAGGAGAGGAGATGAGAGAAGAGAGGAGGAGAGGAGGAGAGGAGGAGAGGAGGAGAGGAGGAGAGGAGGTGAGAAGAGAGGAGAGGAGAGGAGGAGAGGAGGAGAGGAGGTGAGAAGAGAGGAGGAGAGGAGGAGAGGAGGAGAGGAGGTGAGAAGAGAGGAGGAGAGGAGGAGAGGAGGAGAGGAGGTGAGAAGAGAGGAGAGGAGAAGAGGAGGTGAGGAGGTGAGAAGAGAGGAGAAGAGGAGGTGAGAAGAGAGGAGGAGAGGAGGAGAGGAGGAGAGGAGGTGAGAAGAGAGGAGGAGAGGAGGAGAGGAGGAGAGAAGGAGAGGAGGTAAGAAGAGAGGAGGAGAGGAGGAGAGGAGGTGAGGAGGTGAGAAGAGAGGAGGAGAGGAGGAGAGGAGGAGAGGAGGTGAGAAGAGAGGAGGAGAGGAGGTGAGGAGGTGAGAAGATAGGATAAAAGAGGGAAAAGGAGTGATTGTAAAGAGGAGGAGGAGAGGAGGAGAGGAGGAGGAGAGGAGATGAGAAGAGAGGAGGAGAGGAGGTGAGAGAAGAGAGTAGGAGAGGAGGAGAGGAGGAGAGGAGGTGAGAAGAGAGGAGGTGAGAGAGGAGGTGGAGAGGTGAGAGAAGAGAGGAGGAGAGGAGAGGAGGAGAGGAGGGGGAGAGGAGGTGAGAGGAGGTGAGGAGGAGGAGAGGAGGAGAGGAGGTGAGAGAAGAGAGGAGGAGAGGAGGAGAGGAGGTGAGAAGAGAGGAGGAGAGGAGGAGAGGAGGAGAGGAGGAGAGGAGGAGAGAAGAGAGGAGGAGGAGGAGAGGGGGTGACGAGGTGAGAAGAGAGGAGGAGAGGAGGTAAGAAGAGAGGAGGAGAGGAGGAGAGGAGGAGAGGCGGTGAGAAGAGAGGAGGAGAGGAGGAGAGGAGGAGAGGAGGTGAGAAGAGAGGAGGAGAGGAGGAGAGGAGGTGAGGAGGTGAGAAGAGAGGAGGAGAGGAGGAGAGGAGGAGAGGAGGTGAGAAGAGAGGAGGAGAGGAGGAGAGGAGGTGAGGAGGTGAGGAGGAGGAGAGGAGGTGAGAGGAGGAGAGGAGGAGGAGAGGAGGTGAGAAGAGAGGAGGAGAGGAGGAGAGGAGGAGAGGAGGTGAGAAGAGAGGAGGAGAGGAGGAGAGGAGGAGAGGAGGAGAGAAGATAGGATAAAAGAGGGAAAAGGAGTGATTGTAAAGAGGAGGAGGAGAGGAGGAGAGGAGGAGGAGAGGAGGTGAGAAGAGAGGAGGAGAGAGGAGGTGAGAGGGAAGAGAGTAGGAGAGGAGGAGAGGAGGAGAGGAGGTGAGAAGAGAGGAGGGAGAGGAGAAGAGGAGGAGAGGAGGTGAGAAGAGAAGAGGAGAGGAGGAGAGGAGGAGAGGAGGTGAGAAGAGAGGAGGAGAGGAGAAGAGGAGGTGAGGAGGTGAGAAGAGAGGAGGAGAGGAGGTGAGAAGAGAGGAGGAGAGGAGGAGAGGAGGAGAGGAGGAGAGGAGGTGAGAAGAGAGGAGGAGAGGAGGAGAGGAGGAGAGAAGGAGAGGAGGAGGAGAGGAGATGAGAGAAGAGAGGAGGAGAGGAGGAGAGAAGGAGAGGAGGAGAGGAGGAGAGGAGGTGAGAAGAGAGGAGGAGAGGAGGAGAGGAGGAGAGGAGGTGAGAAGAGAAGAGGAGAGGAGGAGAGGAGGTGAGAAGAGAGGAGGAGAGGAGAAGAGGAGGTGAGGAGGGTGAGAAGAGAAGAGGAGAGGAGGAGAGGAGGAGAGGAGGTGAGAAGAGAGGAGGAGAGGAGAAGAGGAGGTGAGGAGGTGAGAAGAGAGGAGGAGAGGAGGTGAGAAGAGAGGAGGAGAGGAGGAGAGGAGGAGAGGAGGAGAGGAGGTGAGAAGAGAGGAGGAGAGGAGGAGAGGAGGAGAGAAGGAGAGGAGGAGGAGAGGAGATGAGAGAAGAGAGGAGGAGAGGAGGAGAGGAGGAGAGGAGAGGAGGTGAGAAGAGAGGAGGAGAGGAGGAGAGGAGGAGAGGAGGTGAGAGAAGAGAGGAGAGGAGAGGAGGAGAGGAGGTGAGAAGAGAGGAGGAGAGGAGAAGAGGAGATGAGGAGGTGAGAAGAGAGGAGGAGAGGAGGTGAGAAGAGAGGAGGAGAGGAGGAGAGGAGGAGAGGAGGTGAGAAGAGAGGAGGAGAGGAGGAGAGAAGGAGAGGAGGAGAGGAGGAGAGGAGGTGAGAGAAGAGAGAGGAGGAGGAGAGGAGAGGAGGAGAGGAGGTGAGAGAAGAGAGGAGGAGAGGAGGAGGAGAGGAGATGAGAGAAGAGAGGAGGAGAGGAGGAGAGGAGGAGAGGAGGAGAGGAGGTGAGAAGAGAGGAGGAGAGGAGGAGAGGAGGAGAGGAGGTGAGAAGAGAAGAGGAGAGGAGGAGAGGAGGAGAGGAGGTGAGAAGAGAGGAGGAGAGGAGAAGAGGAGGTGAGGAGGTGAGAAGAGAGGAGGAGAGGAGGTGAGAAGAGAGGAGGAGAGAGAGGAGAGGAGGAGAGGAGGAGAGGAGGAGAGGAGGTGAGAAGAGAGGAGGAGAGGAGGAGAGGAGGAGAGAAGGAGGGGAGGTAAGAAGAGAGGAGGAGAGGAGGAGAGGAGGTGAGGAGGTGAGAAGAGAGGAGGAGAGGAGGAGGAGAGGAGGAGAGAAGATAGGATAAAAGAGGGAAAAGGAGTGATTGTAAAGAGGAGGAGGAGAGGAGGAGAGGAGGAGGAGAGGAGGTGAGAAGAGAGGAGGAGAGGAGGTGAGAGAAGAGAGGAGGAGAGGAGGAGAGGAGGAGAGGAGGAGAGGAGGTGAGAAGAGAGGAGGTGAGAGAGGAGGTGGAGAGGTGAGAGAAGAGAGGAGGAGAGGAGAGGAGGAGAGGAGGGGGAGAGGAGGTGAGAGGAGGAGAGGAGGAGAGGAGGAGAGGAGGAGAGGAGGAGAGGAGGTGAGAGGAGAGGGAGGAGGAGAGGAGGAGAGGAGGTGAGAAGAGAGGAGGAGAGGAGGAGAGGAGGAGAGGAGGAGAGAAGAGAGGAGGAGAGGAGGAGAGGAGGAGAGGAGGAGAGGAGGTGAGGAGGTGAGAAGAGAGTAGGAGAGGAGGTAAGAAGAGAGGAGGAGAGGAGGAGAGGAGGAGAGGAGGAAGAGGAGGTGAGAAGAGAGAGGAGGAGAGGAGGAGAGGAGGAGAGGAGGAGAGGAGGTGAGAGGAGAGGAGGTGAGGAGTTGAGAAGAGAGGAGGAGAGGAGGAGAGGAGGAGAGGAGGAGAGGAGGTGAGAAGAGAGGAGGAGAGGAGGAGAGGAGGTGAGGAGGTGAGGTTGGAAGATGGAAGGAATGAGGCTGACACCATGATTCAACATACTGTATGTATTTTCCCAGTCAACACAACCTAACAATTCACTTTTATAGTCCCAGTCTAGAAAACCTAACCAGAAACGAAAGACAATACTCTCAGCATTCTTCAGTAGCAGACCAGTGTTGGTTAGGAGATATACAGTGCCTTGCAAAAGTATTCACCCCCCCCTTGGCATTTTTTTCCTCCTATTTTGTTGCATTACAACCTGTAATTTAAATGGATTTTTGTTTGGATGTCATGTAATGGACATACACAAAATAGTCCAAATTGGTGAAGTGAAATTAAAAACTAAAATAAACAAAAAAATAAATTACGGAAAAGTAGTGCGTGCAAATGTATTCACCCCCTTTGCTATGAAGCCCCTAAATAAGATCTGGTGCAAACAATTACCTTCAGAAGTCACATAATTAGTTAAATAAAGTCCACCTGTGTGCAATCTAATTGTCACATGATCTGTCAGATGATCTCAGTATGTATACACCTGTTCTGAAAGGCCCCAGAGTCTGCAACACCACCAAGCGGCACCATGAAGACCAAGGAGCTCTCCAAACAGGTCAGGGACAAAGTTGTTGAGAAGTACAGATCAGGGTTGGGTTGAACATCCCACGGAGCACCATTAAATCCATTCCCCCCAAAAATTGAAAGAATATGGCACCACAACAAACCTGCCAATAGAGGGCCGCCCACCAAAACTCACGGACCAGGCAAGGAGGGCATTAATCAGAGAGGCAACAAAGAGACCAAAGATAACCCTGAAGGAGCTTTAAAGCTCCATAGCGGAGATTGGAGTATCTGTCCATAGGACCACTTTAAGCTGTACACTCCACAGAGCTGGGCTTTACGGAAGAGTGGCCAGAAAAAAGAAGCCATTGCTTACAGAGAAAAATAAGCAAACGTGTTTGGTGTTCACCAAAAGGCATGTGGGAGACTCCCCAAACATATGGAAGAAGGTACTCTGGTCAGATAAGACTAAAATTGAGCTTTTTGGCCATCAAGAAAAACGCTATTTCTGGCGCAAACCCAACACCTCTCATCACCCCGAGAACACCATCCCCA
This sequence comes from Coregonus suidteri, assembly GCA_036851935.1. Classification (NCBI taxonomy): domain Eukaryota; kingdom Metazoa; phylum Chordata; class Actinopteri; order Salmoniformes; family Salmonidae; genus Coregonus; species Coregonus suidteri. Next base: position 73,192,160 of record CM072221.1, on the reverse strand, counting down.
CAGTGAAGCATGGTGGTGGCAGCATCATGCTGTGGGGATGGTTTTCATTGGCAGGGACTGGGAAACTGGTCAGAATTGAAGGAATGATGGATGGCGCTAAATACAGGGAAATTATTGAGGGAAACCTGTTTCAGTCTTCCAGAGATTTGAGACTGGGACGGAGGTTCACCTTCCAGCAGGACAATTACCCCAAGCATATAGCTAAAGCAACAGTTGAGTCGTTTAAGGGGAAACATTTAAATGTCTTGGAATGGCCTAGTCAAAGCCCAGACCTCAATCCAATTGAGAATCTGTGGTATGACTTAAAGATTGCAGCAAAATAGGAAAAATGCCAAGGGGGGTGAATACTTTCGTAAACCACTGTATGAAACATAGAGAGGAGCTGGATCAGATAATATCAAGGAGATGGATCAGATAATATCAAGGAGCTGGATAAGATAATATCAAGGAGCTGGATCAGATAATATCAAGGAGCTGGATCAGATAATATCAAGGAGATGGGACAGATAATATCAAGGAGCTGGGACAGATAATATCAAGGAGCTGGATCAGATAATATCAAGGAGCTGGATCAGATAATATCAAGGAGCTGGATCAGATAATATCAAGGAGCTGGATCAGATAATATCAAGGAGATGGGACAGATAATATCAAGGAGCTGGGACAGATAATATCAAGGAGCTGGATCAGATAATATCAAGGAGTTGGATCAGATAATATCAAGGAGATGGATCAGTCAATATCAAGGAGCTGGGACAGATAATATCAAGGAGATGGATCAGATAATATCAAGGAGCTGGGACAGATAATATCAAGGAGCTGGATCTAATTGGTAACACAATGGGTGTATAAACTGGTGCTTAGAATGGCACAGTAACGTTTTTGATACTTCAAAGTTGGCAGTCATACAAGGCACAGCTTTTCACCTCGTTCCCTTCATGTGAACGTAACATTTAGGCTGCACCTCGACTCCAGGTTGGTTGAGGTCATTGTCAAAGTTAGCAGGCACCAAGGTCCTGCAGGTGGTAATGTCACGACTTCCTCCGAAGCTGCCTCCCCTCCTTGTATTGGCAGGTTTCGGCGTTCGTCGTCACCGGCCTTCTAGCCACTGCCGCTCCATATCTCATCATTCCATTTGTCTTGTCTTGTCATTTACACACACCTGGTTCATATTCCCCTCATTAGTATGTGTTTAAATGTTCCCTCTGTCCACCCTTGTCCTTGTGGGTGATTGTTCTTTGTGAGGATTAGTAGCTCGGTTGAGATCAAGTTTTTGGTTTGCCGGGGTATTTTCCCTGTGTGCATGTTTGTTCAAGTGCGCCTGTTTTGCGCACTGGACTGGTTAAACTGGATTACGGAATAAACTGTATACTGTGATTTACCCTCCTGCGCCTGACTCCTTCAAATCACGCATCACAGGTAAGATGGCAGCAGATGTAATGTACGCAGACTGTGCCATGAAATGACAGGGAGACATTACAGGGAACATCACGTTATTGGTAATCCCTTTAGTGAATGAAATGCACCGGCAATGGAAGCCTTCCCACTTTCACCGGACTACCACACACATACCAATGGCTAACACACATCACCATGGCTTACAGATGTAGGATCTTAATTTGATTACACTTTTCTTGCTGAGAATTTTCCTGCACAGCAGGAAATGCAAACTTGCAGTGTATTTGAGTTTAAAAAGGCTTTGAAATTTCCAATTTGAAATTTCAGAATTGGTTTGCCCTAAAGAAAAATGTATCAACCCCTACAAATAGTCCATTATTTATCATCCACATAATAATTCACAATTCCTTTTACTGCAGGATTATTTTCCTACTGTAGCAAACTGGCTCAAATTAATCAGTTCAGTTAATTAGTAAAGATTCTCCGTCCAATTTTTTTCATGCGTGTCTCTCCCTCGCTTGTTGCTAAACCCAGAGGGAGGAGGAGGAGGAGGAGGAAGGTACAGTATGTAAACATTACTAAAGTGACCAGTGTTCAATGACTCTATGTATCACCGAGGATCTAAACTTAACCTTGCGTAAAACCCTAGATGCAGTCACATCGCTAAAAACAAAAAACATTTGTCACAAGAAATTAGCTCCCTGGTATACAGAAAATACCCGAGCCCTGAAGCAGGCTTCCAGAAAATTGGAACGGAAATGGCGCTCCACCAAATTTTTGATAGTGTCGCAAAGCTAACTAAAAAGCAACATTCACCAAGTGAGGATGGCCTTCACTTCAGCAGTGATGAAATCATGAACTTATTTGAAGAAAAGATAATGATCATTAGAAAGCAAAAGTAACGGACTTCTCTTTGAATATGCATATTTCTTCAAAACTCCCGAGTCTGCACAGAACTGCCAGGACCTCGGACCAATGGAGACACTCAAGTTTTTAAAATCCTGTATCTCTCGACACATTCACGAAAATAGTCATGGCCTCTAAACCTTCCAGCTCCCTACTGGACCCTATTCCAACTAAACTACTGAAAGAGCTACTTGCTGTGCTTGCCCCTCCTACAGTATGTTGAATGTGATGAATGTCTCCCTATCCACTGGATGTGAACCAAACTCACTAAAACTGGCAGTAATAGAGCCTCTCCTAAAAAAGCCAAACCTTGACCCCAATATTTTTTTTTTACTACTGGCCCATATCAAACCTCCCATTCCTACTACTGGCCCATATCAAACCTCCCATTCCTACTACTGGCCCATATCAAACCTCCCATTCCTACTACTGGCCCATATCAAACCTCCCATTCCTCTCAAAAATGTAAGACAAAAAGCTGTTGTGCAGCAACTCACTGCCTTCCTGAAGACAAAAAATGTATACAAAACGCTTCAGTCTGGTTTTAGACCCCATCATAGTACTTAGACCGCACTCGTGAAGGTGGTCAATTACCTTTTAATGGCGTCAGACCAAGGCTCTGAGTCTGTCCTCGTGCTCCTCGTCGGCCTTTGTTTTGACACCATCGATCACCACATTCTTTTGGAGAGATTGGAAACCCTAATTGGTCTATGCGGAGAAGTTATTGTCTGGTTTAGATCTTATCTGTCTGGAAAGATATCTGTTTTTCTCTGTGGATGATTTGTCCTCTGACAAATCAATGGTAAGTTGCGGTGTTCCTCAAGGTGCCGTTTTAGGACCACTATTGTTTTCACTATGTATTCTACCTCTCGGTGATGTCATTCGGAAACAGAATGTCACCTTTCACTGCTATGCGGACGACACACAGCTGTACATTTTGATGAAACATGGTGAAGCCCCAAAATTGCCTACTCTGGAAGCCTGTGTCTCAGACACAAGGAAGTGGATGGCATATTTGTTTTTTTACTTTTAAAGTCGGACAAAACAGAGATGCTAGTTCTAGGTCCCAAGAAACAAAGATATCTGCTATTTGTTCTGACAATTAATCTCGATGGTTGTACAGTCACAAATAAAACTGTGAAGGACCTTGGCGTTACTCTAGACCCTGATCTCTCCTTTGACGAACATATCAAAAATATTTCAGGAGCAGCTTTTTTCCATCTTCATAACATTGCAAACAATCTGAAACGTTTTGTCCAGAATCTTGACTAGAACCAACATTTTTTATCATACTCCAGTATATACTCCAGTACTAGGCTTCCTGTTAAGGCTAGGGCTGATTTCAAGGTTTTACTGCTAACCTACAAAGCATTACATGGACTTGCTCTTGCATAGCTCTCCGATTTGGTCCTGCCATACATACCTACACGTACGCTACGGTCACAAGACGCAGGCCTCCTTATTGTCCCTAGAATTTCTAAGCAAACAACTGGAGGCAGGGCTTTCTCCTATGGAGCTACATTTTTATGGAAGGGGCTGCCGATCCATGTGAGAGACGCAGACTCGGTCTCGACCTTTAAGTCTTTACTGAAGACTCATCTCTTCAGTAGGTCCTCTGATTGAGTGTAGTCTGGCCCAGAGGTGCGAAGGTGAATGGCAAGACACTGGAGTGACGAACCATACTTTCTGTCTCTGCCTGGCCGGCTCCCCTCTCTCAACTGGGATTCTCTGCCTCTGACCCTATTACGGGGGCTGAGTCACTGGCTTACTAGTGCTCTCCCATGCCGTCCCTAGGAGGGGTGCATCATGTCATGCCAGGCTTTTTTCACTATACTCGACTTGAGTGGGTTGAGTCACTGACGTGATCTTCCTGTCCGGTTTTGCACCCCCTTGGGCTCATGCGGTCCTCATGTGGTCCTCTGTAGCTCAATTGGTAGAGCATGGTGCTTGTAACGCCAGGGTAGTGGGTTCGATCCCCGGGACCACCCATACGTAAAAATGTATGCACACATGACTGTAAGTCGCTTTGGATAAAAGCATCTGCTAAATGGCATATTATTTATTTATTTATTATATTATGCGGTGGGGGAGATCTTTGTGGGCTATACTCAGCCTTGTCTCAGGGTAGTAGGTTGGTGGTCTGTTGATATCCCTCTGGTGGTGTGGGGGCTGTGCTTTGGCAAAGTGGGTGGGGTTATATCCTGCCTGGTTGGCCCTGCCCGGGGATATTGTCAGACGGGGCCTCAGTGTCCCCCGACTCCACCTGTCTCAGTCTCCAGTAGCTATGTTGCAATAGTCTATGTACCGGGGGGCTAAGATCAGTCTCTCGTATCTGGTGTAATTCTCCTGTCTTATCTGGTGTCCTGTGTGATATTAAGTATGCTCTCCAATGCTCAAGAAGGAAAGGAGGGAGGGAGTTATGAAACAAGAACAGAGAAATCAGGTTTGCGCATTATAGGCATGTTGAAGACAAAGGGAGAAAGAGAGATTTGGGTTTTGCGTTTGGCTGGTCAAAGTAGACGTGTGCTACATGCTAGGGTAACTGGTTCTTTCAGCTAATCAACCTCTGCTTTTCCCCTCTCTCTCTCTCTCTCTCTCTCTCGCTCTCTCGCTCTCTCTTCCAATCTCTGTCTTCCCTTCTATCTCTCGTTATTTCTCAATAACCTAATTAGAGCTTGGAGGAAACCATGAAAGATAGCCTCTCTTCTTATTGCTAATATTCAGGTCCTTTGTAATATCAAACTCCTTTCACATTAAGCTCCTGACAGCCTTCATAATGAGGGGGATTGTTATGGCAGGGATTGTGTGATTGTGAATCACACACTAAGCTGAGGGATCAGTTGGTCTACAGATCCAGATGTGAATCACACTAGGCTGAGTGACCAGTTGGTCTACAAATCCAGATGTGACTCACACTAGGCTGAGGGATCAGTTAGTCTACAGATCCAGATGTGAATCACACTAGGCTGAGTGACCAGTCAGTCTACAGATCCAGATGTGAATCACACTCTAGGCTGAGTGACCTGTTAGTTTACAGATCCAGATGGGAATCACACTCTAGGCTGAGAGACCAGTTGGTCTACAGATCAAATTAACACACATTCACAGACACACACACACACACACCGGACCTTCTTATCTTATAGCTCAATGACGGCAGACTAAATATTAAGCTAAAAATAAAGGTCCAAAATTGGCCTGAGACCTGCTCGTGAAGGACGAGAGGAACGGAGTGAGGGCGTGAGAGAAGGAGAGACTGTGGTGAGGGTGGTGAGAGGGGTGAGATGTGTGGTGAGGTGTCTGATAAACAGCCCAATTAAAATGACTGACCAATTACAGGCCCTCTCTGCAGCGGACAGATTTCACACCAAACGAGCGCCCATTACCGAGGACGCCTGTCCACTCATTAACTAACAACACCAGAGGAGGAGGGAGGTCATGCACTCAGACGCACACAGACACAGACAGACGCACACACACAGACAGACGCACACACACACACACACACACACACAAACAAACAGAAACACACACAAGCACAAACACACACACATCACTGCTTTGTGAAGCCCAATACTCCAAAGAGATATCCTTCATCCACCACTGAATCAACAACACTAACAAACAGTAAACAGGAGGAGTAGGAGGAGTAGGAGGAGTAGGAGGAGTAGGAGGAGTAGGAGGAGGGAGGAGGAGGAGGAGGAGGAGGAGAACTGAGTTAATGAACTGACCACATGGAGGAGGAGGAGGAGGAGGAGGAGGAGGAGGAGGAGGAGGGGAACTGAGTTAAGGTACTGACCTGATGGTGCTTCCCGGGGCAGCTTCGATGCTCCAGACACAGTGCAGGTTATGTTCATATGGAGCTGGGTAACCTGGAGACAATATACGACCTGTAGGCTCATCCTTGATTGTCCCCCCACACTCCGCTAGAGAGAGAGAGAGAGAGAGAGAGAGAGAGAGAGAGAGAGAGAGAGAGAGAGAGAGAGAGAGAGAGAGAGAGAGAGAGGAGAGAGAGAGAGAGAGAGAGAGAGAGAGAGAGAGAGAGAGAGAGAGAGAGAGAGAGAGAGAGAAGAGAGAGAGAGAGAGAGAGAGAGGAGAGAGAGAGAGAGAGAGAGAGATGAGAGAGAGAGAGAGGAGAGAGAGAGAGAGAGAGAGAGAGAGAGAGAGAGAGAGAGAGAGAGAGAGAGAGAGAGAGAGAGAGAGAGAGAGAGAGAGAGAGAGAGAGAGAGAGAGAGAGAGAGAGAGAGAGAGAGAGAGAGAGAGACGAGAGAGAGAGAGAGAGAGAGAGAGAGAGAGAGAGAGAGAGAGAGAGAGAGAGAGAGAGAGAGAGAGAGAGAGAGAGAGAGAGAGAGAGAGAGAGAGAGAGAGAGAGAGAGAGAGGAGAGAGAGAGAGAGAGAGAGAGAGAGAGAGAGAGAGAGAGAGCAGAGTGAAAGAAGTTAGGTTAGTGATATTATGTTATTATAATACCGTAAGTTCAAGTGCTACTTTTAAGTTAAAAGCTTCCTTTAAGCCTTAATGAAATAGACAAAAAATGAATGTTATTGTGTGATTCATCACTTGTTTCTCCTCCATCTCATGTTATAAATGAAGAGGGACAGTGAAGTGACGGACAGGTGAATGCATATTCAATAGGAATGTGTACAACCCTAAATCCGTAAACATGGGCACCCTCATAGATATCATCCTGACTAATTTACCCTCTAAATACACATCCGCTGTCTTCAACCAGGATCTCAGCGATCACTGCCTTATTGCCTGCGTCCGTAACGGGTCCACGGTCAAATGACCACCCCTCATCACTGTCAAACGCTCCCTAAAACACTTTAGCGAGCAGGCCTTCCTAATGGACCTGGCCAGGTATCCTGGATGGATATCGATCTCATTCCGTCAGTAGAGGATGCCTGGTTGTTCTTTAAACGTGCTTTCCTCTCAATCTTAAATAAGTATGCCCCATTCAAAAAATTCAGAACTAAGAACAGATATAGCCCCTGGTTCTCCTCAGACTTGACTGCCCTTGACCAGCACAAAAACATCCTGTGGCGTACTGCATTAGCATCGAATAGCCCCCGCTTCTCAGGAAAGTCAGGAACCAGAATCAGTTAGGAAAGCAAAGGCTAGCTTTTTCAAACAGAAATGTGCATCCTGTAGCACTAACTCCAAAAGGTTTTGGGACACTGTAAAGTCCATGGAGAATAAGAGCACCTCCTCCCAGCTACCCATTGCACTGAGGCTAGGAAACACTATCACCACCGATAAATCTACAATAATCGAGAATTTCAACAAGCATTTTGCTACGGCTGGCCATGTTTTCCACCTGGCTACCACTACCCCGGCCACCAGCTTCGCACCCTCTGCTGCAACTTGCCCGTGCCCCCCCCCCCCCCGCTTCTCCTTCACACAAATTCAGACAGCTGATGTTCTGAAAGAGCTGCAAAATCTGGACCCCTACAAATCAGCTGGGCTAGACAATCTGGACCCTTTCTTTCTAAAAATAGCCGCCGAAATTTTCGCAACCCCTATTACTAGCCTGTTCAACCTCTCTTTCGTAACGTCTGAGATCCCCAGAGATTGGAAAGCTGCCGCGGTCATCCCCCTCTTCAAAGGGGGTGACACTCTAGATCCAAACTGTTACAGACCTATATCCATCCTGCCCTGCCTTTCGAAAGTTTTTGAAAAGCCAAGTTAAAAAACAGATCACCAACCATTTCGAATCCCACCGTACCTTCTCCGCTATGCTATCCGGTTTCCGAGCTGGTCATGGGTGCACCTCAGCCACGCTCAAGGTCCTAAACGATATTATAACCGCGATCGATAATAGACAGTACTGTGCAGCCATCTTCATCGACCTGGCCAAGGCTTTCGACTCTGTCAACCACCGCATTCTTATTGGCAGACTAAATAGCCTTGGTTTCTCAAATGACTGCCTCGCCTGGTTCACCAACTACTTCTCAGATAGTTCAATGTGTCAAATCGGAGGGCCTGCTGTCTGGATCTATGGCCGTCTCTATGGGGGTGCCACAGGGTTCAATTCTTGGGCCGACTCTATTCTCCATGTATATCAATAATGTCGCTCTTGCTGCTGGTGACTCTCAGATTCACCTCTACGCAGACGACACCATTTTGTATACATCTGGCCCTTCATTGGACATTGTGTTAACAAACCTCCAAACGAGCTTCAATGCCATACAACACTCCTTCCGTAGCCTCCAACTGCTCTTAAACACTAGTGAAACTAAATGCATGCTCTTCAATCGAATGCTAGTGGCACCCGCCCACCCGACTAGAATCACTACTCTCGACGGGTCTGACCTAGAGTATGTGGACAACTACAAATACCTAGGTGTCTGGTTAGACTGTAATCTCCCCTTCCAGACTCACATTAAGCATCTCCAATCCAAAGTTAAATCTAGAATCGGCTTCCTATTTCACAACAAAGCCTCCTTCACTCATGCTGCCAAACATGCCCTCGTAAAACTGACTATCCTACCGATCCTTGACTTCGGAGATGTCATTTACAAAATAGCCTCCAACACTCTACTCAGCAAATTGGATGTAGTCTATCACAGTGCCATCCGTTTTGTCACCAAAGCCCCATAAACTACCCACCACTGTGACCTGTACGCTCATGTTGGCTGGTCCTCACTACATATTCGTCGCCAAACCCACTGGCTCCAGGCCATCTATAAATCACTGCTAGGCAAATCCCGGCCTTATCTTAGCTCATTGGTCACCATAGCAACACCCACCCGTAGTATGCGCTCCAGCAGGTATATCTCACTGGTCATCCCCAAAGCCAACACCTCCTTTGGCCGCCATTCCTTCCAGTTCTCTGCTGCCAATGACTGGAACAAACTGTAAAAATCTCTGAAGCTGGAGACACTTATCTCCCTCACTAACTTTAAGCATCAGTTGTCAGAGCACCTTACCGATCACTGCACCTGTACACAGCCCATCTGAAATTAGCCCACCCAACTACCTCATCCCCATATTGTTATTTATTTTGCTCATTTGCACCCCAGTATCTCTATTTGCACATCATCTCTTGCACATCTCTCTTTCCAGTGTTAATACTAAATTGTAATTATTTTGCACTATGGCCTATTTATTGCCTTACCTCCATAACTTGCTACATTTGCAAGCACTGTTTATATATATTTTCTGTTGTATTATTGACTTTATGTTTTGTTTTACCCAATATGTAACTCTGTGTTGTTTTTTTTATCGCACTGCTTTGCTTTATCTTGGCCAGGTCGCAGTTGTAAATGAGAACTTGTTCTCAACTGCCTTACCTGGTTAAATAAAGGTGAAATAAAAAATAAGAAATAACAAAAATTGTTTTGGCTGATTTCATGGGTTACAGATGAAGAACAACCTGGTAGTGAGAGGAAGTCCCGTCGCGGGTAGTGGGAGGAAGTCCCGTCGCGGGTAGTGAGAGGAAGTCCCGTCGCGGGTAGTGGGAGGAAGTCCCGTCGCGGGTAGTGGGAGGAAGATGTAGTCAGTCCCGTTGCGGGTAGTGGGAGGAAGTCATGTTGCGGGTAGTGAGAGGAAGTCCCGTCGCGGGTAGTGGGAGGAAGTCCAGTCGCGGGTAGTGGAAGGAAGTCCCATCGCGGGTAGTGGGAGGAAGTCCCGTTGCGGGTAGTGGGAGGAAGTCCCGTTGCGGGTAGTGGGAGGAAGTCCCGTTGCGGGTAGTGGGAGGAAGTCCCGTTGCGGGTAGTTGGAGGAAGTCCCGTTGCGGGTAGTGGGAGGAAGTCCCGTTGCGGGTAGTAGGAGGAAGTCATGTTGCAGGTAGTGGGAGGAAAGTCCCGTCGCGGGTAGTGGGAGGAAGTTCATCGCGGGTAGTAGGAGGAAGTCATGTCGCAGGGAGTGGGAGGAAGTCCCGTTGCGGGTAGTGGGAGGAAGTCCCGTCGCGGGTATTGAGAGGAAGTACCGTCACGGATAGTAGGAGGAAGTTCCGTCGCGGGTAGTGGGAGGAAGTCCTGTCGCGGGTAGTGGGAGGAAGTTCCGTCGCGGGTAGTGGGAGGAAGTTCCGTCGCGGGTAGTGGGAGGAAGTCCTGTCGCGGGTAGTGAGAGGAAGTCCCGTCGCAGGTAGTGGGAGGAAGTCCCGTCGCGGGTAGTGGGAGGAAGTTCCGTCGCGGGTAGTGGGAGGAAGTCCTGTCGCGGGTAGTGGGAGGAAGTCCTGTCGCGGGTAGTGGGAGGAAGTTCCGTCGCAGGTAGTGGGAGGAAGTCCCGTCGCGGGTAGTGGGATGAAGTCCTGTCGCGGGTAGTGGGATGAAGTCTTGTCGCGGGTAGTGGGAGGAAGTCCTGTCGCGGGTAGTGGGAGGAAGTCCCGTCGCGGGTAGTGGGAGGAAGTCCTGTCGCGGGTAGTGGGAGGAAGTCCCGTCGCGGGTAGTGGGAGGAAGTCCTGTCGCTGGTAGTGGGAGGAAGTCCCGTCGCGGGTAGTGGGATGAAGTCTTGTCGCGGGTAGTGGGAGAGGAAGTCCCGTCGCGGGTAGTGGGAGAGGATGGAACTAGGTGAAAGTGGGCCGACATTCTACTAACATTTTCATCGATGAAACATCTGAACTCAATAAGTGTTTCTCTTCCCAAAACAAGAATCTGTTATGAAAACTGTGCACTCAATTTTATAGACTTGACGATTTGCCAAACGTTTTTAAATATTGTGTTGTTTATAAGGAGTGCAAGGTCAAATTGAGTTT
>CM072221.1:73146160-73176160 GCA_036851935.1 Coregonus suidteri | reverse complement strand
TAATATTTGGTACAGAAACCTTTTGTTTGCAATTACAGAGATCATACGTTTCCTGTAGGTCTTGGACCAGGTTTTGCACACACTGCCAGCAGGGATTTTGGCCCACTATCTCCCAAACAGACTTCACCAGATCCTTCAGGTTTTCGGGGCTGTTACTCGGGCAATACAGACTTTCAGCTCCCTCCAAAGATTTTCTATTGATAAAACCACCAGGTCTGGAGACTGGCATAGACCACTCCAGGACCTCAGAGCATATGGCTTCTTTACACTGCCGTTCCTGGCTGTGGTGTTTCGGGTCGTTGTCATGCTGGAAGACCCAGCCACGACCCAATCTCAATGCTACAGTACGAGGGAAGGAGGTTGTTGGCCAAGGAAGATACATGATCCCCCGCGATACATCCCCGCCATCCATCCTCATACATTTTTAGTATGCAGTCGTCCTGTCCCCTTTGGCAGAAAAAGCATCCCCAATACTACATGATGTTTCCACATCCATGCTTCACGGTTGGGATGGGTGTTCACTTGGGGTTGTAACTCATCCTTCTTCTTCCTCCAAACACGGCGAGTGTTAGGTTTAGACCAAAAAGCTTTATTTTTGTCTGATCAAACCCCCATGACCTTCTCCCATTCCTCCTTTGGATCATCCAGATGGTCTCTTGGCAAACTTCAGACGGGCCTGGAACATGCGCTGGCTTGAGCATTTACAATGCATGCGCTGCAGGATTTTAATCCATGGCGCGTTCCTAGTGTGTTACAATTGTTTTCTTTGAGACTGTGGTCCCAGCTATCTTCAGGTCATTGACCAGGTCCTGCCGTGTAGTTCTGGGCTGACCCCTCACCTTCCTCATGAATCATTGATGGCCCCATTCTGGATCCTAGCACCAGAAGACCAGGGTGATTGAGTCATCTTGAACTTCTTCCATTTTCTAATAATTCAGTTGTTGCCGTCTCACAAGTGCTGCTTGCCTACAGCCCATCCCAGCCTTCTGCAGGTCTACAATTTTATCCCTGATGTCCTTACACAGCTCTCTGGTCTTGCCATTGTGGAGAGGTTGGAGTCTGTTTTGAGTGTGTGGACACTGTCTTTTATATCAGGTAACGAGTTCAAACAGGGTGCAGTTAATACAGGTAATGAGTGGAGAACAGGAGGGCTTCTTAAAGAAAAACTAACAGGTATGTGAGAGCCGGAATTTCTTACTGGTTGGTAGGTGATCAAATACTTATGTCATGCAATAAAATGTAAATTAATTACTTAAAAATCATACAATGTTATTTTCTGGGATTTTTGTTTTAGATTCCGTCTCTCACAGTTGAGAAAAGTGTACCTATGATAAAAATTACAGACCTCTACATGCTTAGTAAGTAGGGAAAAACCTGCATAAATTGGCAGTGTATCAAATACTTGTTCTCCCCACTTTATATATATCATTTTTAAATATATTTCCCTGTATTATTTTCCCCTAACCCTACCCCCCTTCCCTAATCTGAATAAACTAATGGACAACAACGCTTAGGCCTCTACATCCAGCTACATACTAAATACATTTTACGGACACAGTTTCGTTTCCCATATTTATCTTTGTGTTGTTTTTTAGTCCCATCCTTCAGCTCCACTCAGCCCCTTCCATCTATCTCTGAACACCATCCAGTTTTGAATTTCCATTTGACATATATTTTTCAACTGTGCTGTGATGTTTCACAAAAGTTCTGCAACCTTTCTATTCTCATAGATTCTGCATATTGTAAAATTAAAAGATACACATTTTGCTAAGAGTGTTATTATATCATTCATCGATTGACTAGACTTTTTAAATACAATCAGTGCAATTTGCAGAATTCCAGTTAAACGTTTGCAATTCTTCAGCCATTTGCCACAAAAAACAAGCTACATATGGGACAGTACCAAAACAAATGATCTAATGATTCTGTGTCTTCGCAGCAAAATCTGCAGAGCTGGGATGGTTGTATCCCCCATATATATATAACATTCTGTTGGTTGCAAGAATTTTGTATAATAACATTTTTGTATAATCATTTAAATTGAAAAACTCTACGTTTTGAATCCAGCGTTATTTTGTGAATCAGTTCATGAATCATGTGCCATGGAATCGGTACATTGAAAATCTCTTCCCAACTATTTTGCAATCTATATGGGACGGCTGTCCATTTTTTGGTCCTTAAATTAACCTGGTATACTTTTTTATTTATCACAATTTTCTTTAGCCAATTTTGGTCTTTAATGCAGGGCAGACAGACAAGTACTTTACTTTCTCCCACTTCCACTTGCCTCTTCCATTTTTGCTGTAATGCTGCAATTAGTTGGTTGTAATTTTGGTTAGAGCAGACATTTCCATAATTTTTTGTTAGCTGCATGTGTGACATAACTCCACCAGTCCTATTTATGATATAATTTACAAATAATATATATATATATATATATATATATATAATATAATTAAATAATATAATAATAATATATATAATAGCTAATAACTATATAATATATATATATATATATATATATATATATATATATATATTTTGTTTTATCAATATATATATTGAGTTTAACCATACTTGTAATATTATTATATAAATATATAATATATCAGGCTTGCTTGCTATTAAATACATTGATTTTTTAAAAATCATTAATTTCAATAAGTCGCTAGGGCAAGGAAATAAGCAAATAGGTAAAACTGGGATAATGTAAGAGTTAATCAGGGTGATTTGACTAATAGTTAATCAGGGTGATTTGACTAAATGTTGTAATACGGGGTGATTGACTAAAGTGTTAATCAGGGTGATTTGACTAAATAGTTCATCCGGGTGATTTGACTAAATAGTTAATCAGGGTGATTGCTGTACAAAAATAGTTATCAGGGTGATTTGACTAAATAGTTAATCAGAGTGATTTGACTAAAGTGTTAAGTCGCTAGTTAATCAGGGTGATTTGAAATAAGCAAATCAGGGTGATTTGACTAAGAATTAATGAGGGTGATTTGACTAAATAGTTAAAGGGTGATTTGCTAAAGTGTTAATGAGGGTGATTTCACTAAATAGTTAATCAGGGTGATTTGACTAAATAGTTAATCAGGGTGATTTGACTAAATAGTTAATCAGGGTGATTTGACTAATAGTTAATCTGGGTGATTTGACTAAAGAGTTAAGGAGGGTGATTTGACCAGTTAATCAGGGTGATTTGACTAAATAATTAATCAGGGTGATTTTTCCACTATAGAGAGCCATTTCCCTTCCACAGTAGCAATATCTTATCTATTTCTGCTAACTTTCTATTAACATTTATTGTAATGAGATCATTTCTTTATTTCGGGATATGAATATTGAGTATGTCCACTTCACCGTCAGACTATTTTATTGGTAAACTACACGATGATGTTAAAGTTATATTTTTTTGTGATCCAATACGTAATATAGTACACTTATTATAATTTGCTTGTAATCCAGAGAGTTTAGAAAAAGTATCTAGATCATCTATGAGGCTAGGGAGGGATCCAAATTGTGGATGTTAATTTCTAATCCCTTGATATTATCATTGGATCTGATTTTAATAGCTAACATTTTGATGGCCATAATAAATAGATATGCTGATAGTGGACAACCTTGTTTTACTTCTCTTGACAGTTTAAAACTTTCTGAGAAGTAGCCATTATTTACCATTTTACACCTAGGGTGCTATACATAACTTTAACCCATTTTATAAGAGATTCTCCAAAATTAAAATATTCCAGGCATTTATACTGTATATAAATTCCAGTCGTAATTTATCAGAAGCCTTTTCAAATCAGCTATGAATACCAGACCTGGTTTCCCAGATGTGTTATAGTTTCCAGTACTTGTCTTATATTATCTCCAATGTATCATCCATGTAAAAAACCTGTCTAATTAGGATGAATAATATCCAACAATATATTTTTAATTATAAGCATTATGCACTTTGCTAGAATTTTCTTTCACAACACTGAAGTGTAAGGGGCCTCCAATATGTTTTATGGATCTTTATATTTACCACTTGGGTCCTGTTTCAGTAATAATTAAATTAGACCTTCTTGTTGAGTATCTGATAATCTACCATTTTTATAGGAGTGGTGAAAACATGCTAATAACGGTCCTCTGAGTATATCAAAAAAGGTTTGATATACCTCAACTGGTATGCCATTCAGCCCTGGAGTTTTCCGGGACTTAAAGGCTTTAATTGCATCAAGAAGTTTCTCCTCTGTAATTTGGCCTTCACATGAGTATTTCTGTACAGTTGTTCATTTTAAAATCATTACTATTAACTTTGGTTAGTGGAGATGAAAGAGACTGAAACAAAAACATATGCTTAAAGTACTTTGCTTCCTCTTTCAAAATATTGTTTGGTGAATCATGGTTGAATCTGTCATTTCTAACAAGTTTCAGTAAATTATTTTTTGTTGCATTTCTATGTTGAAGATAGAAGAAAACAAAAAAGTGAATTTATCCCCCATGTTCCATTCAGTTTGCTTTATTTTTTATAATATGTTACACTCGATCTTTCTGGAATAAGTTCCTCCATTTAGTTTTTATTGCTATCTATCTGTACTGTTAGTCCCTCTATTTCCTTGGTTAATATGGATTATTTTGACTTAAATTGCTTTTGTTTTAAAGATGAGTATTGAATTGCATGGCCTCTAAAGGCACATTTAAAAGTGTCCCATACAATAAGAGGATTTGCCGTACCTACACTACCAGTGAAAAGTTTGGACTCACCTACTCATTCAAGGGTTTTTCTTTATTGTTACTATTTTCTACATTGTAGTATACATGTAGAAGACATCAATACATAATAGACAAGTAATACATAATAGTGAAGACATCAAAACTATGAAATAACACATACGGAATCATGTAGTAACCAAAAAAAAGTGTTAAACAAATCAAAATGTATATTTATACAGTACCATAGAGGCACAGAATAAGTTAGGGAAAAATGAATGGAGGAAAAACAATTACCCTGTTTGACCGCTAGGTTTTCTGGGTATTAGGACTCATTCTGTGGTACTCTATTGCTTACAGTCTTACACCTATGAAGTTATTTCAGATCTACACGTGCCTAGGGAGGAGGGGGCAGGGTTTCTTCTGGAAAGGGCCTAACTAGACCGGCTCCAGAGATATTATTAATATTATATCATATATTATAATAATATTATCCTCATTGGGACAGTGGTTAGGGCATGAGTCATTGGTGCTGGTGGTTTGAGACCCGTTGGAGCAGTCAGCTTCTTCTTAGCAAAATGTGTTCATCTTATTAATTGGTTACAGTTACAAGACACCTATCTGATCTAATTAAAATGAGTTTCTTATTGAAAGATGGGAATCTGTAGGATTTCCACTTGAGCATGAATTATGACAACAGTTCCACTACCTCATACATTATAAGTATTAATTAACTCTATATAGCTGAGCAAAGATAACCTTTTCGTTCTGAAAGAGAACCTTATCATCTTTTTTAAAAAACTAAACCACATTTAACATGTAGAACAAACGTGTCATTGAGAAACACATTTTGTACTTTTGCCAGGTAATGACATTAACATATATTGCTAAGAATGTGAAATGAGGGTGAGTACCTTAGCACAGGGTTTCCCAAACTCTGTCCTGGGGCTCCCTTTGGTTGCACGTTTTGGTTTTTGCCCTAGCACTACACCACTAGCACTGTCCCAATAAGTGATATCTCTAGGACATGTGCTTACTGGGCCAGAGGAAAAGCCTGACCCCTCATCACTTGTGTAGATCTGGTGTAAGCAAATAAGGTTGAATGCACTTTGAAGGACATCTCAGCTTCGTTAAAAGTACACTCAAGAAAATATGCTATTGATCTTTAGTAATTCAGGAGTGTAATTAAAAACAGCTTAACATGCCCCACCAACATTAGACAACTACACAGAAAGCCCTTCAATTGCTGAAATAATGAAATCAAATAAATAGTCTGAATAGTCGGATGAACTGACACCTGACACGGACATAGTGGCATAGCGGGAGCTCAGAAGAGTCCTGTGAACCAATAGGTTGTGAGTTCAAATCCCAGTTGAGGACATGTTTAATAATATGTACCGTACACATGCACAATGTAACACTATGTTAAAGCAGTGTAACCTTGCCAACAGACAAAGAGCCTTGATTGGCTGGACAACAGTAACAAGGTGTAAAGAAACACTTTTTGGGGGGAGAATGTTTCTTGGACCATCAGGTGAAGTTCTGACAACTGATACACGTGAATGTTCTTGCAACGTTCCCACGAAACGTGTCTAGAACATGAATATCTTAAATTCTGCGAACATGGTAACCACGTTCTGGGGAAGTTGTATTTTACATTAAGGGGGGATGGGCTCTTGGAAACATTCCTTGCACATCACGGGAACATCCTTGCACATCACGGGAACATCCTTGCACATCACGGGAACATCCTTGCACATCACGGGAACATCCTTGCACATCACGGGAACATTCCTTGCACATCACGGGAACATTCCTTGCACATCACGGGAACATCCTTGCACATCACGGGAACATCCTTGCACACCACGGGAACATCCTTGCACATCACGGGACCATCCTTGCACATCACGGGAACGTCCTTTGTGAAAACGTTAACGACCTAACGAGACTCTTAAGGGAACGCCCTCTAAAGTTGTGGGAACTTTTGTTGTTAGCTGGGTACTCTCTGTAGCTCAGTTGGTAGAGCATGGCGCTTGCTACGCCAGGATAGTGGGTTCAATTCCCACCCATATTTAAAATGTATACAAGCGTGACTTTGGATAAAAGTGTCTGCTAAATGGCATACACTGATTGTACAAAACATTATGAGCACCTGCTCTTTGCACGAGATACGGTCCAGGTGAAAGCTATGATCCCTTACTGTTGTCCCTTCAATCAGTGTAGATGAAGGGGAGGAGACAGGTTAAAGAATGATTTTTTAAGCCTTGAGACAGTTGAGACATGGATTGTGTGTGTGTGCCATTCAGAGGGTGAATGGGCAAGACCAAAGATTTAAGTGCCTTTGAACAGGGTATGGTAGTAGGTGCCAGGCGCGCCGGTTTGAATGTGGCAAGAACTGCAATTGCTGCCGGGCTTTTCATGCTGAACAGTTTTTGTTGGTATCAAGAATGGTCCCCCATCAAAAGGACATCCAGCCAACTTGACACACATGTGGGAAGCATTGGAGTCAACATGGGCCAGCATCCCTGTGGAACGCTGTGGGAAGCATTGGAGTCAACATGGGCCAGCATCCCTGTGGTACGCTGTGGGAAGCATTGGAGTCAACATTGGCCAGCATCCCTGTGGAACGCTGTGGGAAGCATTGGAGTCAACATTGGCCAGCATCCCTGTGGAATGCTTTCGACACCTTGTAGAGTCCATGCCCTGACGAATTGAGGCTGTTCTGAGGGCAAAAGGGGCACATCAAGTCCATTTTGGCGCTGATCTAAATCATATTTTTTCTCGATCTGGAGTTTATTCCTTTTTTGTAAATCATTTTTTGTTTTCACTGGGGCCGAGCTTCCTGCCATCCAGGCAGTGTTAGAGGAAGGCCCTAAAAATGGTCAAAGACTCCCGCCACCCAGCTTCTATCCCCGAGCCATAAGACGTCTGAACCGTTAATCAAATGGCTACCCGGACTATTTACACAGACCCCTTATTTTATTATGATCTATTATACTGACTCTCTTGCACAGGCTTGATGCACACTCACTGGATTAACCACACACTACAACACACTACAAACAGAAACACACACACACATACATTTTAGTCATTTAGCAGACGCTCTTATCCAGAGCGACTTACAGTTAGTGAGCGCATAATTTTTTTTTCTCATACTGGTCCCCCGTGGGAATCGAACCCACAACCCTGGCGTTGCAAGCGCCATGCTCTACCATCTGAGCTACACGGGACTACATACATTCACATTCCTTCCCACTCTTAACATACACTGCTGCTACTCTCTGTTTATTATCTATGAAAAGTCATTTTACCCCTACGCACATGTACATATTACCTCAATTACCTCGACTACCCCGTACCCCCGCACATCGACTCGGTACCGTTACCCCCTGTATATAGCCTCGCTATTGTTATTTTAACCTGTCAACTGCTCCTGGACTCTGATGACCTGAGACCAACTAGACAACTGCTCCAGAACTCTAATGACCTGAGACCAACTAGATAACTGCTCCAGAACTCTAATGACCTGGCACCAACCAGATAACTGCTCCAGGACTCTAATGACCTGAGACCAACCAGATAACTGCTCCTGGACTCTAATGACCTGAGACCAACCAGATAACTGCTCCTGGACTCTAATGACCTGAGACCAACCAGATAACTGCTCCTGGACTCTGATGACCTGAGACCAACCAGATAACTGCTCCAGGACTCTAATGACCTGAGACCAACCAGATAACTGCTCCTGGACTCTAATGACCTGAGACCAACCAGATAACTGCTCCTGGACTCTAATGACCTGAGACCAACCAGATAACTGCTCCAGGACTCTAATGACCTGAGACCAACCAGATAACTGCTCCTGGACTCTAATGACCTGAGACCAACCAGATAACTGCTCCTGGACTCTAATGACCTGAGACCAACCAGATAACTGCTCCAGGACTCTAATGACCTGAAACCAACCAGATAACTGCTCCTGGACTCTGATGACCTGAGACCAACCAGATAACTGCTCATGGACTCTAATGACCTGAGACCAACCAGATAACTGCTCCTGGACTCATTCAATTGTATTAGCAGTTAGCTACAGTTGCACTCATTTTCACACTCTCTCTCTCTCTTTCAATATCTCTCTCTTTTCTTTCGATAGTATCCAACTATCGCCATCTCTCAAACAAAGAACACAATTATAACACACCTAATGTCTTACAGCAGCCTGTGGGTCTGCTCTTCCTCTCTGTCTCTCACTCTCTTATAATCCTCCTCTTCCTCCCTGTCTCTCACTCTCCTCTAATCCTCCTCTTCCTCCCTGTCTCTCACTCTCCTCTAATCCTCCTCTTCCTCCCTGTCTCTCACTCTCCTCTAATCCTCCTCTTCCTCCCTGTCTCTCACTCTCTTCTAATCCTCCTCTTCCTCCCTGTCTCTCACTCCCTCTAATCCTCCTCCTCTTCCTCCCTGTCTCTCACTCTCCTCTAATCCTCCTCTTCCTCCCTGTCTCTCACTCTCCTCTAATCCTCCTCTTCCTCTCTGTCTCTCACTCTCTTCTAATCCTCCTCTTCCTCCCTGTCTCTCACTCTCTTCTAATCCTCCTCTTCCTCCCTGTCTCTCACTCTCCTCTAATCCTCCTCTTCCTCCCTGTCTCTCACTCTCCTCTAATCCTCCTCTTCCTCCCTGTCTCTCACTCTCCTCTAATCCTCCTCTTCCTCTCTCCATCCATCTCTCTGCTGATGGCATGTAATCCTTCTAAACCACTGTGATTTCAAACCAACCAAATTATGCTCAGCTTCTCCTGAATGTCTCCCCATCTCCCCTCAACAATAAATGTTTCCTCTGGGAAGAAGGAAAACAAGTGAAAATAGGTTTCTGTCTGTATACCTGTCATTTGGTTTGAAAAGGCGGACATGCCCCTGACTGTGGCAAGTTTGGAAATCACGTGTCTGTCTCTGCAATTCTGGCATTGACGTGTGTCCTTATGCAACCCCCCTGCACACTCAGCTGAGCTGTGTGAGCGAGTTTTCTAAGGATGCCGCAGAACAGCCTGTGAGAACATCCTAATACACTACGTTTAATCATCATTCCACACAAACTGAGAGGGGGAGGTGAATATGAGGGAGTGTGAGTGCCGGGCGGGGTAAGTTCGATTTGTGTGTTTGATCGGGGTTTGTGTGTGTGTATGTGTGATACATTTTGCGTGCGTTCGTGAGTGTATGTGTGTTGCTATTGACAACTTAAGAGGGTCACACTCCCCCTCCCTCCTCTCTCTCTCTCTCCACAGTTTTTATAGAGTAAAACAATGTTCCCTTTCTGCTTTTACCTAGAGAGCTGGGTGAAAGGCTATCTAAGAGGACCTTTACCTAGAGAGCTGGGTGAAAGGCTGTCTAAGAGGACCTCTACCTAGAGAGCTGGGTGAAAGGCTGTCAAAGAGGACCTCTACCTAGAGAGCTGGGTGAAAGGCTGTCAAAGAGGACCTCTACATTATTCAATAGGGAAGGAAAGGGGATGAGAGCAGAGGACTGGAGTAGGATAGTGCCCTTAAATACTGATCTTGGGTAGGATAGTGCCCTTAAATACTGATCTTAGGTAGGATAGTGCCCTTAAATACTGATATTAGGTTTTTGTTTGGTGCCCGGTAGGCTAACGCACTTTTGTATGAATACCATTGTAAAAGCACAATGTTAAAGCACAATAGATCCCCTTTCCAGCAAAGTCAATGGTGAGACCTTCCTGCTGCCCGTCTCTGCATGATTGAAGAAGGCAACGGAGCTCCGCCGGGTCTTTTTAAAACTGGCTGGTGGGGAAGTGAAAGCTACTGCGTCATGGTGAAAGGGGGAGAAATGTTGTGTGGGGAACCGGCTTTTTTCACCCGATTTGTCCAACTTATCACCTCTAAAATTTAAATAATACACTATAAAGAGTTTATAGAATGTGTCATTTGAACGTTTGTGTCGAATTTGAATAGGGTTTTTAGGGCGGCGCTAAATGTATCTTCACAATTAAACTGTGGGTGTCACGTTTTTTTTAGAGTCAATTTAACAGTTGATTGAATTAACTATTGATGAACTCACGAGTAATTAACTTTACATTCACCTTTACACTCACCATTGATCATTTCTTGTTTTTAATCTGCGAGAGAAGCGCTACATGGTGGGAAGAGGCTGTACGGCACAGAATGAGTTGAATAACGCTTGCACACAAACACAGTCTTGCGCAGCTAACCTTGTGGGGGCATACGATTCAGTCCCATTCAAAATCCTATTCTCCCTAACCCCTAACCCTAAACCTAACCCTAACCTTTACCCAAAAACCTAACCTTAACCTTAATCCTAAACCTAACCCTAGCTCCTAACCCTAACCCTAACACTAACCCTAACCCTAACACTAATTCTAACCTTAACCCTAAACCCCCTAGAAACAGCATTTGACCTTGTGGGGACCAAAATATCCACAGTTGGTCAAATTTTTTCTTGGTTTACTATTCTTGTGGGGACATCTGGTCCCCAAAAGTATAGTTAAACATGTCCACATACACACACACACACACACACACACAACCCCTGTTGTTGTCCCCCACCACCAACACACAGACAACCCCTGTTGTTGTCCCCCACCACCAACACACAGACAACCCCTGTGTGTACACTTACCGACACAGAGGGGCAGGGGGCTATCCCAGGCTCTCCTCTCCCCCCTCAAACAGGTGAGGATCTGGGGTCCCTTCAGGGTGTATCCTGGGTCACAGCTGTAACCCACGGTGCTGCCGGCGAAGTGACCCTTATCTTCTCTCTTATAGCCAAACTGAGGAACACCCGGGTCCTCACACTTCACCAGATCAAAACCTGACGGACGGAGGGATGAACACAAAGGTGAGAGAGGAGGAGAGGGGAGATAACAGGGTACGGAGAAAGAGGCGGTAAGGAAGTAGAGAGGAAGTAGAGAGCAAGGACAGAGGAAGGACAGAGGAAGGACAGAGGAAGGACAGAGGAAGGAAGAGGAAGGACAGAGGGAGGACAGAGGAAGTACAGAGAAAGGACATAGGGAGGACAGAGGAAGTACAGAGGAAGAACAGAGGAAGAACAGAGGAAGTACAGAGGAAGGACAGAGGAAGGACAGAGGAAGGACAGAGGAAGGACAGAGGGAGGACAGAGGAAGTACAGAGAAAGGACATAGGGAGGACAGAGGAAGTACAGAGGAAGAACAGAGGAAGGACAGAGGAAGAACAGAGGAAAGAACAGAGGAAGTACAGAGGAAGAACAGAGGAAGAACAGAGGAAGTACAGAGGAAGGACAGAGGGAGGACAGAGGAAGGACAGAGGAAGGACAGAGGAAGAGGATGAAAGGTGAATAGAGAAGGAAGGGTTATGAAGAGAGAGGTGAAAGGTGAATAGAGAAGGAAGGGTTATGAAGAGAGAGGTGAAAGGTGAATAGAGAAGGAAGGGTTATGAAGAGAGAGGTGAAAGGTGAATAGAGAAGGAAGGGTTATGAAGAGAGAGGTGAAAGGTGAATAGAGAAGGAAGGTTATGATAAGAGAGAGGTGAAAGGTGAATAGAGAAGGAAGGGTTATGAAGAGAAAGGTGAAAGGTGAATAGAGAAGGAAGGGTTATGAAGAGAAAGGTGAAAGGTGAATAGAGAAGGAAGGGTTATGAAGAGAAAGGTGAAAGGTGAATAGAGAAGGAAGGGTTATGAAGAGAGAGGTGAAAGTTGGGGCAGAGAAAAAAAAGAGTTAGAGATATGCTAAAAATAAAGTATAGAAAGTTGCATAATGACGGCTCAGCGATTCTGCCTCTAGCATACTATTCACACTCCACCATCATTGGTCGACACCTGAGGGCATGGGTGTGTGTGTGCCTGTTACTCACTAGTAAAGTATAGCTCAAAGCCCTGGCTGGTGTTGTCTGCGTTGCTGATGAACTCCAGCCACATGGAGCTGGATGTAGAGTTGAGAGTGTTTTCCTGCAGCTCAGTCCCAGAGAACACACCCAACAGACGAGCCTGTTTACTACTGCCATCAAACACCTACAGGGAGAGATGGGGAGACAGAGAGAGAGAGAGAGAGAGAGAGAGACAGAGACAGAGACAGAGACAGAGAGAGAGAGAGAGAGAGAGAGAGAGAGAGAGAGAGAGAGAGAGAGAGAGAGAGAGAGAGGAGAGAGAGAGAGAGAGAGAGATGGGGAGACAGAGGGAGAGAGAGAGAGAGAGAGAGAGAGGTAGTAATTTTTTTAATCATGTTAAAAACTATAGTGAGTCCACGCAACTCATTATATGACTTGTTTAACACATTTTTACTCCTGAACTGATTTAGGCTTTTCATAACAAAATCGTTGAACACTTACTGACTCAAGACATTTCACCTTTTTATTTTTAATGAATTTGTAAACATTTCTAAAAACATAATTCCACTTTGACATTATGGGGTATTGTGTGTAGGCCAGTGACACAAAATATGAATGTAATACATTTGAAATTCACGCTGTAACACAACCAAATGTGGAACAAGTAAAAGGGTTTTGAATACTTTCTGAAGGCACTGTATACTGTCTCTAAATTATAAAACCATGACTCCCTCCCCCTCCCTACCTCCCTCCCTCCCTACCTCCGTCCCACAACATACCCTAAGAGGTTTCTGCACAAAGCTCTTGCCAAATGCGAGCATGCAAACAAACACACACACACACATACACACAAACTCTCTCCCCCCTCACTTTGAGCATGTCGTCGTCCTCCAGTCTGAAGTCTCGTGCTCGGAGCTGGATGCCCTTGCCTGGCTGGGTCTGTATAGAGTAGATACACTCATGGTGGTTCCCATAGTAACCTGGGTAGTTGGGAGACAGCAGCACTCCCTGCATTCCAGTCACAGAGGATCCACACTCAGCTAGAGAGAGAGAGAGTAGAGAGAGAGAGAGAGAGAGAGAGATGGAGAGAGAGAGAGAGAGAGAGGTCACACATCACACGCCAATATCATCCAGAATATGTACTTATACATGCTTCTATGGAGTCATGCAGAGGGGAGGATAATGTACGAGAGATGGGAAATGATGACCTGGATGGAGTTCAAAGTATCTGTGACCCTTTTACACATTTACAGTGTTTTGATCTGTCAAAATTGAACATAAATAGAAATTCATTACAGACAGAAAAACCGCTCAAATCCAGTGTCCTCAAAAGGACCAATGAAAACCATCCAACCAGCCGTCTAAATCTAAAGTCATATTGTGCAGCTGTTGTTGCCTGACCCAGTTTCTCCCAAACATTGAAAAAAGCAGAAGACCAGATAACAGGGAATAAAAACTATTTCAATTGGAACGTCAAAATCTCAACGTTTAGACAAATCACTTTCTAAAGTTAGCCTCTGCGAGCCATTTCATACTATAATTGCTGGAAATCTGGCCTCTAAGATACACTATATATACAAAAGTATGTGGACACCTCTTCAAATTAGTTCATTCGGGCTATTTCAGCCACGCCCATTGCTGACTGCTGTATAAAATTGAGCACACAGCCATGCAATCTCCATAGACAAACATTGGCAGTAGAATGACCTTACTGAAGAGCTCAGTGACTTTCAACGTGGCACCGTCATAGGATGCCACCTTTCCAACAAGTCAGTTTGTCAGATTTCTGCCCTGCTAGAGCTGCCCCGGTCAACTGTAAGTGCTGTTATTGTGACGTGGTAGGCCACAGAAGCTCACAGAATGGGACTGCCGAGTGCTGAAGCGCGTAGTGCGTAAAAATCGTCTGTCCTCGGTTGCAACACTCACTACCGAGCTCCAAACTGCCTCTGGAAGCAACGTCAGCACAAGAACTGTTCGTCGGGATCTTCATGAAATAGGTTTCCATGGCCAAGCAGCCGCACACAAGCCTAAGATCACCGTGCACAATGCCAAGCGTCGGCTGGAGTTGTGTAAAGCTCGCCACCATTCGACTCTGGAGCAGTGGAAATGCTTTCTCTGGAGTGATGAATCACGCTTCACCACCTGGCAGTCCAACAGACAAATCTGTGTTTGATGGATGCCAGGAGACCACTACCTGCCCCAATGCATAGTGCCAACTGTAAAGTTTGGTGGAGGAGGAATAATGGTCAGGGTTTGTTTTTCATGGTTCGGGCTAGGCCCCTTAGTTCCAGTGAAGGCAAATCTTAACGCTACAGCATACAATGGCATTCTAGACGATTCTGTGCTTCCAACTTTGTGGCAACAGTTTGGGGAAGGCCCTTTCCTGTTTCTGCATGACAATGCCAAGATTACATCTAGTCTGTTATACCATCAAAGGGGGGACCAACTCCATATTAACGCCCATAATTTTGTAATGAGATGTTCGACGAGCAGGTGTCCACATACCTTTGGTCACGTTTTCCTCTTGGTATGATTCCACTGGCTCTCCAGTTAGTTATACATAGGTTATAGTTACATTGTAAGAATTAAGAGGGGCTCATTTTAATACTGTATTACCATCCAAATCTGGACCTTGAAGCCAGTTCCAATGATTGTTTTCAATCCTCCTCTCTAAGGGACTGATTTAGACTGGGCCACCAGGTGGGTGGAATTAATTATCAAGTAGAACAGAAAACCGGCAGTACTCTGGACCTCGTTGGGTAAGATTTGAATACCCCTTCTCATAAAATATGCAGTTTTTTTGGGACATTTGCAGAACCCACCCGTTCTAACCATTTCATCCACTCTATATATCACCATAATCCACTCTCTATATCACCATAATCCACTCAATATATCACCATAATCCACTCTATATATCTTCATAATCCACTCTATATATCACCATAATCCACTCTCTATATCACCATAATCCACTCTATATATCACCATAATCCACTCTATATATCATCATAATCCACTCTATATATATCCATAATCTACTCTATATATCACCATAATCCACTCTATATATCAACTTAATCCACTCTATATATCACCATAATCCACTCTATATATCACCATAATCCACTCTCTATATCACCTTAATCCACTCTATACATAACCATAATCCACTCTATATATCACCATAATCCACTCTATATATCAACTTAATCCACTCTATATATCACCATAATCTACTCTATATATCACCATAATCCACTCTATATATCAACTTAATCCACTCTATATATCACCATAATCTACTCTATATATCACCATAATCCACTCTCTATATCACCTTAATCCACTCTATACATAACCATAATCCACTCTATATATCTCCATAATCTACTCTATATAGCTCCATAATACACTCTCTATATCAATTTAATCCACTCTATACATAACCATAATCCACTCTATATATCTCGATAATTGTCACGACTTCCGCCGAGGCTGCCTCCCCTCCTTGTTCGGGCAGGTTTCGGCGTTCGGCGTCACCGGCTTACTAGCTACTGCCGATCCATTTATCATCACTCCATTTGTCTTGTCTTCAATCACACACACCTGGTCCTTATTCCCTCATTAGTCATTGTATAAGTGTTCCCTCTGCTTCCTTGTCTGTGTGGGTGATTGTTTATTGTGGAGGTTAGTGAAACTTGGTGGATCTTGTGTATTTTGTATCGACAGGAGTATTTCCTGTGTGCCTTGTATTTTCCAGTGTGCCTGTTTTGTGCCCTGGAGTGTGTTTGACGCATTTCTGCGTAAACCTGTATTTTGCGGATTAAAGCCTGTTATTCTGTGATTTACCCTCCTGCGCCTGACTCCTTCAACAGCACCTCATCACCATAATCCACTCTATATATCACCATAATCCACTCTATATATCTCCATAATTCACTCTATATATCACCATAATCCACTCTATATATCTCCATAATCCATTCTATATATCTCCGTAATCCACTCTATATATCTCCATAATCCACTCTAAATATCTCCATAATCCACTCTATATATCTCCATAATCCACTCTATATATCTTCATAATCCACTCTATATATCACCATAATCCACTCTATATATCACCATAAACCACTCTATATATCACCATAATCCACTCTATATATCACCATAATCCACTCTATATATCTCCATAATCCACTCTATATATCTTCATAATCCACTCTATATATCTCCATAATCCACTCTATATATCTCCATAATCCACTCTATATATCTTCATAATCCACTCTATATATCTTCATAATCCACTCTATATATCTTCATAATCCACTCTATATATCTCCATAATCCACTCTATATATCTTCATAATCCACTCTATATATCTCCATAATCCACTCTATATATCACCATAATCCACTCTATATATCACCATAATCCACTCTAAATATCTCCATAATCCACTCTATATATCTCCATAATCCACTCTATATATCTCCATAATCCACTCTATATATCTCCATAATCCACTCTATATATCTTCATAATCCACTCTATATATCTTCATAATCCACTCTATATATCTCCATAATCCACTCTATATATCACCATAATCCACTCTATATATCACCATAATCCACTCTAAATATCTCCATAATCCACTCTATATATCTCCATAATCCACTCTATATATCTCCATAATCCACTCTATATATCTCCATAATCCACTCTATATATCTCCATAATCCACTCTCTATATCTCCATAATCCACTCTATATATCTCCATAATCCACTCTATATATCTCCATAATCCACTCTATATATCACCATAATCCACTCTATATATCTCCATAATCCACTCTATATATCTCCATAATCCACTCTATATATCTCCATAATCCACTCTATATATCTCCATAATCCACTCTATATCACCATAATCCACTCTATATATCTCCATAATCCACTCTATATATCACCATAATCCACTCCATATATCTCCATAATCCACTCTATATATCACCATAATCCACTCTATATCTCACCATAATCCACTCTATATATCACCATAATCCAGCCTGAAGAGTAGTACTCTATATATATATATATGTTGTTGAACGGGGAAGTGTATGATAGTGTGTATAAGGGAACATGGCGGTATGAGTTGATGTACATGATTGGGCGAGGTGGCGATGAGGTGGGCGGTTGGGACAGGGGTGTGAACAAAGCCAAATTAAATAGTGTGACCACCTACCAACACACCTTGGCAGAGGGGAGCTCCACACCCTCCTCCGCCCGCCCAGGCACGTCACCCTCACCGGCCCCTCCAGACGGTATCCAGGGAAACAGGAAAAGGTGAGCACGTCCCCCACCCCAAACTGTAACCCCTTACGGGTACTGTAGGGAGGAACGCCCGGGTCTTCACAGGGTTCCAGGTCATACTCTGGAGGAGGAGAAGAGAGGGAGAGAAAGGAGAGATAATCATTATTATAAAACTGGGTGGTTCCAGCCCTGAATGCTGATTGGCTGAAATACCACGGGTATGACAACATTTTTATTTTTAATGCTTTTAGAAGACCTACTCATTCAAGGGTTTTTCTTGATTTTTGATATTTTCTACATTGTAGAATAATAGTGAAGACATAAACTATGAAATAACACATA
The DNA here is from genome assembly GCA_036851935.1 of Coregonus suidteri. NCBI lineage: Eukaryota > Metazoa > Chordata > Actinopteri > Salmoniformes > Salmonidae > Coregonus > Coregonus suidteri. The sequence goes on along the minus strand of CM072221.1, from coordinate 73,157,953 downwards.
TGGTTTCATGTAGTAACCAAAAAAACTGTTAAAAAAATCAAATATCTTTTATATTTGATCTTCTCAAATAGCAACCTTTTGCCTTGATTACAGCTTTGCACACTCCTGGCATTCTCTCAACCAGCTTCACCTGGAATGCTTTTCCAACAGTCTTGAAGGAGTTCCCACATATGCTGAGCACTTGTTGGCTGCTTTTACTTCACTCTGCGGTCTGACTCATCCAAAACCATCTCAATTGGGTTGAGGTCGGGGGATTGGGGAGGCCAGATCATCTGATGCAGCACTCCATCACTCTCCTTCTTGGTAAAATAGCCCTTACACAGCCTGGAGGTGTGTTGGGTCATTGTCCTGTTGAAAAGCAAATTATAGTCCCACTAAGCCAAACCAGATGGGATGGCGTATCGCTGCAGAATGCTGTGGTAGCCACGCTGGTTAAGTGTGCCTTGATTTCTAAATAAATCACAGACAGTGTCACCAGAAAAGCACCCCCACACCATAACACCTCCTCCTCCATTCTTTACGGTGGGAAATACACATGGAGATCATCCGTTCACCCACACAAAGACACGACAGTTGGAACCAAAAATCTCCAATTTGAACTCCAGACCAAAGGACACATTTCCACCGGTCTAACGTCCATTGCTCGTGTTTCTTGGCCCAAGCAAGTCTCTTCTTCTTATTGGTGTCCTTTAGTAGTGGTTTCTTTGCAGCAATTCGACCATGAAGGCCTGATTCACACAGTCTCCTCTGAACAATTGATGTTGAGATGTGTCTGTTACTTGAACTCTGTGAAGCATTTATTTGGGCTGCAATTTCTGAGGCTGGTAACTCTAATGAACTTATCCTCTGCAGCAGAGGTAACTCTGTGTCTTCCATTAATGTGGCGGTCCCCATGAGAGCCAGTTTCATCATAGCGACTTTACTTGAAAAAAATTCTTAAAGTAATGATGGTCTGTCGTTTCTCTTTGCTTATTTGAGCTGTTCTTGCCATAATATGGATTTGGTCTTTTACCAAATAACAACACAACTGATTGGCTCAAACACATTAAGAAGGAAATAAATTACACAAATTAACTTTTAAGAAGGCACACCTGTTAATTGAAATGCATTCCAGGTGACTATCTCATGAAGCTGGTTGAGAGAATGCCAAGAGTGTGCAAAGTTATCATCAAGGCAAAGGGTGGCTATTTGAAGAATCTCAAATATAAAATATATTTTGATTTGTTTATCACTTTTTTTTGATTACTACATGATTCCATATGTGTTATTTTATAGTTTTGATGTCTTCACTACAATGTAGAAAATAGTACAAATAAAGAAAAACCCTTGAATGAGTGTTGTAAAACTTTTGACCGGTAGTGTATAGTGAGCTATTAGGACAGTGATTTTTGTTGTTGTTGTTGTTTTGGCTCTGTACACCAGCACTTTGGATTTGAAATTGCAGACTTTCAGCTTTAATTTGAGGTTATTTCCATCCATATCAGGTGAACCGTTTAGAAATTACAACACTTTTTGTACATATTCAGGAGACATTATGTCACGCTCTGGCTCCGGGACTGTGTATTTTGAGCCAGGGTGTGTTCATTTGGTTGTGTTTGGTATTGGTTGTGTTGTATTTGGTTGTGTTTCCTTGTTTGGTCGTGTGACTCCCAATCAGTGGTAACGAGTGTCAGTTGTCGGCTCGTTATCTCTGATTGGGAGCCATATTTAAACTGTCAGTGTTCACTTTAGTGTTGTGGGTTTTTGTTCCTTGTCAGTCATTGTAACTGAGGACTTCACGATTCGTCATTGTTTTTTTTTTTTTTGTAGTGAGTACTTTATTAAAGTAAAGTCATGTTCGCTCAACGCGCTGCGCTTTGGTCTCCCTCATTAGACGATCGTGACAGAAAAACCCACCTTAACCAGATCAAGCAGCATGAAGAGGAAGAGGATGGACTTGGGAGCAGTTGAGTAGGAGTCTCGACTGGGCCAGGCCAAGAGAAGAGGAGAGAGGTTGGACTTTGGAGCAGTGGGGTGATAGTCTGGCGAGAACGATGGAGGCCTGGTCCACGAAGAGGAGAGAGAACCCCAGAAAAATTTTAGGGGGGGGCTCACGACGTCGGACCAGCAGGAGGCCGCGATAGAGCGGTCCAGTGGGTTGCCGGAGGAGGCCGTCGGGTTACGGGGGCCACTGGTCGAAGAGGGGGATGGAGGAAGTAGAGGCAACGGCGAGAGGTACTGGCGTGTGTTGCCAGTCGGTCCGGCCCGTTCCAGATCCCGGTGTAGGGCCAGTGGTGTGTGTCCCCAGTACAGTCCGGCCCATCCAAGCTCCCCGCACCAAGCCAGTGGTGTGCGTCGTCAGCCCTGTCCGGCCCGTTCCTGCTCTCCGCGCCAAGTCTGTGGTGCGCGTCGCCAGCCCTGTCAGACCCGTGCCTGCTCTCCGCACCAAGTCTATGGTGCGTTTCGTCAGCCCTGTCCGGCCCGTTCCTGCTCTCCGCACCAGGTCTGTGGTGCGCGTCGCCAGCCCAGTCCGGCCCATCCAAGCTCCCCGCACCAGGTCAGTGGTGCGCGTCGCCAGCCCTGTCCGGCCCGTGCCTGCTCTCCGCACCAAGTCTATGGTGCGTTTCGTCAGCCCTGTCCGGCCTGTTCCTGCCACTCGCACCAAACCAGGGGTGCGAGTCGCCAGCCTGGTCCAGCCCGTTCCTGCTACTCGCACCAAGCCAAGGGTGCGAGTCGTCAGCCGGATTCTGCCTGTTCCTGCCACTCGCACCAAGTCAAGGGTGCGAGTCGTCAGCCGGATTCAGCCCATTCCTGCTACTCGCACCAAGCCAAGGGTGCGAGTCGTCAGCCGGATTCAGCCCATTCCTGCTACTCGCACCAAGCCAGGGATGCGAGTCTTCAGCCTGGTGAGGCCTGTTCCGGCTCCACGCACCATGCAAAGGGTGCGTATCGTCTGCCAGGTCCGGTCCATTCCTGCCTCACGCGCCAAGCCAGGGGTGCGCGTCGGCAGTCCTGATCCAGCTAACTGGGTCAGATCGGACTGGGGGCACTACGGGGGGATTGTAGTAGGGTGGTGGTCAAGCCCGGAGCCGGAGCCCGCCTCCGAGGAGCAATACCCACCCAGCCCTTCCCTATTTGGGGTGTAGGCGCGGTCGGAGTCCGCGCCTTTAGGGGGGGTACTGTCACGCTCTGGCTCCGGGACTGTGTATTTTGAGCCAGGGTGTGTTCATTTGGTTGTGTTTGGTATTGGTTGTGTTGTATTTGGTTGTGTTTCCTTGTTTGGTCGTGTGACTCCCAATCAGTGGTAACGAGTGTCAGTTGTCGGCTCGTTATCTCTGATTGGGAGCCATATTTAAACTGTCAGTGTTCACTTTAGTGTTGTGGGTTTTTGTTCCTTGTCAGTCATTGTAACTGAGGACTTCACGATTCGTCATTGTTTGTTGTTTTTTTGTAGTGAGTACTTTATTAAAATAAGTCATGTTCGCTCAACGCGCTGCGCTTTGGTCTCCCTCATTAGACGATCGTGACACATTAGGAGACCAAATGTATTAAAGTAGTCAAAAATTCAGTATTTGGTCCCATATTCAATGCAATGATTACATCAAGTTTGTGACTCTACAAACTTTTTTTATTTTTTATTTTTTTATTTCACCTTTATTTAACCAGGTAAACCAGTTGAGAACAAGTTCTCATTTACAACTGCGACCTGGCCAAGATAAAGCAAAGCAGTGCGATAAAAAACAACAACACAGAGTTACATATGGGGTAAAACAAAACAAAAGTCAAAAATACAACAGAAGTACATATAATATACAGTGTGCAAATTTAGCAAGTTATGGAGGTAAGGCAATAAAATAGGCTATAGTGCAAAATAATTACAATTTAGTATTAACACTGGAATGATGTGCAAGAGATGATGTGCAAATAGAGATACTGGGGTACAAATGAGCAAAATAAATAAAAATATAGGGATGAGGTAGTTGGGCGGGGCTAATTTCAGATGGGCTGTGTACAGGTGCAGTGATCGGTAAGGTGCTCTGACAACTGATGCTTAAAGTTAGTGAGGGAGATAAGTGTCTCCAGCTTCAGAGATTTTTGCAATTTGTTCCAGTCATTGGCAGCAGAGAACTGGAAGGAATTGCGGCCAAAGGAGGTGTTGGCTTTGGGGATGACCAGTGAGATATACCCGCTGGAGCGCAGACTACGGGTGGGTGTTGCTATGGTGACCAATGAGCTAAGATAAGGCGGGGATTTGCCTAGCAGTGATTTGTTCGATGCATTTGCTGTTTGTTTTGGTTGTGTTTCAGATTATTTTGTGCCCAATGGAAATGCATGGTAAATAATGTATTGTGTCTTTTGGGCGTTAATTTGATTGTAAATAAGAATATAATATGTTTCTAAACATTAATGTGGATACTACCATGATTAAGGATAGTCGTGAATAACGAAAAGTTATATATATATAAATTATATCCCCAAAGAAAGACTAACCTCTCACCTTTACAATATGATGGCGCCGGAGGAGATGGCTGCCGTTTTATGGACTCTTTATGGACTCTTAACCAACCGTGCTATTTTGTGTGTTTTTTCGCATTGTTTGTAACTTATTTTGTACATAATGTTGCTGCTACCATCTCTTATGACCGAAAAGAGCTTCTGGACATCAGAACAGCGATTACTCACCTTGCACTGGACAAATAATATTTATTTAATGAGTCGGACGAGAGGGATTTGCTCCAGACGCCCGACAGGGCCCTCATCCCAGTCATTCGCAGTAGAAAGAAAAGGAGATATTGCAGAAGGAGATCGGGGTGCTTGGTAAGGAGTCGGCGACGAGTGGCTAATCTGCCTTTGCCATCGATACTATTGGCCAACTTACAATCGCTTGATAATAAAGTGGACAAACTACAGGCACGAATATCCTACCAACGGGACATTAAAAACAGTAATATCTTATGTTTCACTGAGTCGTTGCTGAACGACGACATGAATAACATACAGCTGGCGGGTTATACACTGTATCGGCAGGATAGAACAGCAGCCTCTGGTAAGACAAGGGGTGGCGGTCTACGAATATTTGTAAACAACAGCTGGTGCACGATATCTAAGGAAGTCTCTAGGTTTTGCTCGCCTGGGGTAGACTATCTCATGATAAGCTGTAGACCACACTATCTACCAGGAGATTTTTCATCTATATTCTTCATAGCTGTCTATTTACCACCACAAACCGATGCTGGCAATAAGACCGCACTCAATGAACTGTATACGGCCATAAGCAAACAGGAAAACGCTCATCCAGAGGCGGCACTCCTAGTGGCCGGGGACTTTAATGCAGGGAAACTTCAATCCGTTTTCCCTCAGTTCTACCAGCATTTTAAATGTGCAACCAGAGGGAAAAAAAACTCTAGACCACCTTTACTCCACACACAGAGACGTGTACAAAGCTCTCCCTCGCCCTCCATTTGGAAAATTTGACCATAATTCTATCCTCCTGATTCCTGCTTACAAGCAAAAACTAAAGCAGGAAGCACCAGTGACTCTGTCAATAAAGAAGTGGTCAGATGAAGCAGATGCTAAGCTACAGGACTGTTTTGCTAGCACAGACTGGAATATGTTCCGGGATTCTTCCGATGGCATTAAGGAGTACACCACATCAGTCACTGGCTTCATCAATAAGTGCATTGATGACGTTGTCCCCACAGTGACTGTACGTACATACCCCAACCAGAAGCCATGGATTACAGGCAACATCCGCACTGAGCTAAAGGGTAGAGCTGCCGCTTTCAAGGAGCGGGACTCTAACCCGGAAGCTTATGAGAAATCCCACTATGCCCTCCGACGAACCATCAAACAGGCAAAGAGTCAATACAGGACTAAGATCGAATCGTACTACACCGGCTCTGACGCTCGTCGGATGTGGCAGGGCCTGCAAACTATTACAGACTACAAAGGGAAGCACAGCCGCGAGCTGCCTAGTGACACAAGCCTACTAGACGAGCTAAACCACTTCTATGCTCGCTTCGAGGCAAGCAACACTGAAGCATGCATGAGAGCATCAGTTGTTCCGGATGACTGTGTGATCCCGCTCTCCATAGCCGATGTGAGTAAGACCTTTAAACAGGTCAACATTCACAAGGCCACAGGGCCAGACGGATTACCAGGACACGATGACCAACTGGCAAGTGTCTTCAATGACATTTTCAACCAACATGTTTCAAGCAGACCACCATAGTCCCTGTGCCCAAGAACACAAAGGTAGCCTGCCTAAATGACTACCGACCCGTAGCACTGACGTCTGTAGCCATGAAGTGCTTTGAAAGGCTGGTCATGGCTCACATCAAACCATTATCCCAGAAACCCTAGACCCACTCCAATTTGCATATCGCCCCAACAGATCCACAGATGATGCAATCTCTATTGCGCTCCACACTGCCCTTTCACACCTGGGCAAAAGGAACACCTATGTGAGAATGCTATTCATTGACTACAGCTCAGCGTTCAACACCATAGTGCCCTCAAATCTCATCACTAAGCTAAGGACCCTGGGACTAAACACCTCCCTCTGCAACTGGATCCTGGACTTCCTGACGGGCCGCCCCCAGGTGGTAAGGGTAGGTAACAACACATCTGCCACACTGATCCTCAACACGGGGGCCCCTCAGGGGTGCGTGCTCCCCTCCTGTACTCCCTGTTCACTCATGATTGCATGGCCAGGCACGACTCCAACACCATCATTAAGTTTACAGATGACACAACGGTGGTAGGCCTGATCACCGACAACGATGAGACAGCCTATAGGGAGGAGGTCAGAGACCTGGCAGTGTGGTGCCAGGATAACAACCTCTCCCTCAACGTGATCAAGATGAAGGAAAAAGAAGAGGACCGAGCACGCCCCCATTCTCATCGACGGGGCTGTAGTGGAGCAGGTTGAGAGCTTCAAGTTCCTTGGTGTCCACATCACCAACAAGCTAACATGGTCCAAGCACACCAATACAGTTGTGAAGAGGGCACGACAAAACCTATCTCCCCATGGAGACTAAAAATATTTGGCACGGGTCCTCAGATCCTCAAAAGGTTCTACAGCTGCACAATCGAGAGCATCCTGACTGGTTGCATCACTGCCTTGTACGGCAACTTCTCGGCCTCCGACCACAAGGCTTTACATAGTGCGTACGGCCCAGTACATCACTGGGGCCAAGCTTCCTGCCATCCAGGACCTCTACACCAGGCGCTGTCAGAAGAAGGCCCTAAAAATTGTCAAAGACTCCAGCCACCCTAGTTATAGACTGTTCTCTCTGCTACCACAGAGGTACCGGAGCGCCAAGTTTAGGTCCAAAAGGCTTCTTAACAGCTTCTACCACCAAGCCATAAGACTCCTGAACATCTAATCAAATGGCTACCCAGACTATTTGCATTCCCCACCCCCCCCCTTTTACGCTGCTGCTACTCTCTGTTTATTATCTATGCATAGTCACTTTAATAACTCTACCTACATGTACAAATTACCCCAATAACCTCGACTAACCGGTGCCCCCACACATTGACTCGGTACCGGTACCCCCCTGTATATAGCCTCGCTACTGTTATTTTATTTTACTGCTGCTCTTTAATTATGTGTTACTTTTATTTCTTACTATTTTACATTGTATTTTTTTGTGATTTTCTTTGGTATTCGTTCTTAAAACTGCATTGTTGGTTAAGGGCTTGTAAGTAAGCATTTCACTGTAAGGTCTACACCTGTTGTATTCGGCGCATAAAATTTGATTTGATTTGATAACAGGGGAGGTTAGTGTTTTTTGGGGGTATGATATTGTGCGTCTCTAAATTTCTCACTCATCATTATTCACAATTCATTCAGGATTATCCATAATCATGGTAGCATCCACATTAGAAGTGTTTAGAAACATATTCGGTAACACTTTACTTGACACCCTGCGTCATACCACGTTATGAGATGGTCATAACCATGTCATAATATGTTATAACACTGTCATGACACATTTAGACATATATTGTGTTATTTTATGGCTGGTTTGGACACCTACATAAGAGTGTCAAAACCTACAATCCCTACCACACAACGCAAAACATTCCATTACACCGTAGCCTACTCGTCAACAGTATGTTTATGTTATATATTTGTTTTTTATTGACCATATTAAATGATCATCGTAATTACGCACACACAGACATGCACCGACCACAATGCTCTGTTGCTGATGACTGGGATGAATGCAGGAGCAGATTTCTCTTTTTGACTGAAGACTGACATAAGGGCATGTATGTGAAAGGCCTATCTGGCTTATTTTACATTTTAGTCATTTAGCAGACGCTCTTATCCAGAGCGACTTACAGGAGCAATTAGGGTTAAGTGCCTTGCTCACGGGCACATCGACAGATTTTTCACCTAGTCAGCTCGGGGATTAGAACCAGCGACCTTTCGGTTACTGGCACAACGCTCTTAACCACTAAGCTACCTGCCGCCCTGGCTTATGTGACTATGATGGTCATAATGCTTCTTGACAGTATCATAAAGTATATCTTCATAGACCAAGTAAAGTGACACAGAATGCTCATAATGCTTCATGACAGTGGCATAAAGTGTATTTTCTACTAGTTATTTAAAATATGATGAAGAAAACATGACTGTAAATAATTCAGTCCTACAACAACAAAGGATTTAAGAAACACACTTTCATAGAAAATAAGCTTCTTGGCAGGAAAAAAAAAACTATTTTGAATAAATGTGGGTTTAGACACTCTTATGTAGGTATCATAACCAGCCATAAAATAACGCAATATGTGTCACAACAAAGTGTAAATATATGTGTCATGACAGTGGTATGACCATATTATGACAGGTTATGACAGCTGTTATGACATATTATGACATGGTTATGCCACTGAGTGTCAAGTGTTACCACATATTATATTATTATTTACAATAAAAGTGACCCCAAAATGACACAATACGTTATTTACCATTAATTTCTACTGGGCACAAAATAATCTGAAACACAACCATAAACAAACAGCAAATGAGTCCAACAAGTTTGTAGAGTCACAAGTTTGATGTAATCATTGTGTGCCTGTGTACAGAGCCAAGACAACAAAACATGTGTCACTGTTCCAATATTTTTTGGAGCTCACCTGTAGCTCCATTTCAATGGTAGCCTGTCTTCCTATCTGGCTCCAAGGACCGTGAAACTAGCCTGGTACCAGATCGGTATGTGCTGAGTGGTCAACTGATATGGTAGTGTGACGTTTACATTTTTAGTCATTTAGCAAGACGCTCTTATCCAGAGCGACTTACAGTCAGAAGACAAAATAAACAGATCTGGGACCAGTTTCATGTTCCTTCTAGCCGGATAGGGAGGCACACAGATACACACATATACTCATATTTGTTTTTTGGTGGATCCCCAAATACATTACATCATACAATAGGCTATTCTCTCAGTATTCCCTAAAATCTCACAATAATCGTCTGTCAAGGTTTAGAGCTGTATTTCATGGCCCTTCGAGACGGATAAGAAGCCATGCTTCTACAGTTATAGCTGTATCGAAGTTTCTCTTTCAAACACATGCAGAGGCCCAAGCCCCAAAACCCCTACCTGAGAAGGTGATGTTGAATCCCTCGTAGGAGACAGAGAAGTCTGAAAGGAAGCGTATCTGAGCGGTGTAGTTCCCATACAGGCCTGCACTGAGGGTAGGGGGCAGTGTTGAGCCTGTTAGTCTCCACAGGGGCTCGGGGAAGCTGCCGTTCTCCGTCACCAACAGGTGGTCGTGGGGAGACTCTAGGTGGAATGTATGGAAGGTGAACTGGACACCTGGTGGGGGAGGAGAGAGAGAGACAAGAGTCAGCTACACCCTTCCTGGTGGGGGAGGAGAGAGAGAGACAAGAGTCAGCTTCACCCTTCCTGGTGGGGGAGGAGAGAGAGAGACAAGAGTCAGCTACACTCTTCCTGGTGGGGGAGGAGAGAGAGAGACAAGAGTCAGCTTCACCCTTCCTGGTGGGGGAGGATATATATATATATATATATATATATATATATATATATATATATATATATATATATATATACGTATATATGTATATACAGTTGAAGTTGGAAGTTTACATACACCTTAGCCAAATACATTTAAAATCAGTTTTTCACAATTCCTGACATTTAATCCGAGTAAGAATTCCCTGTCTTAGGTCAGTTAGGATCCCCACTTTATTTTAAGAATGTGAAATGTCAGAATAATAGTAGAGAGAATGATTTATTTCAGCTTTTATTTCTTTCATCACATTCCCAGTGGGTCAGAAGTTTACATACACTCAATTAGTATTTTGTAACATTGCCTTTAAATTGTTTTACTTGGGTCAAACGTTTCGAGGAGCCTTCCACAAGCTTCCCACAATAAGTTGGGTGAATTTTGGCCCATTCCTCCTGACACAGCTGGTGTAACTGAGTCAGGTTTGTAGGCCTCCTTGCTTGCGCACGCTTTTTCAGTTCTGCCCACAAAGTTTATATAGGATTGAGGTCAGGGCTTTGTGATGGCCACTCCAATACCTTGACTTTGTTGTCCTTAAGCCATTTTGCCACAACTTTGGAAGTATGCTTGAGGTCATTGTCCATTTGGAAGACCCATTTGCGACCAAGCTTTAACTTCCTGACTGATGTCTTGAGATGTTGCTTAAATATATCCACATAATTTTCCTTCCTCACGATGCCATCTATTTTGTGAAGTGCACCAGTCCCTCCTACAGCAAAGCACCCCAACAGCAGGATGCTGCCACGCCCGTGCTTGCAAGTCCCCCTTTTTCCTCCAAACATAACGATGGTCATTTCTCCAAAATCTTTGTCCCCATGTGCAGTTGCAAACCGTAGTCTGGCTTTTTTATGGCGGTTTTGGAGCAGTGGCTTCTTCCTTGCTGAGCGGCCTTTCAGGTTATGTCGATATAGGACTCGTTTTACTGTGGATATAGATACTTTTGTACCTGTTTCCTCCAGCATCTTCACAAGGTCCTTTGCTGTTGTTCTGGGATTGATTTGCACTTTTCACACCAAAGTACGTTCATCTCTAGGAGACAGAGCGCGTCTCCTTCCTGAGTGGTATTTTGGTTTAAAAAAAGACTGTCAAATCACCAGGAATTCAGCTAAACAATTCATTGATTTAGGAAATCTGTATTCCCACACACAAAAAAAAGATGTGATCGTGTCTCAGTGTAATAAAGGTATGAAATGATTGTTATCTCTTTTCAGGCTGTGGTCAATTTGCAGTGTATCAATTATTATAATTCTGTTCCGGCCCCCTGACTATTCACTCAGACAGAAACGTCCCGAGGTCGAATCTAGCTGCCTACCCCTGCCGTGGTACTAATAGTGATGTGATGGGGGGTTGGGTAACCAAGATACTTTATGAAGAGGTACTAATAGTGATGTGATGGGGGGTTGGGTAACCAAGATACTTTATGAAGAGGTAACAGCACTAATAGTGATGTGATGGGGGGTTGGGTAACCAAGATACTTTATGAAGAGGTACTAATAGTGATGTGATGGGGGGTTGGGTAACCAAGATACTTTATGAAGAGGTACTAATAGTGATGTGATGGGGGGTTGGGTAACCAAGATACTTTATGAAGAGGTACTAATAGTGATGTGATGGGGGGTTGGGTAACCAAGATACTTTATGAAGAGGTACTAATAGTGATGTGAGGGGGGGTTGGGTAACCAAGATACTTTATGAAGAGGTACTAATAGTGATGTGATGGGGGTTGGGTAACCAAGATACTTTATGAAGAGGTAACAGCACTAATAGTGATGT
>CM072221.1:73131160-73141160 GCA_036851935.1 Coregonus suidteri | reverse complement strand
GCCTTAATAACAAACTTGTATGACATCTGTAATTACGAATACAATTGTTAAATTACGAGCGTAGTTGGCTTTAGCCACGGAAAAAGACAGAAGACTTCCCGCTAGCCATGATTGGCTGAGATAATGCTGAGAGATGAGATCGGATTGGTCTGCCATGTAGCACGCTTCTGTCTATAACATGAGCTGGTCAGTATGTGTAGGTAATCCTTTCTAACGCGACATTTTTGAAAGATATCATGAAGAATTTCAAAAGAGTTGCTAAGGCTCTACACTTTCTGTAGGACCGAGTTTTGAAATCAGTGGAATGCCAAGTGGAAGCAGAGTATGATAGCTAATGCGATGAAAAATGAAGGCGTTTGATTGCAAATGCGGAGGGAGTCGAAAAGAGAACAGAAGGCTGTTGTATAAAACACCTGTCTCCGGATTACATCTTCAAACTAAGGGCAACCATGGCATCCGTGTCAGAGAGGGAGAAGCGTCCATCCATGTATACGGGTAAGAGAGTCTAGCTAGCTACATTTTCAGATATTATGCGTTTCTAATTTAGTCAGAAAGTCGTTTTCATTGCAAGTTAAAGCATACTGTTTGCTAGCTAGCTAATGTTATGCGTCTGAGCTGTGTAGTAACATTATTCGTATCTCAGAGCCATTTGCATTGCAAGTTATAGACTAATGTTAGCTAGCTAGCTAACATTGAACCTATTTGGTTAGCTTTAGCTACCTGTAGATTCATGCAGGTTAGTAGCGTTATGAGTTGGGATTATGGTTCATTGTTTAGCTAGCTAGCTACATGGCTAAACAAAATACTACACTATGCAAGTAACCATTTCACTGTACCATTTACATCATTTAGCAGACGCTCTTATCCAGAGCGACTTACAGTTAGTGCATACATTATTATTATTTATATTTTTTTCATACCCCATGGGAATCGAACCCACAATCCTGGTGTTGCAAACGCCATGCTCTACCAACTGAGCTACCTCCCTGCCGGCCATTCCCTCCCCTACCCTGGACGATGCTGGGCCAAATGTGCGCCGTCCCATTGGTCTCCCGGTTGCGGCCGGCTACAGCAGAGCCTGGATTCGAACCAGGATCTCTAGTGGCACAGCTAGCACTGCGATGCAGTGCCTTAGACCACTGCGCCACTCTAAACCTTCTGTATCCTGTGCATGTGACAAATAAACTTAGATTTTATTTTATATAGTGTGTGTTTACCAGAGACGGTAATGTGAAGAACAACATGACCTGCACCAAAGTCAGATTAGGATATAACGTTAGGCCAATGAGACAGTGTCCAAGTTCTAGAATTCTCTGGTAGAACACCCTGCTTTTATTTCATCACACTCACAACCGGAAGCTATTTTTTGTAATTAGTTTTCATTAACTTGTAAATAATTATATTGTTGTGAGTTTATTTTCCTGTAATAATGAATACAAATTAGCTAAAGTTAAGACGTTGTCAGCTACATGATATGGTCATTACTTGAACTGGCTAACCAGTTGACTTAACGTTAGCTAGCTAGCTAACAAGCAAGAAACAAACCAAAACAGTGTTAAGAAAGTTGCTTTTAGTTGTCTGGTTTGCTAGATTGACATATACTAAATTAACTTTTAAACAGATGGGTTTATTGGTGTTAAAATACCCCAGTTATGCTATTTTGGACCACCAGGCTGCTGATGTCATAAAGTCTGTCGTTTTTCTATTCCTACTTTTTCATAACGACAATGACAAGTTTAACATCGGACGACAATAGAATGTTCATGTCGATAGACGGAGTATAAACCAGCCTTTAGTCTTGGAATCCTTGGTTGTTTAGAACACTACCGTACTCACTCTTTTTAGCACATGGCCTCACATGTGAATCCTTAAAGAGATGGGTGGGGCTAACATTTAAACGGGTGTGAACGATGCTGAATGGGTGTAGACAAAGAAGAGCTCTCCAATGGGTGTACCAAAACAATCAAAGGCCATTTTCTCAAAAGTGGGGTTACAAGTTTATCAACTTTCAAAGCAGAATTACTTTCCCATTGTTCCTCAACTGTAGTGTATGATATACAATTTTCTAGCTCAGAGTCGCTACTTTTTTTTTTCAAATGTTGCTACATAAGACCGAATCGAGCCGGTCGGTCACGTATACATTATCGGCAGGTTATTTGTAACGGTGGGCTCTGTTAGGTAAAACAGACTAATCTGGAACATATTTGGTTATACTTTTTTGTCATTGAGGAGAGGAAGAAAGGTAGGGATAGTTTCAGAGTTTCTCAAATGGTTGTTCTGGACCCATTAGTAGTTATCACCAATGTCTACTGGTTTGTGGCTAAGATGTAGACACCTACAAAACAACACACACAAAGTCTTACTCTCATAGCGGATGCGGAAGCCGATGTCCGAGTGGCTCTTGTCGGTGGAAAAGAGAAGGAACAGGAAGTTGGAGGTGCTGATGAGGAACTGGGGCACCTGGGTACCCTGGTAACTACCAATCAGAGGCGAGGAGGGGAACCGGCCGTCACGCACCTCCAGCACGTCATAGTTTACCTCAGTGCGAAACCTGGGGGAACAACCAATGGGTTAACAGGAATCTGGGGGGAACAACCAATGGGTTAACAGGAATCTGGGGGCAACAACCAATGGGTAAAACAGGGATCTGGGGAACAACCAATGGGTTAACAGGAATCTGAGGGAACAACCAATGGGTGAACAGGAATCTGAGTATTAGATAATTAGACATTTTAATAGAATTATAATAGAATACTATTAGAGCTAGATACACAAACTAATAGTATAATAGAGAAAACATCTGGATTCATATTTAGAAGCAATGTGGAAAGCAGCATAATTTTTTTGTTTTGGAAGAATATGTTGTGCTTAAATTGAAAGCATCCTGAAGTGAGGTGAAAGAGCTACAGAGGAGATAGAGGAAATAATGTAGGACAAGATGGAAAAGAGAGAGAGGCAGAATGAAGGACAATAAAGGAAGAGAGGTAGACAGGAAGAGAGGTAGACATGAAGAGAGGTAGACAGGAAGAGAGGTAGACAGGAAGAGAGGTAGACAGGAAGAGAGGTAGACAGGAAGAGAGGTAGACATGAAGAGAGGTAGACAGGAAGAGAGGTAGACAGGAAGAGAGGTAGACAGGAAGAGAGGCAGACAGGAAGAGAGGTAGACATGAAGAGAGGTAGACAGGAAGAGAGGTAGACAGGAAGAGAGGTAGACAGGAAAGAGAGGCAAGACAGGAAGAGAGGTAGACAGGAAGAGAGGCAGACAGGAAGAGAGGTAGACATGAAGAGAGGTAGACAGGAAGAGAGGTAGACAGGAAGAGAGGTAGACAGGAAGAGAGGCAGACACAGGAAGAGAGGTAGACAGGAAGAGATGTAGACAGGAAGAGAGGTAGACAGGAAGAGAGGTAGACAGGAAGAGCCCAGTGTTGTGTCCTGACTCACTTATCAAAGATGATCTTGATGGGGTATCCTGGCGGAGCCTCGATGACCCACTCACAGTTAAGGGCCTCCTTATAGAGCTCTGGCCAACCAGGGGACAGGATGATACCACTAGGAGCCTTCAGATCACCCCCACACGGAGCTGAGGAACATGGGAGGAGAATAGGTGGGGGGGGGGGGGGGGGGGGGGGGGGGGGTGGAGAGGAAGAGGAAGAGGAGAGGAAAGAGGAGGGGAGTGGGAGAGGAGGGAGAGGAGAGAGGGAGAGATGAGGGGGGAGAGGAGGGAGATGGGAGAGATTGGGGGGGAGAGGAGGGAGAGGGTGAAGGGGGGGAGAAGGATGAGAGAGATGAAAGGGAAGAGAGGGAGAGGTGGAGACAGAGACAGAGGGCATATTATACAGTACATCTCAGTCATGGATGTGTCCACTGTGTTCACTGAGTCCACTGTGTTCAATGCGTCCACTGTCATGTCATGGAAATGGTTGACCATTACTGGCGCTCAAGGCCAAACATTACTTCAGAGACTGAGTGGGTGGGTGGCAGGAAAGGGGAGGTGGAAGGGGGAGGGTGGAAGGGGGAGGGTGGAAGGGGGAGGGTGGAAGGGGAGGGTGGAAGGGGGAGGGTGGAAGGGGGAGGAGTGTGTGTATGTGGGTGCGTTTGTGTGTGTTTGTGTGTGTGTGTGTGTGGTGTGTGTGTGTGTGTGTGTGTTCTAGCAAATGTGCAAATGTCCTTGATTAACATAAATCACACTGAACAGAAAACCACTTTGATCAATACACAATGGTATATGATATGAGACATGCCTGCTTGCTAATGTGCCCATGTCAATTTTTCTAAATGTCATTGAATAACATAAATCTGTGCCAACAACACTAAGCTGACATAGTGGCATACTGTATATATTACCTTAATTAAACATAAACCACTTAGATCACCCCACAACAGACAACATGTTCAAACATATGTACATCTCTGTGTGAGAGAGATAAGGTTTCAGTTGGAGTGTCTTTTAGGTGGTCCCCCCTAAGAACCTGGACGGACGGACGGACGGACAGACAGACGGACGGACGGACGGACAGACAGACAGACAGACAGACAGACAGACAGACAGACAGACAGACAGACAGACAGACAGACAGACAGACAGACAGACAGACAGACAGACAGACAGACAGACAGACAGACAGACAGACACTTTCTGCCATTGTCACTGTAATAACACACAAGCTCCAACATCCTAACCAATAACAAGTTATTACTGCCAATCAGGCTGATTATACAGGTATACAAGTTATTAATGCCAATCAGGCTGATTATACAGGAGGGTGGTTATTACTGCCCAATCAGGCTGATTATACAGGTATACAAGTTATTAGTGCCAATCAGGCTGATTATACAGGTATACAAGTTATTACTGCCAATCAGGCTGATTATACAGGTATACAAGTTATTACTGCCAATCAGGCTGATTATACAGGTATACAAGTTATTAGTGCCAATCAGGCTGATTATACAGGTATACAAGTTATTAGTGCCAATCAGGCTGATTATACAGGTATACAAGTTATTACTGCCAATCAGGCTGATTATACAGGTATACAAAATTAGTGCCAATCAGGCTGATTATACAGGTATACACGTTATTACTGCCAATCAGGCTGATATACAGGTATACAAGTTATTACTGCCAATCAGGCTGATTATACAGGTATGAGAGTTATTAGTGCCAATCAGGCTGATTATACAGGTATACAAGTTATTAGTGCCAATCAGGCTGATTATACAGGTATACAAGTTATTACTGCCAATCAGGCTGATTATACAGGTATACACGTTATTACTGCTAATCAGGCTGATTATACAGGTATACAAGTTATTACTGCCAATCAGGCTGATTATACAGGTATACACGTTCTTACTGCCAATCAGGCTGATTATACAGGTATACACGTTATTACTGCCAATCAGGCTGATTATACAGGTATACAAGTTATTACTGCCAATCAGGCTGATTATACAGGTATACACGTTATTACTGCTAATCAGGCTGATTATACAGGTATACAAGTTATTACTGCCAATCAGGCTGATTATACAGGTATACAAGTTATTACTGCCACATCAGGCTGATTATACAGGTATACACGTTATTACTGCCAATCAGGCTGATCTTTTAGGTATACACGTTATTACTGCTAATCAGGCTGATTATACAGGTATACAAGTTATTACTGCCAATCAGGCTGATTATACAGGTATACAAGTTATTACTGCCAATCAGGCTGATTATACATGTATACAAGTTATTACTGCCAATCAGGCTGATTATACAGGTATACAAGTTATTACTGCCAATCAGGCTGATTATACAGGTATACAAGTTATTACTGCCAATCAGGCTGATTATACAGGTATACAAGTTATTACTGCCAATCAGGCTGATTATACAGGTATACACGTTATTACTACTAATTGGTTAAAAATACAGGTATCAACGGCTCATTGAATTATTTTGACATATTTCATGATGTTATATTACGTTAATTTCCTTATGTTTCTACATAACACAATCTTTTGCACCACAAAAATTGAGTGGAATTAGATTTTTCTTCAGATTGTTAATATAAAAGTTGACTCTCATCACGAACACATTAAATCGACTTCTTTAAACAGATTAATATATTTGGTTTGGTGTTGTTGATTTTGTTATACCCGCCTGTCCGTTGCAGGATTCAGAACGCCATTATCATTTTTAAGCTCAAATGGCACATAAAATCTGGGGCGCTCTCTGTATAAAATATGCTGGCTACACACCAATACATCGATTTGAGAATCAAACTCACTTAAATAACAGCCAACCCTTGTCAGTGTTGATATCCTACAGTATGCATAGTACAGTTTGGAGCTTTCTCTTGAGAGGGCAGCCTGATGAAAGCCAGTCAATATTTAAATCACCCAGAAAGGTTGTCCTCTAACCAGTGATGTAAAATTATCTCACGCTTCCATGTGGTTTTTGAGTTGTGGTAGATTCAAACAGCGCACACAACCTGATTTCCCCCCTAATCGATATCAGTGATTTATTTCCACTTGTCAAAACAACAGGGTTTTTGGTGATTGTGCAGTTAATAAGATGCTCGTTCAAAAAATAAAAATAAATATGATTAGCTGTCATCAAGGCAAAGGTTGGCTACTTTGAATAATCAAAATCGAAAATATAATTTGATTTGTTTAACACTTTTTGGGTTACTACATGATTCCACATGTGTTATTTCATAGTTTTGATGTCTTCACTATTATTCTACAATGTAGAAAATAGTAAAAATAAAGAAAAACCCTTGAATGAGTAGGTGTGTCCCTAAACTTTTGACTGGCACTGTAAGTATTCACACCCCTTTGCTATGACACTCCAAACTGAGCTCAGGTGCATCCAATTTCCTTTGCTCATCCTTGAGATGTCACCACAACTTGAATGGAGTCCACCTGTGGCCAATTCAATTGTTTGGACACGATTCAGGAAAAAAAGAAAACATCTTCAGAGCAGAAACTATACCATGAAGTCCAAGGAACTGTCCGTAGAGCTCCCAGATATATAATTGTGATGAGGCACATATC
Source organism: Coregonus suidteri (assembly GCA_036851935.1). NCBI lineage: Eukaryota > Metazoa > Chordata > Actinopteri > Salmoniformes > Salmonidae > Coregonus > Coregonus suidteri. The sequence continues at coordinate 73,134,110 of CM072221.1, read as the reverse complement.
TGGGGAAGGGTATAAAACTATTTCTAGAGTGTTGAACGTTTCCAAGAGCACAGTGGTCTCCATCATTAGGAAATGGAAAAAAAATATGGAACTACCCAGACTCTGCCTAGAGCTGGCCGTCCGACTAAACTGAGCAACCGGGCAAGAAGGACCTTGGTCAGGGAGGTGACCAAGAACCCATTGACCACTCTGACAGAACTACAGAGTTCCTCGGCTAAGATGGGAGAACCTGCCAGAAGCACAACTGTCTACAGCACTTCACCAATCTGGACTTTATGGGTGAGTGGCCAGACGGAAGTCACTCTTGAGAAAAAGGCACATGACAGCTCGCCTGGAGTTCGCAAAAAGGCACGTGAAAGACTCTGAGATCATAAGGCAAAAGATTTTGTGGTCTGATGAGACAAAAACGTAACTATTTGGCCGGAATGCAAAGCGCTATGTCTGGAGAAAACCAGGCACAGCTTATCACCCGTCTAACACCATCCATACCGTGAAGCATGGTGGTGGCTGCATCATGCTATGGGGATGCTTTTAAGCAGCAGGGACTGGGAGACTGGTAAGGATAGAGGGAACAATGAATGGAACCAAATACAGGCAAATTCTTAACGAGAACCTACATCAGAGAGCAAACGACCTTAGACTGGGAACGAAGATTTACTCTCCAATGGGACAATGACCCCAAGCTCACAGCCAAAGCAACGCTGGAATGGCTTCAGAAAAATTATGTGAAGGTCCTTGAGTGGCCCAGCCAAAGCCCAGACTTGAATCCCATTGAAAATGTGTGGAAAGACTTGAAGATTGCTGTTCACTGGCGCTCCACATCTAACTTAACAGAGCATGAGAAAATATGTAAGGAAAAATGGGAAAAAATCCCCAAATATATAGACATACCCAAGATGACTCAAAGCTGTTATCGCCGCCAAAGGTGCTTCTACAAAGTATTGACTCAGTGGTGGGAATACTTATGTAAATTAGATATTTTCAATGCATTTGCAAAAATGTCTAAAAACACGTTTTCACTTTGTCATTTTGGGGTATTGTGTGTAGATAATAATACATCCTATTTAAACCATTTTGAATTCAGGCTGTAACACAACAAAATGTGGAATAATTCAAGGGGTATGAATACTTTCTGAAGGCACTGTATGTTTAGGTTTTCAAGATGTCACAAACTGTTTCTGCATATTGGTTATTGATTTGGACACGTTAAAACTGTGTTTTGACACTGGGCTATTTCTCAAAATGTCTTGTCAACAGGATGCAGCGACAGCATCATTTTCAACTTTAGGAATATTAATTGAACTTTCAACCTTCATTTCCAATGGTATTGTACCTAATCAGGTAAAATTGCTAAATGAGTCCAAACACATGCTGTGATTTAGTTATTTTGATGATATACCAGAAATCACCTGAACAGGTTTGCCTACTCTTAGGAGAAACTAGCACTAAGCTAACTACCTTATATTAATGTAACTATGTATCACCTCTTAGGCAGGGTTTTCCGTTAGGAAAGTGTGATACTGGACATTTGATAAATTTACCCGACCCATATGCACTGATTAGGGCGTCTACTCACAGTGTTCTGAATGACAGAAATCACATTTAGATGATGGTTATTCATTTCAACAGAACATGCAACTCGAAGATGCAACAGGGTATGTCCTTCTTACCAAATTCCGATGCACACTTTGAAGATGTTAGAATAGCTTTCCACATGCATTTTTCCTCAGCCAACAGTAACGAACCGCAAAACCACTAGCCTACGTCAATCTACCTATTCCATTAGTCAGCTTGTCGTTCTGTGCGAGAAACAAATAGCCTATTCCAAAACAATTTCAAATTTAAATTCATACAACTTTTTTTTTAAAGCAATGACGCTGACGCAACAGTTCAGAACGTTTAGCTTAAAATGTTGATAAACTATTATTTATTCACATTATAAGCACAGCAATGTGCACAAGGCAGTAGGCTACGTGCGGGAATATTTGGTAAACACCGTTGTCAAAAGCAGACCGCACAAGTGAGGGGTTTCATGTGACAGAGATTAAAATATCCATTAGACATTTAGAAAGAGAGGAGATCTAAAGATGCAACAACTAGCATGGGTTGCTAATATGAATAGGATTGTGCCTTTGGCTACTGGACAATGCTGATTTGAAAACCAATAGAACGTGAGAGAAATAGGCCAGTGAGAAATAGGCTACTTTGAAGCAAGGTATGACATGCCTCATAATATGAAGTAAAATGTTCAGGTTTCAACCAATTAAGTATGTTTTCAAAATGCATATGCTACTGCCTCCAGTTCATTGCAAAGTGGTGTGTGATGCGCTGAAGCCTGTCTACCATTGTCTGTCCACTTGAATGGTGAATGGGAAACACGCTTCAATTACCAGTTGAGAAATAATTAGTAGCTATTTTTAATCGTGGCCATCAAAAATTTGTTTTTAACACGCGATTGGATTTAGAATTGTTGCACAATGATTGGGCTTATAAAAGCACGTTTCACTCCAGCAGCAATGAACAAGCTGTTTGAGGAGCTGTAGCAGCAGTAATGAACAAGCTGTTTGAGGAACTGCAGCAGCAGTAATGAACAAGCTGTTTGAGGAGCTGCAGCAGCAGTAATGAACAAGCTGTTTGAGGAGCTGCAGCAGCAGTAATGAACAAGCTGTTTGAGGAGCTGCAGTAGCAGTAATGAACAAGCTGTTTGAGGAACTGCAGCAGCAGCAATGAACAAGCTGTTTGAGGAGCTGCAGCAGCAGAAATGAACAAGCTGTTTGAGGAGCTGCAGCAGCAGTAATGAACAAGCTGTTTGAGGAACTGCAGCAGCAGTAATGAACAAGCTGTTTGAGGAGCTGCAGCAGCAGCAATGAACAAGCTGTTTGAGGAGCTGCAGCAGCAGTAATGAACAAGCTGTTTGAGGAGCTGTAGCAGCAGCAATGAACAAGCTGTT
>CM072221.1:73123660-73128660 GCA_036851935.1 Coregonus suidteri | reverse complement strand
TGTACTTATGCATGCTTCTATGGAGAAATGCAGAGGGGAGGATAATGTACGAGAGATGAGAACTGATGACCTGGATGGTCTCCTTGGAGATGAGATTTGGCCCAGGTCTGCGACACCTGGCCCTCAATGATCTAAGGAGCTACCTGTCTGGTTACAGTGGAGCTACCTGTCTGGTTACAGTGGAGCTACCTGTCTGGTTACAGTGGAGCTACCTGTCTGGTTACATTGGAGCTACCTGTCTGGTTACAGTGGAGCTACCTGTCTGGTTACAGTGGAGCTACCTGTCTGGTTACAGTGGAGCTACCTGTCTGGTTACAGTGGAGCTATCTGTCTGGTTACAGTGGAGCTACCTGTCTGGTTACAGTGGAGCTACCTGTCTGGTTACAGTGGAGCTACCTGTCTAGTTACAGTGGAGCTACCTGTCTGGTTACAGTGGAGCTACCTGTCTGGTTACAGTGGAGCTACCTGTCTGGTTACAGTGGAGCTACCTGTCTGGTTACAGTGGAGCTACCTGTCTGGTTACAGTGGAGCTACCTGTCTGGTTACAGTGGAGCTACCTGTCTGGTTACAGTGGAGCTACCTGTCTGATTATAGTGGAGCTACCTGTCTGGTTACAGTGGAGCTACCTGTCTGGTTACAGTGGAGCTACCTGTCTGGTTACAGTGGAGCTACCTGTCCGGTTACAGTGGAGCAACCTGTCTGGTTACAGTGGAGCTACCTGTCTGGTTACAGTGGAGCTACCTGTCTGGTTACAGTGGAGCTACCTGTCTGGTTACAGTGGAGCTACCTGTCTGGTTACAGTGGAGCTACCTGTCCGGTTACAGTGGAGCTACCTGTCTGGTTACAGTGGAGCTACCTGTCTGGTTACAGTGGAGCTACCTGTCTGGTTACAGTGGAGCTACCTGTCTGGTTACAGGACTGCTGCTGGAGGAGGAAGACTGCTGCTGTGGTAGCGGCGATGGAGGAGATGGAGAGAAGGTTGGAGAAGTAACAGCTGTGCTGGAATACGATCAAAAGGGTTGATAGTTCTGATGATATGGGTCGGGAGGATGAGGGTCAAGGATCTGAATAGTCTATAGTGGAAAGTAATAGCAAAAAGAGAGACCTTGCTAGAGCGAGAGAGAGAGAGCAGAGCATGAAGAGGGTGGACAAGAGCAATAATGTTTCGGAGTGGAAAGTTGCGATGGGTTTTGCCTGAAAAAGTACATGTAGGATTCCTTAGTTTCAATGTCCGAGAATTTGTCCAATCACTTATTGCGGTGTTTTACATGCCAAAGTGTGGAGGGGAACATGGTTACCGTGACTGTGGGAACAATGTGAAATTGGGGTGGGGGGGGGGGGGGGGGGGGGGGGGGGGGGCGACGACGACGACACAGTGCAGGATTTGGTGGATGCCAGGTGCAGAGAGAAACTAGAGATTCCCAGAGATATAGAATCAATCAGACAGATTGGTGAGACTACTAGGCGGACTGGTCCAGTTACTACAGGAACAGCCATGGTAACCAGCCATGGTAACCAGCCATGGTAACAAGCCATGGTAACTGGACCATCTGTCAGTACTGGTGCTTCTACTAGTCTTGCCATTGTTTCGATGGCCTGTTCAGAAATCCGGCTGCCATAAATGTGCTGTGTCAAAGGACCCTGATAGTAAAATAAAAATTGACTTCATAGCTTTCATTGGAAAGGTTGTCAACACTACTCGGACTGTGTAAAGCAGAAAATGCCAGTTTGAAGATTATTGTGGATGTGGCAACAGAGTTATTAGGGGGTAACTGATCTGTCAACATGATTTTTTTTTTTAATGCTGAATAATCCTAAGGATGAATTGTCTCAGCATGATAGAGATAGGGTTTGAAGATGTTGGAGGGGGTTGGAGGGGGTTTGGGAGGGTTTTGGGGAGGATGGATGGGGTTTGGGGGGTTTGGGAGGGTTTTGGGGAGGATGGATGGGGTTTGGGGGGGTTTGGGAGGGTTTTGGGGAGGATGGATGGGGTTTGGGGGGTTTGGGAGGGTTTTGGGGAGGGTTTATTAGAAGTTAGTAGGGATTTATTTGTTTATTTGTAGTACAGAATTAGGCAGACCATGATTGATTGCACACTCCAGCACAGTAGGTGGCAGCATGCACCTTAAACGTTTCTTTGCAGACCGCCATTATACCATAGAAGAAGAAAGTGATGACTACTGCCAAAATTTGCTGCCGCCGCCACCACTGTCACCCGGACCACATCGCACCCAGACGCACGATGACAACGGACGTAGAGGAGCAACTGACAAACGACTACTGACAGTGAAATGAACAAACCAACGGCAGATGAGCAACCGACGGGGTGGTGGCAGTGGCCATCTTAACTACCCTCCAGCAGCATGGATATTTGTTGTGTATGTGAATGGTGTAACCCAAATGATTGTTTTGTAACCCAAATGACTGTTTTGTAACCCAAATGATTGTTTTGTAACCCAAATGATTGTTTTGTAACCCAAATGATTGTTTTGTAACCCAAATGACTGTTTTGTAACCCAAATGACTGTTTTGTAACCCAAATGACTGTTTTGTAACCTAAATGATTGTTTTGTAACCCAAATGACTGTTTTGTAACCCAAATGACTGTTTTGTAACCTAAATGACTGTTTTGTAACCTAAATGACTGTTTTGTAACCCAAATGACTGTTTTGTAACCCAAATGACTGTTTTGAAGTAAACAAACTTGAACTTCCTAAAACATATTCTGTATTAACTGTTAAACATACAAACTCAACATATATTTACAACCAGGCAATCATACAAGCATGACCACAATCACACACAAGCAAACTCTCCCACAAAACCGCACCCACACCATCCACACACACCACACACACCACACACACACACACCATCCACACACCACACACACCACAGACACACACCATCCACACACCACACAAACACCACACACACCACACACACCACACCATCCACACACACCACACAAACACCACACACACACACACGCACACACACCATCCACACACCACACACACACACACACACACACACCACACAAACACACCACACACACACACCATCCACACACCACACACACACCACCACACAAACACCACACACACACCACACCACAGGGGTGACATGTTGTGGTTGATTAATTCCTCTTCAGTATTCTCTCCAGCCAGATGGGACTGGGAACACCATCCATCACTCTCATCTTATTTATTAAACTGCCAACAATCACCACCACACACACACACACACACACCATCCACACACCACACACCACACACCACACACACACACCCCACCCACACACCACCAACAATCACCACCACACACCCACCCACCCACACACACACCACCAACAATCTCCTCAGTACAGTTTGGCAGCTGCTTAATTAACATGAATGATGGAATGAGTCCTTCCCTATACCCCCAGTGCCCCAAAAACAGAGAGGAGATGTGCCACTCGAAGGGAACTAGCTGTCGGCTTCAATTAACGGCTCTTTATGTTCATTCACAACATTGTTTCTTTATTTATTACATTCGCTAATTAATGCATTAACGTCCATGTGTTTTTCCCCAAATCGCAGGATTCGGCGAGCATTCTATCTCACGCAGTGCTGAATTAGAATGCGTCCCTAATGGCACCCTATAGTAACTATGTAGGGATGCAGTTTTTAGTATTTTACAGTCGGACAAAACCGACAAACACTCGCTAGGAACAGAACGCATTGTGGGTAGCTATATGGAAATTGTTTTAAGAAGGTCACACCAAGGATCATTTTGCTATTTGATGTTGAATTTTAAGACCTCTTGAAGTGTAACAAAACAAATGTTGATTAAATAAAAAGTGTTGATCGTACAGCTATTAGCTATTATTACAAATGCATTGAATAACAACAAATCTAAAGGAAGTCGTTCTGAAGTGTATATCTGAGAATTTTTTTATTTTATTTGTATTTTTTATATGTATTTAACCCCTTATTTGTTGGAACTAAACAGTCTCTAAATACAGTAATTCCATTCATTTGTTTAACTGTATCGGGGGACATTAAGACACATCTTGTGAGGCCTGTGGGCGTCCAAGATCAAAACCACCGACATGTACAGTGCCTTCGGAAAGTATTTAGACCCCTTGATTTTTCCACAATTTGTTACGTTAGCCTTATTCTAAAAATGATTAAATGAAAAAAGAATAATCAATCTACACACAATGCTCCATAATGACAAAGCAAAAACAAGTTTTTAGAAAATATTGCAAATGTATTACAAATAAAAAACGGAATTACCTTATTTACATAAGTATTCAGACCCTTTGCTATTAGACTCGAAATTGAGCTCAGGTGCATCCTGTTTCCATTGATCATCCTTGAGATGTTTCTACAACTTGCTTGGAGTCCCACCTGTGGTAAATTCAATTGATTGGACATGATTTGGAACTGGGAGACTAGTCAGGATCGAGGCAAAGATGAACGAAGCAAAGTACAGAGAGATCCTTGATGAAAACCTGCTCCAGATCACCTCAGACTGGGGTGAAGGTTCACCTTCCAACAGGACAATGACCCTAAGCACACAGCCAAGACAACACAGGAGTGGCTTCGGAACAAGTCTCTGAATGTCCTTGAGTGGCCCAGCCAGAGCCTGGACTTGAACCCGATCGAACATCTCTGGAGAGTCATGAAAATAGCTGTGCAGCAACGCTCCCCATCCAACCTGACAGAGCTTGAGATGATCTGCAGAGAAGAATGGGAGAAACTCCCCAAATACAGGTGTACCAAGCTTGTAGCGTCATACCCAAGAAGACTTGAGGCTGTAATTGCTGCCAAAGGTGCTTCAACAAAGTACTGAGTGAAGGGTCTGAATACTTATGTAAATGTAATATTTCAGTTTTTTTATTTTTAATAAATTAGCAACAATTTCTAAAAGCATGTTTTTACTTTGTCATTATTGGGTATTGTGTGTAAATTGATGAGGAAAAACAACAACAATTATCTAACAAAATGGGGAAA
>CM072221.1:73091160-73118660 GCA_036851935.1 Coregonus suidteri | reverse complement strand
CTCCACGGGGTGAGATCTTGCGTGGAGCCCCAGATCGAGGGAGATTATCAGTGGTCTTGTATGTCTTCCATTTCCTAATAATTGCTCCCACAGTTGATTTCTTCAAACCAAGCTGCTTACCTATTGCAGATTCAGTCTTCCCAGCCTGGTGCAGGTCTACAATTTTGTTTCTGGTGTCCTTTGACAGCTCTTTGGTCTTGGCCATAGTGGAGTTTGGAGTGTGACTGTTTGAGGTTGTGGACAGGTGTCTTTTAAACTGATAACAATTTCAAACAGGTGCCATTAGTACAGGTAATGAGTGGAGGACAGAGGAGCCTCTTTAAGAAGAAGTTACAGGTCTGTGAGAGCCAGAAATCTTGCTTGTTTATAGGTGACCAAAATACTTATTTTCCACCATAATTTGCAAATAAATTCATTAAAAATCCTACAATGTGATTTTCTGGATTTCTTTTTTTCTCAATTTGTCTGTCATAGTTGACGTGTACCTATGATGAAAATTACAGGCCTCTCTCATCTTTTTAAGTGGGAGAACTTGCACAATTGGTGGCTGACTAAGTACTTTTTTCCCCCACTGTATATCTGAGAGATACATGAAAGATCAGGAAACATTTGTTAATATTTTTTTACAATTATTTAACCCCATATTTTTGGCACTAAACAGACCTTTATGAGGTTACCATATATCTCATTGGTGGCACACACAGTCACGCTGTAACACACACACACACAACTTATAGTCAGGACATTGTTAACTGCGCATGTGTGTGTGTGTGTGTGTGTGTGTGTGTGTGTGTGTGAGTGTGTGTGCATGTGTCTCAGTGTGACTGTGTGTGTGTGTGTGTGTGTGTGTGCATGTGTGTAAGTGGCCAGATTATCCCCCTGCTTTACTGAGCAGAGGCTGTGGATTTGGATACAATATGAGGGCTTATTAACTAATTAAAACAAAAATAACAGAAGAGAGGAAGATAGATAGACAGAGAGAGAGAGAGAGAGAGAGAGAGAGAGAGAGAGAGAGAGAGAGAGAGAGAGAGAGAGAGAGAGAGAGAGAGAGAGAGAGAGAGAGAGAGAGAGAGAGAGAGAGAGAGAGAGAGAGAGAGAGAGAGAGAGAGAGAGAGAGAGAGAGAGAGAGAGAGAGAGAGAGAGAGAGAGAGAGAGAGACTGAGAGTGAGAGAGAGAGAGACTGAGAGAGAGAGAGAGAGAGAGAGAGAACATTCAGTGAGGCACAAAAGTATTTGATCCCCTGCTGATTTTGTACGTTTGCCCCTGACAAAGACTTGATCAGTCTATAATTTTAATGGTAGGTTTATTTGACCAGTGAGAGACAGAAATAACAACAAAAAAATTCAAAAATGTTATAAATGTATTTGCATTTTAATGAGGGAAATAAGTATTTGACCCCTCTGCAAAACATAACTTAGTACTTGGGTGGCAAAACCCTTGTTGGCAATCACAGAGGTCAGACATTTCTTGTAGTTGGCCACCAGGTTTGCACAAATCTCAGGAGGGATTTTGTCCCACTCCTCTTTGCAGATCTTCTCCAAGTCATTAAGGTTTTGAGGCTGACGTTTGGCAACTCGAAACTTCAGCTCCCTCCACAGATGTTCTATGGGATTAAGGTCTGGAGACTGGCTAGGCCACTCCAGGACCTTAATGTGCTTCTTCTTGAGTCAGTCCTTTGTTGCCTTGGCCGTATGTTTTGGGTCATTGTCATGCTGGAATACCCATCCACGACCCATTTTCAATGCCCTGGCTGAGGGAAGGAGGTTCTCACCAAGATTTGACGGTACATGGCCCCGTCCATCGTCCCTTTGATGCGGTGAAGTTTTCCTGTCCCCTTAGCAGAAAAACACCCCCAAAGCACGGTGGGGATGGTGTTCTTGGGGTCATAGGCAGCATTCCTCCTCCTCCAAACACGGCGAGTTGAGTTGATGCCAAAGAGCTCAATTTTGGTCTCCTCTGACCACAACACTTTCACCCAGTTCTCCTCTGAATCATTCAGATGTTCATTGGCAAACTTCAGACGGGCCTGTATATGTGCTTTCTTGAGCAGGGGGGACCTTGCGGGCGCTGCAGGATTTCAGTCTTTCACGGCGTAGTGTGTTACCAATTGTTTTCTTGGTGACTTTGGTCCCAGCTGCCTTTGACAAGATCCTCCCGTGTAGTTCTGGGCTGATTCCTCACTGTTCTCATGATCATTGCACCTCCACGAGGTGAGATCTTGCATGGAGCCCCAGGCCGAGGGAGATTGACAGTTATTTTGTGTGTTCTTCCATTTGCGAATAACCACACCAACAGTTGTCACCTTCTCACCAAGCTGCTTTGGTGATGGTCTTGTAGCCCATTCCAGCCTTGTGTAGGTCTACAATCTTGTCCCTGACATCCTTGGAGAGCTCTTTGGTCTTTGGGCCATGGTGGAGAGTTTGGAATCTGATTGATTGATTGCTTCTGTGGACAGGTGTCTTTTATACAGGTAACAAGCTGAGATTAGGGAGCACTCCCTTTAAGAGTGTGCTCCTAATCTCAGCTCGTTACCTGTATAAAAGACACCTGGGAGCCAGAAATCTTTCTGATTGAGAGGGGGTCAAATACTTATTTCCCTCATTAAAATGCAAATCAATTTCTAACATTTTTGACATGCGTTTTTCTGGATTTATTTGTTGTTATTATGTCTCTCACTGTTCAAATAAACCTACCATTAAATTATAGACTGATCATTTCTTTGTCAGTGGGCAAACGTACAAAATCAGCAGGGGATCAAATACTTGTTTCCCTCACTGTATGGTTCCCATGCCAATAAAGCCCTTTGAATTGAATATGAGAGAGAGAGAGAGAGACAGAGAGAGACAGAGAGAGAGAGAGAGAGAGAGAGAGAGAGAGAGGAGGAGAGAGAGAGAGAGAGAGAGAGAGAGAGAGAGAGAGAGAGAGAGAGAGAGAGAGAGAGAGAGAGAGAGAGAGAGAGAGGGAGAGAGAGAGAGAGAGAGAGAGAGAGAGAGAGAGAGAGAGAGAGAGAGAGAGAGAGAGAGAGAGAGAGAGAGAGAGAGAGAGAGAGACAGAGAGAGAGAGACAGAGACAGAGACAGAGAGAGAGAAGGGTTAGGGGCTCCATTATTGATAAGATAATGTGGAAGACAAAAACAGTGGCATGTCTAACCAGTAGCATCTAATCACAGTAGCATCCCCTAGCAGACAAACAGCAAAGAAACACTATTAGCATGCAATTATTATAGCAGTAAGTTGTAAGCATAGCAAGGATTTGGGGTTGGATATGTGATTCTAATAGCATTCCATCGCTAAGTCAACAGTGAGTTATTTTAGCAAAGTAGACTTATAACTCACAGACACAGCTGGGCTAGAAACGATTAAGTGTGTTGTATAGGAGACATATCACTACTTACAGACACAGCTGGGTTTCTTGGCTGACCACTGGTTGTTCTTTTGGCAGGTGATGTTCTTCTTCCCCACTAACTCAAAGGCAGGGAGACACTCAAAGTGCAGCCTGTCCCCGTGGCGGAAACCTGTCCCTTCCCGCTTGCCGTAGGCCGGTATCCCCGGGTCTCCACAGCTGCCCTGGTCAATCTCTGAAGGGAAAAGACACACAGATAGACAGGTAGTTGGCTGAAATGAATGGTGGCTTTCCAGGTAAACTTTAAACATTTCAACTTTATTTTCCAAGACCTACACTGTAATCCATTTAGCAATCAAACTGCACAGATTATAATATCTTGCAACACCTGGAGAAATATTTCACATCTCAGAAACCACAGGTAGACAGGTGAGATAGCTGACTAAAACCAATGAGGTCAAAGGTCAAAGTTTATGCTTCTCACAAAATATTTGACTAACATCAATGGTATCAATGGTTCCATGTTGTCTTTTTTGCATTCAAGCTGAAACTTTTTCTCACACAAGGTAGAGAGGAGTGTTTACTTCTCAGAAAATGACATTTTGGGGGATTCTGAGTTTGGCCTACAAACCCAATACAGACTGTATGCCTTTGTGATGCAATATCATGTAATGTAAATCCCCTGATACCATGTAACTCCATGATGTGTAGGGAAGAGTAGAGTTAGGTTGGCTAACATGGTAGAGTAGAGTAGGGTTGGCTAACATGGTAGAGTAGAGTTAGGTTGGCTAACATGGTAGAGTAGAGTTAGGTTGGCTAACATGGTAGAGTAGAGTTAGGTTGGCTAACATGGTAGAGTAGAGTTAGGTTGGCTAACATGGTAGAGTAGAGTTAGGTTGGCTAACATGGTAGAGTAGAGTGGGGTTGGCTAACATGGTAGAGTAGAGTGGGGTTGGCTAACATGGTAGAGTAGAGTGGGGTTGGCTAACATGGTAGAGTAGAGTTAGGTTGGCTAACATGGTAGAGTAGAGTGGGGTTGGCTAACATGGTAGAGTAGAGTGGGGTTGGCTAACATGGTAGAGTAGAGTTAGGTTGGCTAACATGGTAGAGTAGAGTTAGGTTGGCTAACATGGTAGAGTAGAGTGGGATTGGCTAACATGGTAGAGTAGAGTGGGTTGGCTAACATGGTAGAGTAGAGTGGGGTTGGCTAACATGGTAGAGTAGAGTTAGGTTGGCTAACATGGTAGAGTAGAGTTAGGTTGGCTAACATGGTAGAGTAGAGTTAGGTTGGCTAACATGGTAGAGTAGAGTTAGGTTGGCTAACATGGTAGAGTAGAGTTAGTATTAACTAATTCAAACAAAAAATACAAACAGAAGGGAGGAAGATAGATAGATAGATAGATAGATAGATAGATAGATAGATAGATAGATAGATAGATAGATAGATAGATAGATAGATAGATAGATAGATAGATAGATAGATAGATAGATAGATAGATAGATAGATAGATAGATAGATAGATAGATAGAGAGATAGAGAGAGAGAGAGAGAGAGAGAGAGAGAGAGAGAGAGAGAGAGGACGAGACAGACAGACAGACAGACAGACAGACAGACAGACAGACAGCACAGACAGACAGACAGACAGACAGACAGACAGACAGACAGACAGACAGACAGACAGACAGACAGACAGACAGACAGACAGACAGACAGACAGACAGACAGACAGACAGACAGACAGACAGACAGACAGATAGATAGATTAGCTGGACAAAATCAGGCTACATGAAAAGTGCAATGCTGTTAATATAGCCATTAGTGCAGGTTTTCAGTGAATTTATGTAAATCATAAAGCTCATCTGCATTTCCAAAAATGTTCTGCAAAACAAAACAAAAGAGTGATCAAATGAAGATCCTACATCTGTACAACTTTTACCAACAGGATAGAGAGAGAACAGCCAAAAGGACAGTGTCAGGAGGGTAGAAAGTGACTGCTCCACAGCATAGGGAGAGAGAGGGAGAGGGAGAGAGGGAGAGAGAGAGAGAGAGAGAGAGAGAGAGAGAGAGAGAGAGAGAGAGAGAGAGAGAGACAGAGAGAGAGAGAGAGAGAGATGACTCTCCAATTACACTGAATGAACTACAGGACAAAATACAAACCAACCCAAAAAGGCCTGTGGCGTTGATGGTATCCTAAATGAAATTATAAAATATACACACCACAAATTCCAATTAGCTATACTTAAACTCTTTAACATCATCCTCAGCTCTGGCATCTTCCCCAATATTTAGAACCAAGGACAGATCACCCCAATCTACAAAAGTGGAGACAAATTTGACCCCAAAAACTACTGTGGGATATGAGTCAACAGCAACCTTGGCATTATCATTAACAGCAGACTCGTACATTTCCTCAGCGAAAACAATGTACAGAGCAAATGTCAAATTGGCTTTATACCAAATTAATGTAGACAGACCACATATTCACCCTGCACACCCTAATTGACAAACAAACAAACCAAAACAAAGGCAAAGTCTTCTCATGCTTTGTTGATTTCAAAAAACCTTTAGACTCATTATTGCATGAGGGTCTGCTATACAAATGGATGGAAAGTGGGGTTGGAGGGAAACATACAACGCTATGAAATCCATGTACACAAACAACAAGTGTGCGTTTAAAATTGGCAAAAAACACACATTTCTTTCCACAGGGCCGTGGGGTGAGACAGGGATGCAGCTTAAGCCCGACCCTCTTCAACATAGATATCAACGAATTGGCGAGGGCACTAGAACAGTCTGCAGCACCCAGCCTCACCCTACTAGAATCTGAAGTCAAATGTCTACTGTTTGCTGATGATCTGGTGCTTCTGTCACCAACCAAGGAGGGCCTACAGCAGCACCTAGATCTTCTGCACAGATTCTGTCAGACCTGGGCCCTGATAGTTAATCTCAGTAAGACAAAAATAATTATGTTCCAAAAAAGGTCCAGTTGACAGGATCACTAATAAATATTCCATCTAGACAACGTTGCCCTAGAGCACACAAAAAACTATACATACCTCGGCCTAAATATCAGTGCCACAGGTAACTTCCACAAAGCTGTGAACTATCTGAGAGAAAAGGCAAGAAGGGCCTTCTATGCCATCAAAAGGAACTTAAAATTTGACATACCAATTAGGATCTGGCTAAAAAATACTTGAATCAGTTATAGAACCCATTGCCCGTTATGGTTGTAAGGTCTGGGGGTCCGCTCACCAACAAATAATTCACAAAATGGAACAAATCAAATTATATTTGCCACATGCGCCGAATACAACAGGTGTAGACCTTACAGTGAAACGTTTACTTACAAGCCCTTAACCAACAATGCAGTTTTAAGAAAATAAAAAGTAAAATAAAATAACAGTAGGGAGGCTTTTTACAGGGGGTACCGGTACAGAGACAATGTGCGGGGGCACCGGTTAGTCGAGGTAATTGAGATAATATGTACACGTGGGTAGAGTTAAAGTGACAAACACCAAATTGAGACTCTGCATTTAGAATTCTGCAAAAATATCCTCTGTGTACAACGTAAAACACCAAATAATGCATGCAGAGCAGAATTTGGCCGATAACCGCTAATGATCAAAATCCAGAAAAGTCGTTAAATTCTACAATCACCTAAAATGAAGCGATTCCCAAACCTTCCATAACAAAGCCATCACCTACAGAGAAATTAACCTGGAGAAGAGCCCCCTAAGCAACCTTGTCCTGGGGCTCTGTTCACAAACACAAACAGACCCCACAGAGCCCCAGGACAGCAACACAATTAGACCCAACAAAATCATGAGAAATCAAAAAGATAATTACTTGACACATTGGAAATTTATTTACAAAAAAAATGAGCAAACTAGAATGCTATTTGGCCCTAAACAGATAATACACAGTGGCAGAATACCTGACCACTGGGACTGACCCAAAATTAAGGAAATCTTTGAATATTTACAGACTCAGTGAGCATAGCATTGCTATTGAGAAAGGATGCCGTTGGCAGACCTGGCTCTCAAGAGAAGACAGGCTATGTGCACACTGCCCACAAAATGAGGTGGAAACTGAGCTGCACTTCCTAACCTCCTGCCAAATGTATGACCATATTAGAGACACATATTTCCCTCAGATTTCCCTGAATCCTGGCTTAGTAAGGCCACCAAAAATTCTGAAATGTCCATCCCGAATTTCAACATTTTCCGTCTAGATAGTACTGCCAAAGGGGGCGGAGTTGCAATCTACTGTAGAGATAGCCTGCAGAGCTCTATCATACTATCCAGGTCTGTGCCCAAACAGTTTGAGCTTCTACTTCTAAAAATCCACCTTTCCAGAAATAGGTCTCTCACTGTTGCCGCTTGATACAGCCCCCCCTCAGCCCCCAGATGTGCCCTGGACACCATATGTGAATTGCTTGCCCCCCATCTATCCTCAGAGTTCGTACTGCTTGGTGATATGCTTAACACCCCGGCCGTCCTACAATCTAAACTAGATGCCCTCAATCTCACACAAATGATCAACGAACCTACCAGGTACAACCCTAAATCCATAAACATGGGCACCCTCATAGATATCATCCTGACTAATTTACCCTCTAAATAAACCTCTGCTGTCTTCAACCAGGATCTCAGCGATCACTGCCTCATTGCCTGCATCCGTAATGGGTCCGCGGTCAAACGACCACCCCTCATCACTGTCAAACGCTCCCTAAAACACTTCAGCGAGCAGGCCTTTCTAATTGACCTGGCCCGGGTATCCTGGATGGATATTGACCTCATTCCGTCAGTAGAGGATGCCTGGATGTTCTTCAAAAGTGCTTTCCTCTCCATCTTAAATAAGCATGCCCAATTCAAAAAATTCAGAACTAAGAACAGATATAGCCCCTGGTTCACCCCAGACTTGACTGCCCTTGACCAGCACAAAAACATCCTGTGGCATACTGCATTAGCATCGAACAGCCCCCGCTTTTCAGGAAAGTCAGGAACCAATATACACAATCAGTTAGGAAAGCAAAGGCTAGCTTTTTCAAATAGAAATGTGCATCCTGTAGCACTAACTCCAAAACAATTTGGGACACTGTAAAGTCCATGGAAAATAAGAGCACCTCCTCCCAGCTACCCACTGCACTGAGGCTAGGAAACACTGTCACCACCGATAAATCTACGATAATCGAGAATTTCAATAAGCATTTTGCCACGGCTGGCCATGCTTTCCACCTGGCTACCCCTAACCTGGTCACCAGCTCTGCACTCTACGCTGCAACTTGCCCATGCTCTAGGCTGCAACTTGCACAAAGAATTCGAAAACAAACCCAATTTTGATAAACTCCCATATCTATTGGGTGAAATACCACAGTGTGCCATCACAGCTGCAAGATTTGAGACCTTTTACCACAAGAAAAGGGCAACCAGTGAAGAACAAACACCATTGTAAATACATCCTATTTATTTGTTTCTTTATTTTCCCTTTTGTACTTTAATTTAACCTCTTAAGGATCGGACCCTTTCTTTCAATTTTCACCTAAAATGACCCAAATCTAACTGCCTGTAGCTCAGAAGCTGAAGCAAGGATATGCATATTCTTGATAGCATTTGAAAGGGATCACTTTGAAATTAATGTTGGAGAATATAACACATTAGATCTGGTAAAAGATATTACAAACAAAAAAAAAATATGTTTTCATCTTTGAAATATAAGAGAAAGGCCACAATATAATATTGCAGTTTAGGTGCAATTTAGATTTTGGCCACTAGATGGAAGCAGTGAGTTTGCAAAGCATCAGATTGATCCAGTGAAGCGTTGCAATACTGGACTATTTTGTATTAAGTCTGCCCAAATGTGCCGAATTGGTCAATTGATACATTTTCAAGTACATAACTATAGAGAACATACATCAATGATATGGCAATACAAAATGTAAGTTTACACACTCCCAGGAATGTCATACATGATGGATCATTAGCTTATACACTAACTTTCACACACCTAGATGGCCGGGCTGGGTGGGTGTGGAGCCATAGACAGCAAGGGTTCAAACTGTAGAACCCAGTTCCTACATTTGAATATAAAAATTGGGTTTTATCAAACAAAACTATGCTATATTTTATCTGTGGGAACCTTAGGATGACAAATCAGAGCAAGATTACTGAATGTAAGTACATTATTAACCTTCAGAGGTGAATGTATTCACATTTACGTCATTTAGCAGACGCTCTTATCCAGAGCGACTTACAGTTTGTGAGTGCGTACATTTTTCATACTGGCCCCCCGTGGGAATCGAACCCACAACCCTGGCATTGCAAGCGCCATGCTGTACCAACTGAGCTACAGGACCAGTTGCCGTGATACGTTTTTTGTTGTTGTGCACTCTCCTCAAACAATAGCATGGTATTCTTTCACTGTAATAGCTACTGTAAATTGGACAGTGCAGTTAGATTAACAAGAATGTAAGCTTTCTGCCCATATAAGACATGTCTCTCTCCTGGAAAGTTTGCTGTTACTTCAGTCATGCTAATCACATTAGCGCACGTCCCGTAGAGGTTAACTATTTGCACATCTTTACAACACCGTATATATACATAATATGACATTTGAAATGTCTCTATTCCTTTGGAACTTTTGGGAGTGTAATGTTTAATGTTTATTATCTATTTCACTTGATTTGGCAAAGTAAACACATGTTCCCCACACCAACAAAGCCCCTTCATTTGAAATTGAATTGAGAGATAGAGAGAGAGAGGTTGTAGAATATGTTAAACGTTTCTATGTGCTCTAGGTTCTAATGAGGATGACATCACAGGGCTGGCAAGTTCCTTTTTAACCCTTTATGTATCTCTCTCCTCTCCTCTCTTTCCCTCTTTCTCCTCCATCCTTGTACACCTCCTCCCTCATTTCCATTTATCAACTCCCCTCCTATATCTTCATCTCCCATGTCTCTTTCTCTGCCTTCCTCTTCCTTCTCCCTTGCCTTCTCCACCCAGAACCCAGTCAGAACCCAGTCTGAACCCAGTCAGAACCCAGTCAGAACACAGTCAGAACGCAGTCAGAACCCAGTCTGAACCCAGTCAGAACCCCAGTCTGAACCAGTCAGAACCCAGTCAGAACACAGTCAGAACGCAGTCAGAACACAGTCAGAACGCAGTCAGAAACCCAGTCTGAACCCAGTCAGAACCCAGTCTGAACCCAGTCAGAACCAGTCTGAACCCAGTCAGAACACAGTCAGAACACAGTCAGAATGCAGTCAGAACGCAGTCAGAACACAGTCTGAACCCAGTCTGAACCCAGTCAGAACACAGTCAGAACACAGTCTGAACCCAGTCAGAACCCAGTCAGAACACAGTCAGAACACAGTCTGAACACAGTCTGAACACAGTCAGAACACAGTCAGAACCCAGTCTGAACCCAGTCTGAACCCAGTCAGAACCCAGTCAGAACACAGTCAGAACCCAGTCTGAACACAGTCTGAACACAGTCTGAACCCAGTCAGAACCCAGTCAGAACACAGTCAGAACACAGTCTGAACACAGTCTGAACACAGTCAGAACACAGTCAGAACCCAGTCTGAACCCAGTCTGAACCCAGTCAGAACCCAGTCTGAACCCAGTCAGAACACAGTCTGAACCCAGTCAGAACCCAGTCAGAACACAATCAAAAAACACATAGAACTCTCTCTCTCTCTCTCTCTCTCTCTGCAGGTGCACTCCTCCCTTCGCTGGGTGATAAACACTCTGCCTGCGATGAGGAGCTGACGTGCACTTTCACACGCTGACCCACATTATTTCGTCTTTACACACACACACACACACATCCCTTTCATTATCCAATGATTTATGCATCCCTCACTCATCCCCTTCCTGGTTTTCCAGGGGTGCTGCAGATGGAATCCAGAGAACTCCCGGTGAGGAATCTGTAACGGAACATCGGAACAGGAAGAAGACGGCAGAAATAAGCCCATCCATCCATCCATCCACTGAATTATTGTAGACTCTAATGAGCTTTTAAAATGCATCGGGGGATCTGAGACTGAGAGTTAAATCCATGGCTGACTTAATGACTATAATTTTGTGAACACATATTTAGATTCTACGATGTGGAGATTAGCATCCTAAGGGACTCATCAGGTCCATTACATATGGATCTAACTCACTGTTATGATATTATGCCCACCTATGGATTTCTAAATTTAGGAATCCTTTCATGTGATTTTGGTGCGTTTTATCTTTTTGATTTCTTGTGCATGTAATGTGACTTTGGGTGTCTTGAGAAAATCAAATGTATTATTATTATTATTATTATTATTATTATTATTATTATTATTATTATTATTATTATTATTATTATTATTATTATTATTAGGGTGACTTTCATTGTAACCACACATTTAAAACAAAATAAATGGTTATATATGTAAACACTTGCACGCACACTCACACACACACACACACACACACACACACACACACAGGGACACCCATTATAGCAAAAAGATCTCACGGTTTTACTAATTTGACTTCAGATTCCGCCGTTTGTCCACGTTTCTCCAAATGTCAAATTGTGTCTGTTCAAGGCCCAGCGCAGTCAAATACGTGATTTTCCAGTATTTTATATTCATTTCCACACTATGAGGTTGGAATAATGTGAATTTGTGAAAATTATGATAATATCCTTTTAGTTTAAGAGCTGTTTGAAAAGACGGCCTGAAATTGCAGCCTGTTTTGGTGGGGTGGAGTTTTGGCCTGCCTGGTGACATCATCACCAAATGAGTTAATAGACCAATAAGAAAGAGAGTTCCAAACCTCTCTGCCAATAACAGCCAGTTTTCAGTTTGCCCCTCCCCACTCAGACACTCCCAATATTCTTGCTTGAGAAAATGATCTTTGCTAAAAAGCTATTTTTCTTTCTTTTTGACAATTTTAATTGGAAACCTTCACAGTAAAAAGTAAAGTAAAAAGTTGTTGAATGTGCTTAAAAAATTAAGGCAACAAATGTTCAATATTATAGAGTAAATGTAATATCCTATGATTTTGAGTTTTTTTTTTTTTAAAGGAATAAGTTATTTGAATTTAAACAAATAAATTAAGTCCAGGGAATGAGTTGATGTTACACAAATATTTAGTAAACCGAAAATATGACTGTTTCATAAACATTTAATGTTTAACATTGTTTAATGTATTCGATCATTTGCCATTTTAACCCACTTTGGCAGGCATTGTTGAGCACAGTGCTCAATCCACCAGCAGTAATTGGAGACTCAAACCACCAGAAGTAACTGGAGGCTCAATCCACCAGCAGTAACTGGAGGTTCAATCCACCAGCAGTAACTGGAGGTTCAATCCACCAGCAGTAACTGGAGGTTCAATCCACCAGCAGTAACTGGAGGTTCAATCCACCAGCAGTAACTGGAGGTTCAATCCACCAGCAGTAACTGGAGGTTCAATCCACCAGCAGTAACTGGAGGCTCAATCCACCAGAAGTAACTGGAGGCTCAATCCACCAGCAGTAACTGGAGGTTCAATCCACCAGCAGTAACTGGAGGTTCAATCCACCAGCAGTAACTGGAGGTTCAATCCACCAGCAGTAACTAGAGGTTCAATCCACCAGGAGTAACTGGAGGCTCAATCCACCAGCAGTAACTGGAGGCTCAATCCACCAGCAGTAACTGGAGGTTCAATCCACCAGCAGTAACTGGAGGTTCAATCCACCAGCAGTAATTGGAGGTTCAATCCACCAGGAGTAACTGGAGGCTCAATCCACCAGCAGTAACTGGAGGTTCAATCCACCAGGAGTAACTGGAGGTTCAATCCACCAGCAGTAACTGGAGGCTCAATCCACCAGCAGTAACTGGAGGTTCAATCCACCAGGAGTAACTGGAGGCTCAATCCACCAGCAGTAACTGGAGGTTCAATCCACCAGGAGTAACTGGAGGCTCAATCCACCAGCAGTAACTGGAGGTTCAATCCACCAGGAGTAACTGGAGGTTCAATCCACCAGCAGTAACTGGAGGTTCAATCCACCAGCAGTAATTGGAGGTTCAATCCACCAGCAGTAACTGGAGGCTCAATCCACCAGCAGTAACTGGAGGTTCAATCCACCAGGAGTAACTGGAGGTTCAATCCACCAGCAGTAACTGGAGGTTCAATCCACCAGCAGTAACTGGAGGTTCAATCCACCAGCAGTAACTGGAGGCTCAATCCACCAGCAGTAACTGGAGGTTCAATCCACCAGGAGTAATTGGAGGCAGAACTGGCAAGCTTAACACTGTGCTGCATTTCCCTTTGTCATTAAGAGTGGTGAAGGTGGGAATGGGGGTCTCATCATCGGGGTTGATATCCGTTTATCCATTACATCCATTACAAGCTCCTTAATAACTAATATATATACATATACTTTTCTTTCTTCAAACATGCATTGTGTAAAATAATCATAAAGTAAAACAATTTTGAATTACCCACAATCCTCATAAAATGGAGCCACAAGGCAAGTTGTTGCAAGAACTTAAAATTATTAAGTAAAGATAAATATTTGTCAAAGTTATTACATGAAATCACTTAAATCACTTAAAATACTCAGTTGCACTTTTTGGTAAAATGAAATTAACAAATCATTGAAAGGACTTGCATTCATTTTTATTAAGTATATGTTGGTTGTATTTCTGAGTCAATTTCAATTCACCCCTGAATATTTTTTTTTCTCTCCATTGTTACCCAGAAATGATTTGATGTATTGAGATAAAAACGGCTACATTGGACCTTTAAGTTTGGGATATGGTGATCCGTCTGTGGTCCGTCTGTAAAATCAAGTAATCTTTGTAGGAACGCGTCAAAGCTACATCGTTCTCGTCACTGGATATAGGGAATAAGACACTATCACATTTCATAACGTTTTTAAAACAATTACCTGCACTCCAGATAACCAAATCAGCCAATAGATGGTATGGGCATACCTGTCTAGAACACATCCAACTGTTTTTTATCGGCATTACAAAGTAGATATTTCCCTTAGATGTGCTCAATCTAAAACAGTGTACCAAATTATTCAACTCAGTTCCTCCTTCAGGTGCCATCTCGCAATGCACCCTGTGTGTCTGTGGGAAATGTGGGCCGTTGTTGCCATAGCAACACTCTGCACTAGCTCTGGGACGAAATGCAAGTTGAACTCGGGTGAGATAGACTTCCTAAATTGATAGTGCAGTTTGTTTAGCCGATTTTACAGCTAGCTAGCTACTTCACATGCTGATATTGACTTTGGTATTTCTGCGTGTAGCTCAGTTTCAGGGCAGTGTTGCCATGTCGCGGCTGAAAATGGATTGGTTGCGGATTGCAGGTTTTTTGGGTATTTTTCTAAATTGCACAGCAGCCGCCATTGCCATTTCTCTTAAATATATATATATATATATATATATATATATATATATATATATATTTCACTGTGACCTGCTGCTGACTGTCAAGCAGGCTGTTGCTGAGTGAGTGAGTGGTGTGGAGGGCCGGAGGGGTGAGAGGAGAGAGAGCAGGACGTGCGAACGTTGTGACAACTTTTTACCAGTTGTAGGAAGGCTATTTAGATTGACATTATGGAGACACCTAAATGAAACTGACATTACATGTGGAGAATTATACATTTTCCGTCTGTTGGCCATCAAGTAGCCTATTAATGTATATGCCACTGTAGCCTGCCATTTGATACAATACATATGTTGAAATGACGATATCACTGGAGTCGTCGCAAAAAACAATTCGTGCCACTTCTGTAGCCTAACCTGGAGCTGGCGAACCAATTTAATAAATAGCCTATAACGTTAGTTTATTGTTGTTGTAGCCTTGTGTTATTATGCAATTATTAATGGACATGTTTAGTTCATTAAATTGGAAGATATCAAAACTCTATGGCATGTTGCCAGTCAGTTGTTAGAACGCATTAGATTGACGGTACCAGTGGTCAGATTAGGCTACAGGTAAACAAGCAAATAAAGAACTAAACATTTTTAACAGTTTGTGGTCTTAACATCTGGCCATTTTGAACAGTTTGTGGTCTTAACATCTGGCCATTTTTAACAGTTTGTGGTCTTAACATCTGGCCATTTTTTAACAGTTTGTGGTCTTAACATCTGGCCATTTTTAACAGTTTGTGGTCTTAACATCTGGCCATTTTTAACAGTTTGTGGTCTTAACATCTGGCCATTTTTAACAGTTTGTGGTCTTAACATCTGGCCATTTTTAACAGTTTGTGGTCTTAACATCTGGCCATTTTTAACAGTTTGTGGTCTTAACATCTGGGCCATGTTTAAACAGTTTGTGGTCTTAACATCTGGCCATTTTTAACAGTTTGTGGTCTTAACATCTGGCCATTTTTAACAGTTTGTGGTCTTAACATCTGGCCATTTATAACAGTTTGTGGTCTTAACATCTGGCCATTTTTAACAGTTTGTGGTCTTAACATCTGGCCATTTTTAACAGTTTGTGGTCTTAACATCTGGCCATTTTTAACAGTTTGTGGTCTTAACATCTGGCCATTTATAACAGTTTGTGGTCTTAACATCTGGCCATTTTTAACAGTTTGTGGTCTTAACATCTGGCCATTTTTAACAGTTTGTGGTCTTAACATCTGGCCATTTATAACAGTTTGTGGTCTTAACATCTGGCCATTTTTAACAGTTTGTGGTCTTAACATCTGGCCATTTTTAACAGTTTGTGGTCTTAACATCTGGCCATTTTTAACAGTTTGTGGTCTTAACATCTGGCCATTTATAACGGTTTGTGGTCTTAACATCTGGCCATTCGGTTTGTAGTCAACAACTGGCACATAATAACAGCACAATTGCCAGAAAATAGCCTAACATTCGTTTTTTTATTTTTTTTTATGTTCGTCCTAGTGTTTCTTGCTCAGAGATTTCGAAATCCTCTGTCCAACTTTCATTAATCAAACTCTCCTGTCAGATGTATCTATAGTTATGCACATGCGCAAAGGGGATTTATTTACAATTATAAACCTGGTTCGAGCCCTGAATGCTGATTGGCTGAAAGCTGTGATATATCAGACCAATAAGTCACCCCGCAGTGTAGGGCCAATATCAAACAGCTAACGGCTGTATCCAGCTGAAATACAGTACATGTGCATTCAGAAAGTATTCAGACCCCTTGACTTTTTCCACATTTTGTTACATTACAGCCTTATTCTAAAATGGATTAAATATTTTTTTCCCCCTCGTCAATCTACACACAATACCCCATACCGACAAAGCAAAAAGCAAAACGTTTTCAGGCCTTTCGGGCGGGTTTTGAATGGTCATTGTGCGTTACATTTTATCTAGACCTGGCAACCCTGACACAAGGGGTGTAGAGAGACAACAGGTCAGAAGAACTCAGCACCAACTCAACACAACTCACCACTGGACCCTTCCTACAAGGGCAAGAACTCAGCACCACCTCAACACAACTCACCACTGGACCCTTCCTACAAGGGCAAGAACTCAGCACCACCTCAACACAACTCACCACTGGACCCTTCCTACAAGGGCAAGAACTCAGCACCACCTCAACACAACTCACCACTGGACCCTTCCTACAAGGACAAGAACTCAGCACCACCTCAACACAACTCACCACTGGACCCTTCCTACAAGGACAAGAACTCAGCACCACCTCAACACAACTCACCACTGGACCCACCCTGGACTTCCCAACTGTGTGTTAATGCGTCACTGACCATACAACCATTATCATTTTCACTTCCACCTAGTCCACTTCCTGTCTGCTGTGTCACTTCCTGTCTGTTGTGTCACTTCCTGTCTGCTGTGTCACTTCCTGTCTGCTGTGTGTGAGTGCTTGTCTTGAGTGTGGCAATACATGTGTGTTCTGTATCCCTATCTCCAATCGGTCATTTCCGTCCTCTTAAAGGGACAGTTACACCTATAATCAAAAAAAGGCACCTCTTTCAGAGACCACCAACTAACACGTGGGGTGCTCTTTTTCAGTGGGTTTTGTAGTCGACTTGAGCTGCAACAGATTTCTGAAAAGATTTTCACATGTTCAAATTGAAATCAAAATTGTATTTGTCACATGCGCCGAATACAACAGGTGTAGACTTTACCATGAAGTGCTTTCTTACGAGCTCTTTCCCAACAATACAGAGATAAAAAGTAAGACAAATTTACAAAATAAAAAAAGGAAATAGTAACACAATAAAATAATAATAACGAGGCATTTGGAAAGTATTAGAATAGGGCTGTAACGTAACAAAATGTGGAAAAAGTGAAGGGGTCTGAATGCTTCCCAAATGCACTGTACAAGGATTACCGGTACCGAGTCAATGTGCAGGGGTACGAGGTAGTAATATTTACATGTAGGTAGGGGTAAAAGGGACTATGCAATCAGGATAGATTTACATTTTTACATTTTAGTCATTTAGCAGACGCTCTTATCCAGAGCGACTTACAGTTAGTGAGTGCATACATTTTCATACTGGCCCCCCGTGAGAAACGAACCCACAACCCTGGCGTTGCAAGCACCATGCTCTACCAACTGAGCTACAGGGGACTACGAAGAGTAGCAGCAACATGTGTGAAGTGTGAAAGAATGTCTATGTGTGTGTGTGTTGGAGTGTCGGTGTGTGTGTGTGTTGGAGTGTCGGTGTGTGTGTGTGTTGGAGTGTCGGTGTGTGTGTGTGTTGGAGTGTCGGTGTGTGTGTGTGTTGGAGTGTCGGTGTGTGTGTGTTGGAGTGTCGGTGTGTGTGTGTGTTGGAGTGTCGGTGTGTGTGTGTGTTGGAGTGTCGGTGTGTGTGTGTGTTGGAGTGTCGGTGTGTGTGTGTGTTGGAGTGTCGGTGTGTGTGTGTGTTGGAGTGTCGGTGTGTGTGTGTGTTGGAGTGTCGGTGTGTGTGTGTGTTTGGAGTGTCGGTGTGTGTGTGTGTTGGAGTGTCGGTGTGTGTGTGTGTTGGAGTGTCGGTGTGTGTGTGTGTTGGAGTGTCGGTGTGTGTGTGTGTTGGAGTGTCGGTGTGTGT
Organism: Coregonus suidteri; assembly: GCA_036851935.1. Lineage (NCBI taxonomy): Eukaryota > Metazoa > Chordata > Actinopteri > Salmoniformes > Salmonidae > Coregonus > Coregonus suidteri. The sequence continues at coordinate 73,100,302 of CM072221.1, read as the reverse complement.
GTGTGTTGGAGTGTCGGTGTGTGTGTGTGTTGGAGTGTCGGTGTGTGTGTGTGTTGGAGTGTCGGTGTGTGTGTGTGTTGGAGTGTCGGTGTGTGTGTGTGTTGGAGTGTCGGTGTGTGTGTGTGTGTTGGAGTGTCGGTGTGTGTGTGTGTTGGAGTGTCGGTGTGTGTGTGTGTTGGAGTGTCGGTGTGTGTGTGTGTTGGAGTGTCGGTGTGTGTGTGTGTTGGAGTGTCGGTGTGTGTGTGTGTTGGAGTGTCGGTGTGTGTGTGTGATGGAGTGTCGGTGTGTGTGTTGGAGTGTCAGGGGTGTGTCTGGCTAGGGGGGGGGGGGGGGGGGGGGGGGGGGGGTGTCTGGCTAGGGGGTGTGTTTGACTAGGGGGTGTGTCTGGCTAGGGGTGTGTGTCTGGCTAGGGGGTGTGTTTGACTAGGGGGTGTGTCTGGCTAGGGGGTGTGTCTGGCTAGGGGGGGGGGGGGGGGGGGGCAGCATATGTGATTGTAACAACTCATGTGTATACGTAGTAGCAGTGTTCAATCTGTTTAGTAGTGATATCCTCTGAAGCAGTGAGCAGTGGTTTGTTGTCTGTCTGACACATTATACAGGTCCATTATCACCAACACACAGCAGTATCCAGGGTGATCACATTCAGATCAAATCATATTTTATTTGTCATGTGCTGACAACAACGGGTATAGCCCCTGTATCTCAGTAGAGCATGGCACTTGCAATGCCAGGGTTGTGGGTTCGATTCCCACGGGGGACCAGTATGGAAAAAAAAAAATATATATATATATATATATGTATGCACTCACTAACTGTAAGTCGCTCTGGATAAGAGTGTCTGCTAAAGAGTGTCTGCTAACTAAAAATGTAAAATGTATAGACTACCATGAAATGCTTGCTTACGAGCCCTTCCCAACGATGCAGAGTTAAAAGTGCAGATGAAGCAACAGCATACTGCATATCTGTCGGCATGGAACCATTTAGGGTTTATTTGAGGCTGTGGATCAGAGAGAACAGACCAGCCTTACGTGCACACACACACATATACATATACACACACACACATACACACACACACACACACACACACACATACAGTACACACACATACATACACACACACACACACACATATACACACACACACACACACACGCACACACACACAGTACACACATACATACATATACACACACACACACACACACACATATACATATACACACACACACACACATACAGTACACACATACACACACACACACACACACACACACACACACACACACACACACACACACACACACACACACACACACACATACAGTACACACATACACATACAGCTCACACACAGACAGTACACACGCACGCACGCACACTCACACACACATACAGTATACACACAACCACACACAACCACACACACACATAAAGTATATACACACACACACATACACACACACTCACACACATAAAGTATATACACACACACACACACACATACAAACACACCCACTCACACACATACAGTATACACACACTCACACACACACACACTCACACACAAACACACACACACACTCACACACATACACACTTCTCACAGTCAGTGTATATGAGAACTGGTGAAAGATTGGAGGAGACTTTGGCCACTGACATAAATCTCAAGCCATCAACTCAGAAGATCAGCTTACCTTCATAAGACACCTTGAAGCCCAGAGAGCCACTGGTGTCGTCGGTCTTGAAGTTGAGCCACATCTGGTGACTGGTGCTGACCACCAGGTCTGGAGTGGTGGTCCCTGATAGGCTGTAGGAGACAGGGAAATATGGGTTTGCGTGTGTGTGTGTTTATGCTTAACTTTACGAGTCTGTGCCTACGTGAGCACACCTAGTGGGATACTTCACTAATCCATCCCTATACCCCCCCCCCCCCCCCCCCTCCTCCTCCACAACCACCAGAAACCGCAAATTGATCTATAAAACTTTACTAAGGCCATCAATTTCAGAACAACTAATAACAACATCCAGTGAAAAGTTATTGAGCATCTGGTGGAGCTAACTCCATTAGGACGCATCAATATGCAACGCGATGCGGCACGGCGAACGGCCGTGATCTTGTTTTAACATTGAGGGGAGCAGGGATTGACAATGTGGCACTGGATCAATTTTTCATGCTCTACTGGTCCTAGAGGTGATGAAATGGACAGAAATAGAGGGAGGGAGAGGAAGAGAGGGAGGATGGAGGGAGGGTGGGGAGAGAGAGAGAGAGAGAGGGAGAGAGGGAGAGAGAGAGAAAAGGAACATAAAATTTGACATACCAATTAGGATCTGGCTAAAAATACTTGAATCAGTTATAGAACCCATTGCCCTTTATGGTTCTGAGGTCTGGGGTCCGCTCACCAACCAAGAATTCACAAAATGGGACAAACACCAAATTGAGACTCTGCATGCAGAATTCTGCAAAAACATCCTCCGTGTACAACGTAAAACACCAAATAATGCATGCAGAGCAGAATTAGGCCAATACCCGCTAATTATCAAAATCCAGAAAAGAGCCGTTAAATTCTATAACCACTTAAAAGGAAGCGATTCCCAAACCTTCCATAACAAAGCCATCACCTACAGAGAGATGAACTTGGAGAAGAGTCCCCTAAGTAAGCTTGTCCTGGGGCTCTATTCACAAACACAAATAGACCCCACACAGCCCCAGGACAACAACAACAACAACAACAACAACAACAACAACAACAACAACAACAACACAATTAGACCCAACCAAATCATGAGAAAACAAAAAGATAATTACTTGACACATTGGAAAGAACAAACAAAAAAACAGAGCAAACTAGAATGCTATTTGGCCCTAAACAGAGAGTACACAGTGGCAGAATACCTGACCACTGTGACTGACCCAAACTTAAGGAAAGCTTTGACTATGTACAGACTCAGTGAGCATAGCCTTGCTATTGAGAAAGGCCGCCGTAGGCAGACCTGGCTCTCAAGAGAAGACAGACTATGTGCACACTGCCCACAAAATGAGGTGGAAACTGAGCTGCACTTCCTAACCTCCTGCCAAATGTATGACCATATTAGACTCAATTTACAGCGATCCACAAAGAATTTGAAAACAAACCCAATTTTGATAAACTCCCTTATCTACTGGGTGAAAAACCACAGTGTGCCATCACAGCTGCAAGATTTGTGACCTGTTGCCACAAGAAAAGGGCAACCAGTGAAGAACAAACACCATTGTAAATACAACCCATATTTATGTTTATTTATTTTCCCATTTGTACTTTAACTATTTGCACATTGTTACAACACTGTATATATACATTATATGACATTTGAAATGTCTTTATTCTTTTGAAACTTCTGAGTGTAACGTTTACTGTTAATATTTATTGTTTATTTCACTTTTGTTTACTATCTACTTCACTTGCTTTGGAAATGTTAACATACGTTTCCCATGCCAATAAAGCCCTTAAATTGAAATTGAATTGAAATTGAAGAGAGAGAGAGAGAGAGAGAGAGAGAGAGAGAGAGAGAGAGAGAGAGAGAGAGAGAGAGAGAGAGGGAGAGAGGAGAGAGAGAGAGAGAGAGAGAGAGGATTGGGTGGGGGGAGGAGGGAGGGAGGGAAGAGAGGAGAGAGAGAGAGGGAGGGAGAGTAGGTGGGTGGATGATCGAGTTTGACAGACAGAGCGAAAGCAAGTGAAAGAGAGAGATGTGGGTGGAAAGCAAGGCACATTGAGTGAGGGACAGAGCAGGTGAACTAACAATAACTAATGTGAAAAATGTGAGAAGAGAAACGACAAATAAATAAATTAAGTAGCAGAGATGGCAGAGAGGCTGAAGCTACTCACACATGAAAGACTGTCTTCTGGTCTCCAACCATGGCTCCGTCTCCAACTGTCAACGTATCGTAACCACGCTCCAGGTCAAAGTCCTCAAAGGTCAGTTTGATCACCTAGGCAACAGGAAAGACAACGCCAGAATGTGGTGAACAAAATGACAGATGTGATATGAAGGGTTAGGTGGTTCCACAAATATCACTCAGTTCCTGATTCTATGACTTTCTTCCCCTCTCTCAGTCATCCCTCTATCCATCCCTCCCTCTATCCATACCTCCCTCTATCCATACCTCCATACCTCCCTCTATCTATACCTCCCTCTATCCATACCTCCCTCTATCCATACCTCCCTCTATTCCTTCATCCATACCTCCCTCTATCCATACCTCCCTCTATCCATACCTCCCTCTATCCATACCTCCCTCTATCTATACCTCCCTCTATCCATACCTCCCTCTATCCATACCTCCCTCTATCCATACCTCCCTCTATCCATACCTCCCTCTATCCATACCTCCCTCTATCTATACCTCCCTCTATCCATACCTCCCTCTATCCATACCTCCCTCTATCTATACCTCCCTCTATCCATACCTCCCTCTATCTATACCTCCCTCTATCCATACCTCCCCTATCCCTATCCATACCTCCCTCTATCCATACCTCCCTCTATCTATACCTCCCTCTATCTATACCTCCCTCTATCCATACCTCCCTCCATTCCCTCCCTCTATCCATACCTCCCTCCATCCCTCCCTCTATTCCTTCATCCATACCTCCCTCTATCCATACCTCCCTCTATCCATACCTCCCTCTATCCATACCTCCCTCTATCCATACCTCCCTCTATCTATACCTCCCTCTATCCATACCTCCCTCTATCCATACCTCCCTCTATCTATACCTCCCTCTATCCATACCTCCCTCTATCTATACCTCCCTCTATCCATACCTCCATACCTCCCTCTATCTATACCTCCCTCTATCCATACCTCCCTCTATCCATCCCTCCCTCTATCCATACCTCCCTCTATCCATACCTCCATACCTCCCTCTATCTATACCTCCCTCTATCTATACCTACCTCTATCCATACCTCCCTCTATCCATACCTCCCTCTATCCATACCTCCCTCTATTCCTTCATCCATACCTCCCTCTATCCATACCTCCCTCTATCCATACCTCCCTCTATCCATACCTCCCTCTATTCCTTCATCCATCCCTCCCTCTATCCATACCTCCCTCTATCCATACCTCCCTCTATCCATACCTCCCTCTATCCATACCTCCCTCTATCCATACCTCCCTCTATCCCTACCTCCCTCTATCCATACCTCCCTCTATCCCTCTATCCATACCTCCCTCCATCCATCCCTCCCTCTATCCATACCTCCCTCCCTCCATCCCTCCCTCTATCCATACCTCCCTCCATCCCTCCCTCTATCCCTACCTCCCTCTATCCATACCTCCCTCTATCCATACCTCCCTCCATCCCTCCATCTATCCCTCCATCCCTTTATTGGCAGTAGAATGACCTTACTGAAGAGCTCAGTGACTTTCAACGTGGCACCGTCACAGGATGCCATCTTTCCAACAAGCCAGTTTGTCAAATTTCTGCCCTGCTAGAGATGCCCCCGGTCAACTGTAAGTGCTGTTATTGTGAAGTGGAAACGTTTAGGAGCAACAACAGCTCAGCCGTGAAGTGGTAGGCCACACAAGCTCACAGAACGGGAATGCCGAGTGCTGAAGCGCGATGCGCGAAAAAATCGTCTGTCCTCGGTTTCACCACTCACCACTGAGTTCCAAACTGCCACAACATCAGCACAATAACTGTTCGTCGGGAGCTTCATGATGGCAGTCCGACTGACAAATCTGGATTTGGAGGATGCCAGGTGAACGCTACCTGCCTGAATGCATTGGGCAACTGTAAAGTTTGGTAGAGGAGGAATAATGGTCAGGGGTTGTTTTTCATGGTTCGGGCTAGGCCCCTTAGTTCCAGTGAAGGAAAATCTTAACGCTACAGCAAACAATGACATTCTAGACGATTCTGTGCTTCCAACTTTGTGGCAACAGTTTGGGGAAGGTCCTTCACTGCTTAAGCATGACAATGCCCCCGTGAAAAAGTGAGGTCCAAAATAGCAATGGTTTTGTCGAGATCAGTGTGGAAGAACTTGACTGGCCCTGCACAGAGCCCTGACCTCAACCCCATCGAACACCTTTGGGATGAATTGGAACGCTGACTTCGAGCCAGGCCTAATCGCCCAACATCAGTGCCGACCTCACTAATGCTCTTGTGGCTGAATGGAAGCAAGTCCCCGCAGCAATGTTCCAAAATCTGGTGGAAAGCCTTCCAGAAGAGTGGAGGCTGTTTATTAATGCCCATGATTTTGGAATGAGACGTTCAACAAGCAGCCGTCCACATACATTTGGCCATGTGGTATATATATATATATATATGCACGACTGTACAGTCGTGGTCAAAAGTTTTGAGAATGACACAAATATTAATTTTCACAAAAGTCTGCTGCCTCAGTTTTTATGATGGCAATTTGCATATACTCCAGAATGTTATGAAGAGTGATCAGATGAATTGTAATGAATTGCAAAGTCCCTCTTAGCCATGAAAATTAATTTAATTCCCCCCAAAAAATTCCACTGCATTTCAGCCCTGCCACAAAAGGACCAGCTGACATCATGTCAATGATTCTCTCGTTAACACAGGCTGGAGATTACATTTACATTTACATTTTAGTCATTTAGCAGACGCTCTTATCCAGAGCAACTTACAGTTAGTGAATACATATTTTTTTTATACTGGCCCCCCCGTGGGAATCGAACCCACAACCCTGGCGTTGCAAATGCCATGCTCTATCAACTGAGCTACATCCCTGCCGGCCATTCCCTCCCCTACCCTGGACGACGCTGGGCCAACTGTGCGCCGCCCATGAGTCTCCCGGTCGCGGCCGGCGGCGACAGAGCCTGGATTCGAACCAGGATCTCTAGTGGCACAGTTAGCACTCTGTCATGCTGTCATGCTGATTGAGTTAGAATAACAGACTGGAAGCTTTAAAAGGAGGGTGGTGCTTGAAATCATTGTTCTTCCTCTGTTAACCATGGTTACCTGCAAGGAAACACGTGCCGTCATCATTGCTTTGCACTAAAAGGGCTTCACAGGCAAGGATATTGCTGCTAGTAAGATTGCACCTAAATCAACCATTTATCGGATCATCAAGAACTTCAAGGAGAGAGGTTCAATTGTTGTGAAGTAGGCTTCAGGGCGCCCAAGAAAGTCCAGCAAGCGCCAGGACCATCTCCTAAAGTTGATTCAGCTGCAAGATCGGGGCACCACCAGTGCAGAGCTTGCTCAGGAATGGCAGCAGACAGGTGTGAGTGCATCTTCACGCACAGTGAGGCGAATACTTTTGGAGGATGGCCTGGTGTCAAGAAGGCCAGCGAGGAAGCCACTTCTCTCCAGGAAAACATCAGGGACAGACTAATATTCTGCAAAAGGTACAGGGATTGGACTGCTTAGGACTGGGGTAAAGTCATTTTCTCTGATGAATCCCCTTTCCGATTGTTTGGGGCATCCGGAAAACACCTTGTCCCGAGAAGACAAGGTGAGCGCTACCATCAGCCCTGTGTCATGCCAACAGTAAAGCATCCTGAGACCATTCATGTGTGGGGTCGCTTCTCAGCCAAGGGAGTGGGCTCACTCACAATTTTGCCTAAGAACACAGCCATGAATAAAGAATGGTACCAACACATCCTCCGAGAGTACCTTCTCCCAACCATCCAAGAATAGTTTGGTGACGAACAATGCCTTTTCCAGCATGATGGAGCACCTTGCCATAAGGCAAAAGTGATAACTAAGTGGCTCGGGGAACAAAACATCAACATTTTGGGTCCATGGCAAGGAAACTCCCCAGACCTTTATCCCATTGAGAACGTGTGGACAATCCTCAAGAGGCGGGTGGACAAACAAACATTGTCCATTTGGAAGACCCATTTGCGAACCATTTTTATCTTCCTGACTGATGTCTTGAGATGTTGCTTCAATATATCCACATAATTTTCCTTCCTCATGATACAATCTATTCTGTGAAGTGCACCAGTCCCTCTTGCAGCAAAGCAGCCCCACAGCATGATGCTGCCACCCCCGTGCTTCACGGTTGGGATGGTGTTCTTCGGCTTGTAAGCAACCCCCTTTTTCCACCAAACATAACAATGTTCATTATGGGCAAACAGTTCTATTTTTGTTTCATCAGAACAGAGGACATTTCTCCAAAAAGTACAATCTTTGTCCCCATGTGCAGTTGCAAACCGTAGTCTGGCTTTTTTATGGCAGTTTTGGAGCAGTGGCTTCTTCCTTGCTGAGCAGCCTTTCAAGTTATGTCGATATAGGACTCATTTTACTGTGGATATAGATACTTTTGTACCTGTTTCCTCCAGCATCTTCACAAGGTCCTTTGCTGTTGTTCTGGGATTGATTTGCACTTTTCGCACCAAAGTATGTTCATCTCTAGGAGACAGAGCGCGTCTCCTTCCTGAGTGGTATGACAGCTGCGTGGTCCCATGGTGTTTATATTTGCATACTATTGTTTGTACAGATGAACGTGGTACCTTCAGGTATTTGGAAATTGCTCCCAAGGATGAACCAGACTTGTGGAGGTCTACAATGTATTTTCTGAGGTCTTGGCTGATTTCTTTTGATTTTCCCATGACGTCAAGGAAAGAGGCACTGAGTTTGAAGGTAGGCATTGACATACATCCACAGGTACACCTCCAATTGACTCAAATGATGTCAATTAGCCTATTAGAACCTTCTAAAGCCATGACATAATTTTCTTGAATTTTCCAAGCTGTTTAAAGGCACAGTCAACTTAGTGTATGTAAACTTCTGACACACTGGAATTGTGATACAGTTAATTATAAGTGAAATAATCTGTCTGTAAACAATTGTTGGAAAAATTACATGTGTCATGCACAAAGTAGATGTCCTAACCGACTTGCCAAAACTATAGTTTGTTAACAAGAAATGTGTGTAGTGGTTGAAAAATATGTTTTAATGACTCCAACCTAAGTGTATGTAAACTTCCAACTTCAACTATATACACTACCAGTCAAATGTTTGGACACACCTACTCATTCAAGGGTTTTTCTTTATTGTTTACAATTGTTTACATTGTAGAATAATAGTGAAGACATCAAACAATGAAATAACACATATGGAATCATGTAGTAAACAAAAAAGTGTTAAAGAAATCAAAATATAGTTTATATTTGAGA
>CM072221.1:73075360-73090660 GCA_036851935.1 Coregonus suidteri | reverse complement strand
GCTAGCGAAACCTGTTAAGATCATATTGTTTATTTGAAATGTACGGCACTTGGAATCAATACTGTGTCTTCAAACCATCCCTTTATTATGTCTCCAAACCATCCCTTTAATATGTATCCAAACCATCCCTTTAATATGTCTCCAAAACCATCCCTTTAATATGTCTCCAAACCATCCCTTTAATATGTCTCCAAACCATCCCTTTAATATGTATCCAAACCATCCCTTTAATATGTCTCCAAACCATCCCTTTAATAATTCTCCAAACCATCCCTTTAATATGTCTCCAAACCATCCCTTTAATATGTCTCCAAAACCATCCCTTTAATATGTCTCCAAAACCATCCCTTTAATATGTCTCCAAACCATCCCTTTAATATGTATTCAAACCATATTCTTTCCCCACACTCTGTCAGCTTCATGCCATCATAATGTCTGTGCCAGCGTGGGCAGGGCCGTTGAGGCTACAACCCATAGGAATCCCCACCCAGTCGACTACTTTGACTACTTTAAAATGGTGGAAGCCCTCCATGGCGCTGCCCATGCTAAAGGTCCCTTTGGCCACTAGAGGCCTCTGTCATTCTACAGTATGTGGTCAGATCAGGGCCCGTATCCTAGAGGCCTCTGTCATTCTACAGTATGTGGTCAGATCAGGGCCCGTATCCTAGAGGCCTCTGTCATTCTACAGTATGTGGTCAGATCAGGGCCCGTATCCTAGAGGCCTCTGTCATTCTACAGTATATGGTCAGATCAGGGCCCGTATCCTAGAGGCCCTCTGTCATTCTACAGTATGTGGTCAGATCAGGGCCCGTATCCTAGAGGCCTCTGTCATTCTACAGTATGTGGTCAGATCAGGGCCCGTATCCTAGAGGCCTCTGTCATTCTACAGTATGTGGTCAGATCAGGGCCTGCATCCTAGAGGCCTCTGTCATTCTACAGTATATGGTCAGATCAGGGCCCGTATCCTAGAGGCCTCTGTCATTCTACAGTATGTGGTCAGATCAGGGCCCGTATCCTAGAGGCCTCTGTCATTCTACAGTATGTGGTCAGATCAGGGCCCGTATCCTAGAGGCCTCTGTCATTCTACAGTATGTGGTCAGATCAGGGCCCTTATCCTAGAGGCCTCTGTCATTCTACAGTATGTGGTCAGATCAGGGCCCGTATCCTAGAGGCCTCTGTCATTCTACAGTATGTGGTCAGATCAGGGCCCGTATCCTAGAGGCCTCTGTCATTCTACAGTATGTGGTCAGATCAGGGCCCGTATCCTAGAGGCCTCTGTCATTCTACAGTATGTGGTCAGATCAGGGCCCTTATCCTAGAGGCCTCTGTCATTCTACAGTATGTGGTCAGATCAGGGCCCGTATCCTAGAGGCCTCTGTCATTCTACAGTATGTGGTCAGATCAGGGCCCGTATCCTAGAGGCCTCTGTCATTCTACAGTATATGGTCAGATCAGGGCCCGTATCCACAAAGCATCTTAGAAAAGGTCCTAAGAATCCTGTTCAAACCAGTTTTAAGACCAATAATAAAAATAAAAAAAACTGAGATAGGGGTAAAATCACCTCTTTAAAGTTTACCTCAGCTGGTAATGACGACAGTTTGAGGTACCACAAAGGAAAGATGGTGATGACGCTCATTGACATTGTTGCAAATGATGGGGGAATAACCAATCACGATGAGAGGCATCGCCAGCTGTGAACTCTATAGCAGGCTTCAGACAACTGTGACTGTACATCAAATGTTCCAATGGTAAAACGTTTGATATCCTTTTCTTCTGACACGATTGATTTGCCTACTTTTACTTATTGCATAATATGCGTGCGTTATAATTTTTATTTTCTTAACCAATTCTGATGGTTGTTAAAAGTGGAATTTGGACAATATTACTGTGATATGAACACACTCATCACTCCAGTTTAACAACTCTGAATCTCTTTGGCAGAGTAGGCATCAAGTCACTTGCCGATAATGTTACATACAACGCTGCATACAATGATAATATAAATAATATGCCATTTAGCAGACGCTTTTATCCAAAGCGACTTACAGTCGTGTGTGCATACAGGGTTTTTTTTTTTTGTGTATATGGGTGGTCCCGGGGATCGAACCCACTACCTTGGCGTTACAAGCGCCGTGCTCTACCAGCTGAGCTACAGAGGACCACATGTTTTTTGAAAGGTCTACCATTTTAATCGAACACAATTAAAAGTTAACATAAGCCCTAGATGCCTTGAGTTGCCCAATTTATAGGCATTTAGACATTTTTTATTTTTTTTATTTTATACAACGTGATGTTGCCCTGCAAATGGATAACATGAGATAACATGAAAATAAAGCCTAGTGGTGATAAGTATTTAGGCATATAATTTGTGAAATAGGCCTCATGTTAAATCATTGCCAAAAGCGCAAGAGAGACCGTTACATGTAGGCCTAGATTATTTATATATTGATCATATAGAAGTATCAACAACAACAAAATATATATATATATATAATAACAACTCCAAATCAATTTCATGTGGTGCAGGAACCACTGACCCACTGCATTTTTCTATCATCAAGACACCTGTTGGTAACTCTTAACTGGTTAGGACAGCTCGTGGGGTGTCCTAAATACCTGTCCACTAGGTGGGACTCTTATGACTAAAGAGGCTTCATGCAAAGCTTTTATTTTGACCCATCACAGTAAAATGCCTCTATTCTCAGCACTTACCACCAATCGTCTACTCTGAGACGCTTTGTGGATACGAGGCTCAGCTCTCAGACTCTCAAGGAAGAGGTCGTTCCTTTCCTGTTAGGCGTAACACAAAGAGATGGTGCTGTGGCTGTAGAGCTTATTCTGTGGACTAGTCAGAGACAATGCCCTGCAAAGGAGTTGGTACAATGCCCTGCAAAGGAGTTGGTACAATGCCCTGCAAATGAGTTGGTACAATGTCCTGCAAAGGAGTTGGTACGATGCCCTGCAAAGGAGTTGGTACAATGCCCTGCAAAGGAGTTGGTACAATGCCCTGCAAAGGAGTTGGTACAATGCCCTGCAAAGGAGTTGGTACAATGTCCTGCAAAGGAGTTGGTACAATGTCCTGCAAAGGAGTTGGTACAATGCCCTGCAAATGAGTTGGTACAATGCCCTGCAAAGGAGTTGGTACAATGCCCTGCAAAGGAGTTGGTACAATGCCCTGCAAAGGAGTTGGTACAATGCACTGCAAAGGAGTTGGTACAATGCCCTGCAAAGGAGTTGGTACAATGCACTGCAAAGGAGTTGGTACAATGCCCTGCAAAGGAGTTGGGTACAATGCCCTGCAAAGGAGTTGGTACAATGCCCTGCAAAGGAGTTGGTACAATGCCCTGCAAAGGAGTTGGTACAATGCCCTGTAAAGGAGTTGGGACAATGCCCTGCAAAGGAGTTGGTACAATGCCCTGCAAAGGAGTTGGTACAATGCCCTGCAAAGGAGTTGGTACAATGCCCTGCAAAGGAGTTGGAACAATGCCCTGCAAAGGAGTTGGTACAATGCCCTGCAAAGGAGTTGGGACAATGCCCTGCAAATGAGTTGGTACAATGCCCTGCAAAGGAGTTGGTACAATGCCCTGCAAAGGAGTTGGTACAATGCCCTGCAAAGGAGTTGGTACAATGCCCTGCAAAGGAGTTGGTACAATGCCCTGCAAAGGAGTTGGTACAATGCCCTAAAAGGAGTTGGTACAATGCCCTGCAAAGGAGTTGGTACAATGCCCTGCAAAGGAGTTGGTACAATGCCCTGCAAATGAATTGGTACAATGCCCTGCAAAGGAGTTGGTACAATGCCCTGCAAAGGAGTTGGTACAATGCCCTGCAAAGGAGTTGGTACAATGCCCTGCAAAGGAGTTGGTACAATGCCCTGCAAAGAAGTTGGTACAATGCCCTGCAAATGAGTTGGTACAATGCCCTGCAAAGGAGTTGGTACAATGCCCTGCAAAGGAGTTGGGACAATGCCCTGCAAAGGAGTTGGTACAATGCCCTGCAAAGGAGTTGGTACAATGCCCTGCAAAGGAGTTGGTACAATGCCCTGCAAAGGAGTTGGTACAATGCCCTGCAAAGGAGTTGGTACAATGCCCTGCAAAGGAGTTGGTACAATGCCCTGCAAAGGAGTTGGTACAATGCCCTGCAAAGGAGTTGGTACAATGCCCTGCGAATGAGTTGGTACAATGCCCTGCGAATGAGTTGGTACAATGCCCTGCAAAGGAGTTGGTACAATGCCCTGCAAAGGAGTTGGTACAATGCCCTGCAAAGGAGTTGGTACAATGCCCTGCAAAGGAGTTGGTACAATGCCCTGCAAAGGAGTTGGGACAATGCCCTGCAAAGGAGTTGGTACAATGCCCTAAAAGGAGTTGGTACAATGCCCTGCAAAGGAGTTGGTACAATGCCCTGCAAAGGAGTTGGTACAATGCCCTGCAAATGAGTTGGTACAATGCCCTGCAAAGGAGTTGGTACAATGCCCTGCAAAGGAGTTGGTACAATGCCCTGCAAAGGAGTTGGTACAATGCCCTGCAAAGGAGTTGGTACAATGCCCTGCAAATGAGTTGGTACAATGCCCTGCAAAGGAGTTGGTACAATGCCCTGCAAAGGAGTTGGGACAATGCCCTGCAAAGGAGTTGGTACAATGCCCTGCAAAGGAGTTGGTACAATGCCCTGCAAAGGAGTTTGGTACAATGCCCTGCAAAGGAGTTGGTACAATGCCCTGCAAAGGAGTTGGTACAATGCCCTGCAAAGGAGTTGGTACAATGCCCTGCAAAGGAGTTGGTACAATGCCCTGCGAATGAGTTGGTACAATGCCCTGCAAATGAGTTGGTACAATGCCCTGCAAAGGAGTTGGTACAATGTCCTGCAAAGGAGTTGGTACAATGTCCTGCAAAGGAGTTGGTACAATGCCCTGCAAATGAGTTGGTACAATGCACTGCAAAGGAGTTGGTACAATGCCCTGCAAATGAGTTGGTACAATGCCCTGCAAATGAGTTGGTACAATGCCCTGCAAAGGAGTTGGTACAATGCCCTGCAAAGGAGTTGGTACAATGCCCTGCAAAGGAGTTGGTACAATGCGCTGCAAATGAGTTGGTACAATGCCCTGCAAAGGAGTTGGGAAGTAGTAGCAGAATAATGATAGATAAAAGGAATCAGCCAGATAAGATCCCACCAACAGAAAGAGAGCGAGAGAGTCACCTTTGGCGAAGGAGAGGAAGAAGACAGGATAGAGATGGAGAGCTATATACATAAGAGGATATCATAAGAGTGACTTACTTTAGAGGTTCAAGGCCACAGCGCTAACAAATGTCCTTCTCTGAGCTCACAACAAATGGTTTGTCCCCTTAGCATTTGTGACTGAGTGAGGGACAGAGTATGAGGAGGGAGGAAAGAGAGGGAGGAGGAGGGAGGAGGAGAGGGAGGAAGAGAGGGAGGAGGAGGGGAGGAGGAGAGGGGAGGAGGAGGAGGAGGAGGAGGAGGAAGAGGAGGAGGAGGGGAGGAGGAGAGGGAGGAGGAGGAGGAGGAAGAGGAGGAGGGGAGGAAGAGGAGGAGGAGGGGAGGAGGAAGAGAGGGAGGAGGGGGAGGAGGGGGCGGAAGAGGAGGAGGGGAGGAGGAAGAGAGGGAGGAGGGGGAGGAAGAGAAGGAGGAGTAGGAGGAAGAGGAGGAAGAGGAGGGGGAGGAGGCGACTCATAAAGTGACAAAGTGCACGCATACAATACACACACACACACACACACACACACACACACACACACACACAAACACACACACACCCTTGTGTACACTCCACTGGACTCTGGGCAGAGTCACAGGGTTTGAGCCAGACAGTGGCACTTTAGCCTGTCTTTCTCTCCACGTCCTGACCAGATGAAGATGGAGCGCTGATGTTCTCTGTAGAGACTGAAGATAGTGTTCTATTTCTGCCTGGTACTGTTTACCTCTAAACCACATTGCAACACACACACACACACACACACACACACACACACAAAAGCACACCCCCGCACCACACTGCCACACCTCCAAATGCAGCCAGAGGAAACAGTACTGCAGGTCAGAGAGGAGTCTGAGTGTACGTCCCAAACTCTATACCCCTTTGTAGTGCACTACATTTGACTAGGGCCCATACAGTATGTCTCAGGTCGAAAGCATTGTATAGGGAATAGAGTCCCGTTTAGGCCTCAGTCTGAGACTCAGACACACTGATGCAGATACAGCACGGGGTTATTTCTGAATAAATACAGTCTGGTCTTTTGATAGGGATTATGTCGTGTTGTTTCGAATGTTTTCGGGATTTTCTGTTTATTACTACCCAAGTCTATCGGCGGTAGAAGTTGAGTGTTTGATATGCTATGACCCACCTAAAACCAAACGTTGCTTTGACCCTCTGGGATTGACAAAAGCACTGATTCTAGGCACAACTCAACGTTATGCCGTGGAGCAGTCCCTTTCGACCCTCCTGACACTGTCCTTTTGGCTGTTCTCTCTCTATCCTGTTGGTAAAAGTTGTACAGATGTGGGATCTTCATTTGATCACTCTTTTTTTTTGTTTTGCAGAACATTTTTGGAAATGCAGATGAGCTTTATGATTTACATAAATTCACTGAAAACCCGCACTAATGGCTATATTAACAGCATTGCACTTTTCATGTAGCCTAATTTTGTCCAGCTATCTATCTATCTATCTATCTATCTATCTATCTATCTATCTATCTATCTATCTATCTATCTATCTGTCTGTCTGTCTGTCTGTCTGTCTGTCTGTCTGTCTGTCTGTCTGTCTGTCTGTCTGTCTGTCTGTCTGTCTGTCTGTCTGTCTGTCTGTCTGTCTGTCTGTCTGTCTGTCTGTCTGTCTGTCTGTCTGTCTGTCTGTCTGTCTGTCTGTCTGTCTGTCTGTCTGTCTGTCTGTCTGTCTGTCTGTCTGTCTCTCTCTCTCTCTCTCTCTCTCTCTCTCTCTCTCTCTCTCTCTCTCCTCTCTCTCTCTCTCTCTCTCTCTCTCTCTCTCTCCAGTCCTGGCAATTTACATTAGTGAGTATATTTACCATAGGCTAGAATGGAATTAGCATTTTTATCAGCTTTTTCATTAGGCCTCTGCTCTCCCAGCACAGAAAACATTAAGAATCTGGAGGCAGCCAATGTGAAATGGAGGACTAGACAGCCCTTGCCTTTTCCTTATTTAAAAAAAATAATAATGTTTTTCTCCATTTACTTTCTTCCCGTTTTTTTCCTTCTTCATCCTTATTTACTTTCTTTATGCACAATTATTCCCAAGATACATTTAGATTGTATTATTTTCTCTCTCTCTCTCTCTCTCTCTCTCTCTCTCTCTCTCTCTCTCTCTCTCTCTCTCTCTCTCTCTCTCTCTCTCTCTCTCTCTCACTCTGTCTCTCTCTCTCTCTCTCTCTCTCTCTCTCTCTCTCTCTCTCTCTCTCTCTCTCTCTCTCTCTCTCTCTCACTCTCTCCATCATTCTTCCTACTGGGGCATAGCAATGAGCTCAGCTGAGTAGATATCTTTCCTGGGTAGAAAAGCGAATGCATAAATCCATCCTTACATGTACTCAAGTCTTGTGATGGATATGTTCACCTTGTGGCGCTGCTCTATTCTCCCCAGTCACTTACAGTCACAGGGGATTTAATTGAGTTATTGACTCACCGTGCTGATTATGAAGGTTAATTGTGTCTCAAATCACACCCTATTCCAGGGATCATCATCTAGATTCAGCAGCGGGCCGATTATTTTGTGAGCGGATGGTGGGGGGGCCAGAACATTATTACAAATAATTTGTAGACTGTAGATTGACTGCAAGAAGCCCAAACAGATATAATATTTCATTAAAACATTATAATTACTAACCTTGATTACATTTGTATACGGTCACGTCTCTCTATTAGGGAAAACTCGGGAACAGATTTCCAAAATAAGAATTACTTGGAGCTGATTTCCTGATATTAATACAAACCTTTATGTCAAAAAATGAAAATTAAACAAAAACATTGATAAAAAAATGTATATATATATAGTCCACTACTAGATCCACATAGAGCTATGGTCAAAATGTGTTCACTATAGGAAATATGGCAGGGTTACCCAACTGGTGGCCCATTTTATTTGGCCCCCTAAGTTTTATTTGATGTTTTAATCATATATACAGTACCAGTCAAAAGTTTGGACAGACCTACTCATTCAAGGGTTTTTCTTTATTTTTACTATTTTTTACATTGTAAAAAAATAGTGAAGACATCAAAACTATGAAACAACACATATGGAATCATGTAGTAACCAAAAAAGTGTTAAACAAATCAAAATATATTTCATATTTGAGATTCTTCAAATAGCCACCCTTTGCCTTTATGACAGCTTTGCACACTCTTGGCATTCTCTCAACCAGCTTCACCTGGAATGCTTTTCCAACAGTCTTGAAGGAGTTCCCACATATGCTGAGCACTTGTTGGCTGCTTTTCCTTCACTCTGCGGTCTGACTCATCCCAAACCATCTCAATTGGGTTGAGGTCGGGGGATTGTGGAGGCCAGGTCATCTGATGCAGCACTCCATCACTCTCCTTCTTGGTAAAATAGCCCTTACACAGCCTGGAGGTGTGTTGGGTCATTGTCCTGTTGAAAAACAAGTGATAGTCCCACTAAGCCCAAACCAGATGGGATGCAGTATCGCTGCAGAATGCTGTGGTAGCCATGCTGGTTAAGTGTGCCTTGAATTCTAAATAAATCACAGACAGTGTCACCAGCAAAGCACCCCCACACCATAACACCTCCTCCTCCATGCTTTACTGTGGGAACTACACATGCGGAGATCATCCATTCACCCACACCGCGTCTCACAAAGACACGGCGGTTGGAACCAAAAATCTCAAATTTGGACTCCACACAAAAGGACAAATTTCCACCGGTCTAATGTCCATTGCTAGTGTTTCTTGGCCCAAGCAGGTCTCTTCTTATTATATGTGTCCTTTAGTAGTGGTTTCTTTGCAGCAATTTGACCAATGAAGGCCTGATTCACACAGTCCCCTCTGAACAGTTGATGTTGACATGTGTCTGTTACTTGAACTCGTCGTCCAGGATAGGGGAGGGAATGGCCGGCAGGGATGTAGCTCAGTTGATAGAGCATGGTGTTTGCAACGCCAGGGTTGTGGGTTCGATTCCCACGGGGGGCCAGTATAAAAAAAATATGTATTCACTAACTGTAAGTTGCTCTGGATAAGAGCGTCTGCTAAATGACTAAAATGTAAATGTAAATGTAATCTCCAGCCTGTGTTAACGAGAGAATCATTGACATGATGTCAGCTGGTCCTTTTGTGGCAGGGCTGAAATGCAGTGGAATTTTTTGGGGGGAATTAAATTAATTTTCATGGCTAAGAGGGACTTTGCAATTCATTACAATTCATCTGATCACTCTTCATAACATTCTGGAGTATATGCAAATTGCCATCATAAAAACTGAGGCAGCAGACTTTGTGAAAATTAATATTTGTGTCATTCTCAAAACTTTTGACCACGACTGTACAGTCGTGCATATATATATATATATATACCACATGGCCAAATGTATGTGGACGGCTGCTTGTTGAACGTCTCATTCCAAAATCATGGGCATTAATAACAGCCTCCACTCTTCTGGGAAGGCTTTCCACCAGATTTTGGAACATTGCTGCAGGGACTTGCTTCCATTCAGCCACAAGAGCATTAGTGAGGTCGGCACTGATGTTGGGCGATTAGGCCTGGCTCGAAGTCAGCGTTCCAATTCATCCCAAAGGTGTTCGATGGGGTTGAGGTCAGGGCTCTGTGCAGGCCAGTCAAGTTCTTCCACACTGATCTCGACAAACCATTGCTATTTGGACCTCACTTTTTCACGGGGGCATTGTCATGCTTAAGCAGTGAAGGACCTTCCCCAAACTGTTGCCACAAAGTTGGAAGCACAGAATCGTCTAGAATGTCATTGTTTGCTGTAGCGTTAAGATTTTCCTTCACTGGAACTAAGGGGCCTAGCCCGAACCATGAAAAACAACCCCTGACCATTATTCCTCCTCTACCAAACTTTACAGTTGCCCAATGCATTCAGGCAGGTAGCGTTCACCTGGCATCCTCCAAATCCAGATTTGTCAGTCGGACTGCCATCATGAAGCTCCCGACGAACAGTTATTGTGCTGATGTTGTGGCAGTTTGGAACTCAGTGGTGAGTGGTGAAACCGAGGACAGACGATTTTTTCGCGCATCGCGCTTCAGCACTCGGCATTCCCGTTCTGTGAGCTTGTGTGGCCTACCACTTCACGGCTGAGCTGTTGTTGCTCCTAAACGTTTCCACTTCACAATAACAGCACTTACAGTTGACCGGGGGCATCTCTAGCAGGGCAGAAATTTGACAAACTGGCTTGTTGGAAAGATGGCATCCTGTGACGGTGCCACGTTGAAAGTCACTGAGCTCTTCAGTAAGGTCATTCTACTGCCAATAAAGGGATGGAGGGATAGATGGAGGGATGGAGGGAGGTATGGATAGAGGGAGGTATGGATAGAGGGAGGTATGGATAGAGGGAGGTATAGATAGAGGGAGGTATGGAGGTATGGATAGAGGGAGGTATGGATAGAGGGAGGGATGGATAGAGGGAGGTAGGGATAGAGGGAGGGATGGAGGGAGGTATGGATAGAGGGAGGGATGGAGGGAGGGAGGGATGGAGGGAGGTATGGATAGAGGGAGGTATGGATAGAGGGATAGAGGGAGGTATGGATAGAGGGAGGTATGGATAGAGGGATAGAGGGAGGTATGGATAGAGGGAGGGATGGATAGAGGGAGGGAGGTATGGATAGAGGGAGGTATAGATAGAGGGAGGGATGGATAGAGGGAGGGATGGATAGAGGGAGGTAGGGATAGAGGGAGGGATGGAGGGAGGTATGGATAGAGGGATGGATGGAGGGAGGGAGGGATGGAGGGAGGTATGGATAGAGGGAGGGATGGATAGAGGGAGGGATGGATAGAGGGAGGTATGGAGGTATGGATAGAGGGAGGTATAGATAGAGGGAGGTATGGATAGAGGGAGGTATGGATAGAGGGAGGTATAGATAGAGGGAGGTATGGAGGTATGGATAGAGGGAGGTATGGATAGAGGGAGGTATGGATAGAGGGAGGGATGGATGAAGGAATAGAGGGAGGTATGGATAGAGGGAGGGATGGATAGAGGGAGGTATGGATAGAGGGAGGTATAGATAGAGGGAGGGATGGATAGAGGGAGGTATGGAGGTATGGATAGAGGGAGGTATAGATAGAGGGAGGTATGGATAGAGGGAGGTATGGATAGAGGGAGGTATAGATAGAGGGAGGTATGGAGGTATGGATAGAGGGAGGTATGGATAGAGGGAGGTATGGATAGAGGGAGGGATGGATGAAGGAATAGAGGGAGGTATGGATAGAGGGAGGGATGGATAGAGGGAGGTATGGATAGAGGGAGGTATAGATAGAGGGAGGTATAGATAGAGGGAGGGATGGATAGAGGGAGGTATGGATAGAGGGAGGTATGGATGAAGGAATAGAGGGAGGTATGGATAGAGGGAGGGATGGATAGAGGGAGGTATGGATAGAGGGAGGTATAGATAGAGGGAGGTATGGATAGAGGGAGGTATGGATAGAGGGAGGTATAGATAGAGGGAGGTATAGATAGAGGGAGGTATAGATAGAGGGAGGTATGGATAGAGGGAGGTATAGATAGAGGGAGGTATGGAGGTATGGATAGAGGGAGGTATGGATAGAGGGAGGTATGGATAGAGGGAGGTATGGATAGAGGGAGGTATGGAGGTATGGATAGAGGGAGGTATGGAGGTATGGATAGAGGGAGGTATGGATAGAGGGAGGGATGGATGAAGGAATAGAGGGAGGTATGGATAGAGGGAGGTATAGATGGAGGGAGGTATGGATAGAGGGAGGTATGGATAGAGGGAGGTATAGATAGAGGGAGGGATGGATAGAGGGAGGTATAGATAGAGGGAGGTATGGAGGTATGGATAGAGGGAGGTATAGATAGAGGGAGGTATGGATAGAGGGAGGTATAGATTTTTTTATTTTATTTTTTTATTTTATTTATTTCACCTTTATTTAACCAGGTAAACCAGTTGAGAACAAGTGCTCATTTACAACTGCGACCTGGCCAAGATAAAGCAAAGCAGTGCGATAAAAACAACAACACAGAGTTACATATGGGGTGTAAAACAAAAAAAAATAAAAAAAAATATATACAACAGAAATACAATTAATATACTGTGTGCAAATTTAGCAAGTTATGGAGGTAAGGCAATAAAATAGGCTATAGTGCAAAATAATTACAATTTAGTATTAACACTGGAATGATGTGCAAGAGATGATGTGCAAATAGAGATACTGGGGTACAGATGAGCAAAATAAATAACAATATAGGGATGAGGTAGTTTGGGCGGGCTAATTTCAGATGGGCTGTGTACAGGTGCAGTGATCGGTAAGGTGCTCTGACAACTGATGCTTAAAGTTAGTGAGGGAGATAAGTGTCTCCAGCTTCAGAGATTTTTGCAATTTGTTCCAGTCATTGGCAGCAGAGAACTGGAAGGAATTGCGGCCAAAGGAGGTGTTGGCTTTGGGGATGACCAGTGAGATATACCCGCTGGAGCGCAGACTACGGGTGGGTGTTGCTATGGTGACCAATGAGCTAAGATAAGGCGGGGATTTGCCTAGCAGTGATTTATAAATGGCCTGGAGCCAGTGGGTTTGGCGACGAATATGTAGTGAGGACCAGCCAACAAGAGCGTACAGGTCACAGTGGTGGGTATTATATGGGGCTTTGGAGACAAAACGGATGGCACTGTGATAGACAACATCCAATTTGCTGAGTAGAGTGTTGGAGGCTATTTTGTAAATGACATCGCCGAAGTCGAGGATCGGTAGGATAGTCAGCTTTTACGAGGGCATGTTTGGCAGCATGAGTGAAGGAGGCTTTGTTGCGAAATAGGAAACCGATTCTAGATTTAACTTTGGATTGGAGATTCTTAATGTGAGTCTGGAAGGAGAGTTTACAGTCTAACCAGACACCTAGATATTTGTAGTTGTCCACGTACTCTAGGTCAGACCCGTCTAGAGTAGTGATTCTAGTCGGGTGGGCGGGTGCAAGCAGCGTTCGGTTGAAGAGCATGCATTTTGTTTTACTAGTGTTTAAGAGCAGTTGGAGGCTACTGAAGGAGTGTTGTATGGAATTGAAGCTCGTTTGGAGGTTTGTTAACACAGTGTCCAATGAAGGGCCAGATGTATACAAAATGGTGTCGTCTGCGTAGAGGTGGATCTGAGAGTCACCAGCAGCAAGAGCGACATCATTGATATACACGGAGAAAAGAGTTGGCCCAAGAATTGAACCCTGTGGCACCCCCATAGAGACTGCCATAGGTCCAGACAACAGGCCCTCCGATTTGACACATGGAACTCTATCTGAGAAGTAGTTGGTGAACCAGGCGAGGCAGTCATTTGAGAAACCAAGGCTATTTAGTCTGCCAATAAGAATGCGGTGGTTGACAGAGTCGAAAGCCTTGGCCAGGTCAATGAAAACGGGCTGCACAGTACTGTCTATTATCGATTGCGGTTATAATATCATTTAGGACCTTGAGCGTGGCTGAACTGCACCCATGACCAGCTCGGAAACCGGATTGCATAGCGGAGAAGGTACGGTGGGATTCAAAATGGTTTGGTTATCTGTTTGTTGACTTGGCTTTCAAAAACTTTTGAAAGGCAGGGCAGGATGGATATGGGTCTGTAACAGTTTGGGTCTAGAGTGTCACCCCCTTTGAAGAGGGGGATGACCGCGGCAGCTTTCCAATCTCTGGGGATCTCAGACGTTACGAAAGAGAGGTTGAACAGGCTAGTAATAGGGGTTGCAACAATTTCGGCGGCTAGTTTAGAAAGAAAGGGTCCAGATTGTCTAGTCCAGATGATTTGTAGGGGTCCAGATTTTGCAGCTCTTTTAGAACATCAGCTGTCTGGATTTGTGTGAAGGAGAAGCGGGGGGGGCATGGGCAAGTTTGCAGCAGAGGGTGCAGAGCTGGTGGCCGGGGTAGTGGTAGCCAGGTGGAAAGCATGGCCAGCCGTAGCAAAATGCTTGTTGAAATTCTCGATTATTGTAGATTTATCGGTGGTGATAGTGTTTCCTAGCCTCAGTGCAGTGGGCAGCTGGGAGGAAGTACTCTTATTTCCATGGACTTTACAGTGTCCCAAAACTTTTTGGAGTTAGTGCTACAGGATGCAAATTTCTGTTTGAAAAAGTTAGCCTTTGCTTTCCTAACTGCTTGTGTATATTGGTTCCTAACTTCCCTGAAAAGTTGCATATCACGGGGGCTATTTGATGCTAATGCAGTACGCCACAGGATGTTTTTGTGCTGGTCAAGGGCAGTCAAGTCTGAGGAGAACCAGGGGCTATATCTGTTCTTAGTTCTGTATTTTTTGAATGGGGCATGTCTATTTAAGATTGAGAGGAAATTACTTTTAAAGAACAACCAGGCATCCTCTACTGACGGAATGAGATCTATATCCATCCAGGATACCTGGGCCAGGTCAATTAGGAAGGCCTGCTCGCTGAAGTGTTTTTGAAAGCGTTTGACAGTGATGAGGGGTGGTCGTTTGACCGCGGACCCGTTACGGACGCAGGCAATAAGGCAGTGATCGCTGAGATCCTGGTTGAAGACAGCGGAGGTGTATTTAGAGGGTAAGTTAGTCAGGATGATATCTATGAGGGTACCCATGTTTACGGATTTAGGGTTGTACCTGGTAGGTTCGTTGATAATTTGCGTGAGGTTGAGGGCATCTAGCTTGGATTGTAGGATGGCTGGGGTATTAAGCATATCCCAATTTAGGTCACCAAGCAGTACGAACTCTGAGGATAGATGGGGGGCAATCAATTCACATATGGTGTCCAGGGCACAGCTGGGGGCTGAGGGGGGTCTGTAGCAAGCGGCAACAGTGAGAGATTTATTTCTGGAAAGGTGGATTTTCAGAAGTAAAAGCTCAAACTGTTTGGGCACAGACCTGGATAGTATGATGGAGCTCTGCAGGCTATCTCTACAGTAGATTGCAAACTCCACCCCCTTTGGCAGTTCTATCTAGACGGAAAATGTTATAGTTGGGGATGGAAATTTCAGAATTTTTGGTGGCCTTCCTAAGCCAGGATTCAGACACTGCTAGAACATCAGGGTTGGCGGAGTGTGCTAACGCAGTGAATAACTCAAACTTAGGAAGGAGGCTTCTTATATTTATGTGCAGAAAACCAAGACCTTTACGGTTACAGAAGTCAACAAAT
>CM072221.1:73067860-73070360 GCA_036851935.1 Coregonus suidteri | reverse complement strand
ACACAAACACACACCGACACTCCACACACACCACCGACACTCCATAACACACACACCGACACTCCAACACACCACACCGACACTCTAACACACACATCGACATCTCAACACACACCACCGACACTCCAACACCACACACGAACACTACAAACACACCACACCGACACTCCACCAACACAACACATAGACATTCTTCACACTTCAAAATGTTGCTGCGACTCTTCGTAGTCCGTGTAGCTCCAGTTGGTAGAGGCATGGCGTTTGCAAAAGCCAGGTTTGGGGGTTCGTTTCTCACGGCGGGGCCAGTAGAAAATGTATGCACTCACTAACTGTAAGTCGCTCTGGTTAAGGAGCGTCTGATAAATGACAAAAAAAGTACAAATGTCAATATATCCTGATTGCTAGGCACTCTTTACCCTACCTACATGTAAATATTACCTAAATTCCCTAAAACTACCTCCCCCCTGCACTTGCCCGGGTACCGGTAATCCTTGTACAGGCTTTTGGGAAGTTTTTCAGCCCCCTTTCATTTTTTCCACTTTTTGTTACGTTACAGCCATATTTCAATTTCTTTCCAAATGCCCGTTATTATTTTTATTGGTTACATTTCCTTTTCATAGTTTTTTTTAAAACTCTGGATTTTTGGGAAAAGAGCTTTAGTTTTGTCCTTTTAGGAAAGGTCCGTGGTGAAATTGGTTGAGGTGGTGCCCGAGTTCTTCGACCCGTTTTCTCCCCTGCACCCCTTGTGCAGGGGGTTTCCAAAGGGGGAGATAAAAAGTAACGCACAATGACCATTTAAAACCCAAACCGAAAGGCCTGAAAAGGGTTTTCTTTTTGGGTTTGTCGGGATGGGGGGATTGTGTGTAATTGAAGAGGGGAAAAAAAAAATATTTAATCCATTTAGAATAAAGGGTGGAAGGGAACAAAAAGTGGAAAAAGTAAAAAGGGCTGAAAAATTTTTGAAGGGACAAGTACTGTAGTTAGTGGATACAAAAGGGGGGCTGTTTTTAATTGGGCCCCACACTGCGGGGTGCCTTAATGGTTGATATATCAAAGCTTTAGCCAATCAGCATTCCCGGGCTCGAAACCCGGTTTATAATTTTAAATAAATTCCCCCTTTGCGCATTTGCATAAATAAGATACATCCGGGCAGGAGAGTTTGATTTATGAAAGTTGGACAGAGGATTTTGAAAAACCTGAAACAAGAAACACTAGGACGAACAAAAAAAAATAAAAAAAAAAAAGTTAGGCTATTTTCGGGGCCAATTGTGCTGTTTTTATGTCCCAGTTGTTTACTACAAAGTTAAAAAGGCCAGAGTAAGCCCAAAACTGTTAAAAATCCCGATTTTAAGCCACAAACTGTTAAAAATGGCCAGATTTTAAGCCCAAAAACTTTTAAAAAATCCCAAAATGAAAGCCCAAAAACTTTTAAAAATGGCCAGTGTTAAGCCCAAAAACTTTAAAAATGGCCAGATTTTAAACCACAAACTGTTAAAAAGGGCCCAAATTTTAAAGCCCACAAACTTTTTAAAAATGTTTATTCTTATTTGGTTTACCTGTACCAACGACCACGGGTACGTCAATTTTAATGCGTTCTAACAATGACTGGCAACATGCCGTAGATTTTTGATAATTTCCCAATTTTAATGAACTAAACAGTCCATTAATAATTGCATAATAACACAAGGGCTACAACAACAAAACTAAAGTATAGGCATTTATAAATTTGGGTTTTTCCCCGCTCCGGGTGGGCTACAGAAGTGCACAATTTTTTGCGACGTCGTGATTCGTCTTTCAAAATGTATTGTTCAAAGGGCGGTACAGTGGCATAATTTTAATAGGTACTTGAGGGCCCAACAGAGGGAAAAATTTTAAAATTCCAAATTTAAGTCAGTTTTTTTAGGTTCCCCAAAATGTCAATCAAAATAGCTTCCTGTAAATGTTGTCACAAGGTTCAGCACGTCCTGCTCTCCTTCCTCTCACCCATGCGACTCAGTCAATAGTTGTGTAGTGCTCTCACTCTCCGGCCCCTCCACACCACTCACTCACTCAGCAACAGCCGGTGACAGTCAGCAGCAGACAAGTGAAATTATATACATAAATATTTTAAAAGAAATGCCAATGGCGTCTGCTGGCAATTTAAAAACCCCAAAAAAACCCAATCGAAAACCAAACCTTTTTAGCCGCGACATGGCAAACTGCCCCGAAACTGAGCTACACGCGAAATCCAAAGTCAAAACAGCGGAAGTAGCTAGAGCTGAAATGGCTAAATAAACTGCACTATCAAATTTTGGAAGTCTATCTCACCCGATTTAACTTCATCATTCGCCCAGGCTATGCAGAGTGTTGCTTGGCCCAAAAAGGCCAAAAAAAAAACATCCCAATCCCCAGAACACAAACAGCATTTCGAGATGGGCCCCGAAGGGAACTGAGTTTAATAATTGGGCATGTTTTGATTGAGCACATCTAAGGGGAAAAAAAACTTTTTAATGCCGAAAAA
>CM072221.1:73042523-73067360 GCA_036851935.1 Coregonus suidteri | reverse complement strand
GATGATGGCAGCCATATGAATGCAGGCTTCATGGGTGCAGAGAGCCATAAATTGGAACTAAGGTCAATGAACAGTATATTGAGAAAAGTGAGTCAACGCTTTCTATGTTATTCATCATACCCGATTAACCAATAGTTGTATCAATGTATAGGGGTTTCTGTTTCAATCACATTTGAAAAAAAGTCATCAATGTATGTAATTGTCTTGTTTTCAACTTAGGTTTACAGACATCGCTAATTGTTTACATGTTTGGTTGATTTCAAATTGAATTCATGGTAGTTGACAACGCAATAAACCATCAATCTCATTGGACATTCAGCTGGCATCTTTGCCCAATGGGACCATCTCAATCTTTCATCTAAGAGTTAAAGGCTGTGCCCCAAATATCACCTTCCTCCCTAAATAGCGCATTGCTTTTCACCAGACCCCTATGGGCCCAGATCAAAAGTGGTACACTATATAGGGAAAGGGTTCCATTTTGATGCAGGAAAACACCCTGATTGCTGTAGGCCTAATCTCATATTGGAAAAACAGGTCTAGCAATCATCAATGCGTCAACAAACAGAACACCCAAACTGAATGCCTTTAAACCCCTCCATGAAGTGCACTTTAACACCCAAAACACCCTCACTGAACTGCACTTAAACCCAACACCCTCACGGGAGTGCACTTTAAATACCCAAAACACCCTCCACTGAAGTGCACTTTAAACAACCAAACTACCTCCACTGGGTGCACTTTAAAACAAACCTCCAAGGCATTTAATAACCAATCCCCACTGAGTGACTTTAAAACCCAAATTTCCTCCACAAAGTGCCTTAAACTTAAGATGCTCACTACGAGTAGGATTATGAAATATGTTAAACCTAAATCAATGCTAGTTAGTCTAGAGTGTACTATCTTGTAATATAGTGCAGTCCACGTAGAACTAGCTATTGATATCTAGTAGCATGTACTCAGTGACTCATAGTATAAGTGCAGCTCATGGGTAGCACGCAAGCCATATTGATATCTGGCACCTCATGGGGTGTGACGCACGGCAGCCAATATTGAATACTGGCAGCCTGCTTCAATGGGTGATGCACGGCAGCCATATTGATATCTGGCAGCCTCATGGGTGATGCACGGCAGCCATATTGGCTAACTGGCATTCCAAAGGACTGAGGCTAAGGATATGCCATTATGGGAAATATTTCAAACTTCATGGGTACATGCATGGCAGCCTATTGTAGTAACAAGTCCAAAGTTAGTAGGCTAAGGGATAGGATAATATGTAGTAGTATTTCAACTAAATGTCAGTTAGTAGTAGTACGGTAGTAGAGTAAGCACTAGTAGTAGTAGAAGTACTAGTAGTAGTAGTATAGTAGTAGTAGTATTGCAGTAGCAAGTATAGTAGTA
Organism: Coregonus suidteri; assembly: GCA_036851935.1. Taxonomy (NCBI): domain Eukaryota; kingdom Metazoa; phylum Chordata; class Actinopteri; order Salmoniformes; family Salmonidae; genus Coregonus; species Coregonus suidteri. The sequence continues at coordinate 73,065,962 of CM072221.1, read as the reverse complement.
GTAGTAGTAGTAGCAAGCTGTATAGTAGTAGTAGTAGTAGTAGTAGTAGTAGTAGTAGTAGTAGCGTATATTAGTATATAGTAGTAGTAGTAGTAGTAGTAGTAGTAGTAGCAGTAGTAGTAGTAGTAGTATTAGTAGTTGTAGTAGTAGTAGTAGTAGTAGTAGTAGTAGCAGTAGTAGTAGTACTAATAGTAGTAGCGAGTAGTAGTAGTAGTAAGTAGTAGTAGTAGTAGTAGCAGTAGTAGTAGTAGCAGTAGTAGTAGCCAGTAATAGTACTACTACTAGTAGTAGTAGTAGTAGTAGTATTAGTAGTAGTATATAGTTAGTAGTAGTAGTATTAGTAGTAGTAGCAGTAGTTAGTAGCAGTCGTAGTACTAGCAGTAGTACTAGTAGTAGTAGTAGTAGTAGTAGTAGTAGTAAGTAGTAGTATGTAGTATAGTATAGTAGTAGTAGTAGAAGTAGTAGTAATAGTAGTAGTAGTAGTAGTAGTAGTATAGTAGGTATAGTAGTAGTAGGAACTAGTAGTAGTAGCAGCAGTAGCAGTAGCAGTAGTAGTAGTAGCAGTAGTGTAGTAGTTAGTAGTAGTAGTAGTAGTAGTAGTAGTAGTAGTAGTAGTAGTAGTAGTAGTAGTAGTAGTAGCAGCAGTAGTAAGTAGTAGTAAGTAGTAGTTAGTAGTAGTATAGTAGTAGTAGTAGTAGTAGTAGTAGTAGTAGTAGTAGTATAGTAGTAGTAGTAGTTAGTAGTAATAGTAGTTAGTAGTAGTAGTAGCAGTAGCAGTAGTAGTAGTACTAGTAGTAGTAGTAGTAGTAGTAGATAGTATAGTAGTAGCAGTAGTAGTAGTAGAAGTAGTAGTAGTAGTAGTAGCAGTAGTAGTAGTAGCTAGGAGTAGTAGCAGTAGTAGCCAGTAGTAGTAGTAGAACTAGCAGTAGTAGTACAGTAGTAGTAGTAGTATAGTAGTAGTAGTAGTATCAGCAGTAGTAGCAGTAGTAGTGTCCAGTAGTAGAGGTAGTAGACGCAGTAGTAGTAGTAGTATAGTAGTAGGTAGTAGTAAGTAGTAGTAGTAGTTAGTAGTAGTAGTAGTAGTAGTAGTAGTAGTAGTAGTAGTAGTATTGTAGTAGTAGTAGTAGTAGTAGTAGTATAGTAGTAGTAGCAGTAGTAGGTGTAGTAGCCAGTCGTAGTAGTAGTAGTAGTAGTAGTAGTAGTAGTTGTAGTAGTTAGCTGAATTTTAGAGGGCACACTAACTTCTACTCTACTCTGTCCTTGGTCCCTTGGGCCACTAGCAGAACTTTAAAGACCTCAAATTAAAGCAGGCCATGCCTAATGAAGGTTTTAAGAAAAGCCTGGGTGTCTGGGGCTAAATGACGCTGGTTAAGAGGTCTCGTCTCAGCCTCTACTCTTAATGAGTTATGTCTGAAGTTTATGGGTCCTTAGGAGAATCCTGCACCCCTCTCGCCCTCCAACACCCCTCCAACACCCCTTCAACACCTCTCTCCCCCTCCAACACCCCAACAACAGCCACATTAACGAAGGGGTAGCGTTAATTTTAAAGTTTTGCATAAAATAATACAGTAATTAATTTGAGTGGTCCTGACAGTGAGGGTGACCTTACTGAAAATATAACACTGTGTAGGTTTGAACTGCAAAGTCCAACAAACTATATTCCCCATTTCTGGTTAACAACGAGGTCCATAACTAGGTTGATTCTCTCCCCTGTTAATATGCCCTCTGTATTGTGTCTGCAGCGCCGCGGGTCTAATTAATATGCTCTCTGTATTGTGTCTAATCACCCTGCAATCAAGACAACAAGGGCTCAGAGACAAACACTAGCTTTCCCACATGGAACCCTGTCCCATATGTAGCACACTACTTTGGGCCTTGACTATAGAAGAGATTAAAAACAGAGCCCTGAATGCCCCGAACACAACGGCAGTACTGCTGGACCATGTCAGAGGAACGTGCTTTAAAAAACCTGATTTGACTTATGTCATTCAGCAGACACTCTTATCCAGAGCGATTTACAGTTAGTGAGTGCATACATTATTATATATTTTTTTCCTTCATACTGGCCCCCGTGGGAATCAAACCCACAACCCTGGCGTTGCAAACGCCATGCTCTACCAACTGAGCTACATCCCTGCCGGCCATTCCCTCCCCTACCCTGGACGACGCTGGGCCAATTGTGCGCCGCCCCATGGGTCTCCCGGTCGCGGCCGGCTACGACAGAGCCTGGATTCGAACCAGGATCTCTAGTGGCACAGCTAGCACTGCAATGCAGTGCCTTAGACCACTGCGCCAATCGACTTCATCTGACGATGAAAAGCCCTGTGTGCTAGCTAGGACCTGTAGATATCCGGCAGCCTGGAGTTTTCATGGCATGGTCACAGGGTTTGGAAGACTCTGTGTCCCAAATGGTACACTTTTCACTATGTGCCCTTGTCAAAATAAGTACATTAAATAGGGTACAGGGTGCAACGTGGGACATATACCCGGAGGTCAAAGGCTGCTTACACAGGCAGCCCAATTCTAATATTTTTTGACCAATCGCTTCAGATCTTTTCACATCAGATGTATTTCTGAGCTGATCTGATTGGTAAAAAGAGCAATTAGTGAAACAAGTTCAGAATTGGGGTGTTTAGATTAGATTTACTCCTGGACTACACAGTATGCAAATGTGAATTAAGTAATTAGGTAATGAGGATTACCAATACTTTAATTTGGTTTTAGATAAATCAACAATTCCTGGATTATGGTTCATTTTCATTAAACTGTTTGGGTCCAGAGAAAGAAAATCCAAGGTTAATTGATGCTAATCAATGGTAATCAACCTGTTCAATCCGTTACTCATTAAACCAATTTAAGACTACTCATGGATCACTTTAATCTAGGTCTGTGATACTGTTTTATCCACCCTTTTAGAATAAACTTGACAAAGTTTAATGTCAAAACATTCACATCATCCTCCATGAGAAAGTTTACGGTAATCCAAGTGGGCATCTATTGTTTGGACGAGAGGAAGTACAATCACAAATCCTTAGGAGATGGGAATCCCCCATTCTTGAGTGGTATAATCTCATTGTGACTCAATTGGATCAGTCTAAAGGCGTCCGCCTGCTTCCCTGCAGAAACAGTTCGGTAGAGTTTATGCATATTTTATGACAACATTATGTGACGTTTTTGTTCGTTTTGGACTTCGGTGAGGGTTTTTCCCGGCTGTTAGGGCACACAAATGTATTTTCTGGAGGCAAGCCGAAGTCGGTAGCCAAAGTCTACACCCCTTCATCTGTGATTGGTCAACAGTAGGGATTCTTCAATAAAGTATTTATTGTCGTTCAACGAGAGACAAGTTGTTTTCATGTTATTATTTTTAAATTGAGAAATACTGCACCAAAACATCCTAGTTAGATGTAAAATTGTGCAACTAAGATCTCCTCTGCAAAAATGTAAAAATTAATGACAGATTTCTTGAGTTATTTTAGATTAATTCGGACTATTCTGAGGAAATGTATACTGGCTACAGAAGTACTATTGGCACTTTTTCTAGTTTTTCAAGCGAAGGTCTTTTGAGGGAATATGCGAGCACACTCGTTCGGTTCACCTAGCCGAGTTCAGCTAGGCGAACTGAAGCATGCTGACACCTTAAATCCGGAGAGCTCTTTCAAAAGTACTATTTTTCAAAAGTGGATTTCTCAAAGCACATTATGTGGAGTGGAGTGGTGGAGATGGCCGATGGCCGAAGGCGATGATTATGGGGATAAACCAACCAGGCGATTGCATCGGACATCCATGGCTGGGAGTTAGGGAAACTGATGAGTGGGGAAGTGCTGAAATAGCCAAAAAATGGCTGAAGTGCTCCCAGGTGGGTGTAGTGTATATACAGTAGGTGGATAGAAGGTTTACAGTTTCTTGCAAAGTATTCAGCCCCCTTGGCGTTTTTTTCCTATTTTGTTGCATTACAACCTGTAATATAACTTGATTTTTATTTGGATTTCATGTAATGGACATACACAAAATAGTCCAAATTGGTGAAGTGAAATGAAAAAAATAACTTGTTTCAAAAAATTCTAAAAAAATAAATAACGGAAAAGTGGTGCGTGCATATGTGTTCACCCCCTTTCCTATGAAGCCCCTAAATAAGATCTGGTGCAACCAATTACCTTCAGAAGTCACATAATTAGTTAAATAAAGTACACCAGTGTGTGCAATCTAAGTGTCACATGATCTGTCACATGATCTCAGTATATATACACCTGTTCTGAAAGGACCAAGAGTCTGCAACACCACTAAGCAAAGGGGCACCACCAAGCAAGCAGCACCATGAAGACCAAGGAGCTCTCCAAACAGGTCAGGGACAAAGTTGTGGAGAAGTACAGATCAGTTTTGGGTTATTGAAAATATCAGAAACTTTGAACAAATTTAAAGAATATGGCACCACAACAAACCTGCCAAGAGAAGGCCGCCCACCAAAACTCACGGACCAGGCAATGAGGGCATTAGTCAGAGAGGCAACAAAGAGATCAAAGATAACCCTGAAGGAGCTGCAAAGCTCCACAGCGGAGATTGGAGTATCTGTTCATAGAACCACTTTAAGCCGTACACTCCACAGAGCTGGGCTTTACGGAAGAGTGGCCAGAAAAAAACCATTGCTTAAAGACAAAAAATAAGCAAATACGTTTGGTGTTCGCCAAAAGGCATGTGGGAGACTCCCCAAATATATGGAAGAAGGTACTCTGGTCAGATGAGACTAAAATTGAGCTTTTTGGCCATCAAGGAAAACGCTATGTCTGGCTCAAACCCAACATCTCTCATCACCCCGAGAACACCATCCCCACAGTGAAGCATGGTGGTGGCAGCATCATGCTGTGGGGATGGTTTTCATTGGCAGGGACTGGGAAACTGGTTAGAATTGAAGGAATGATGGATGGCGCTAAATACAGGGAAATTCTTGAGAGAAACCTGTTTCAGTCTTCCAGAGATTTGAGACTGGGACGGAGGTTCACCTTCCAGCAGGACAATGAATCTAAGCATACTGGTAAAGCAACACTCGAGTGGTTTAAGGGGAAACATTTAAATGTCTTGGAATGGCCAAGTCAAAGCCCAGACCTCAATCCATTTGAGAATATGTGGTATGATTTAAAGATTGCTGTACACCAGCGGAACCCATCCAACTTGAAGGAGCTGGAGCAGTTTTGCCTTGAAGAATGGGCAAAATTCCCAGTGGCTAGATGTGCCAATCTTATAGAGACATACCCCAAGAGACCTGCAGCTGTAATTGCTGCAAAAGGTGGCTTTACAAAGTATTCCCTTTGGGGGTGAATAGTTATGCACGCTCAAGTTTTCTGTTTTTCTGTCTTATTTCTTGTTTGTTTCACACAAAAAAAAGTATTTTGCATCTTCAAAGTGGTAAGCATGTTGTGTAAATCATCAAATCGTATAAACCCCCCCAAAATCCATTTTAATTCCAGGTTTTAAGGCAACAAAATAGGAAAAATGCCAAGGGGGGTGAATCCTTTCGCAAGCCACTGTAAATATCACACATTGCAGACCACTTTGTGTGGACATTACTTCGTGTTATTGTGACATTAAGTCCAAGGTGTTGTATGACTGCTATTCATTTCCTGCTGTTGCTTTCTGTAAGGGGCCATCAATACTAATGGCCGGTAAAGAGATCATTTTTGACATAAATCGTTGTTAAGTACAGGCAAGCCTCTGTCTCTCTCTCTATCGCTCTCTCTGTATCTCTCTATCTGTGTCTCTCTCTCTGTATCTCCCTCTCTGTATCTCCCTCTCTGTATATCCCTCTGTATCCCTCTGTATCTCTCTCTGTATCTCTCTCTGTATCTCTCTCTCTGTAGCTCTCTCTGCATCTCTCTCTCTCTGTATCTCTCTTTGTATCTCTCTCTGTATCTCTCTGTATATCTCTCTGTATCTCTCTCTGTATTTATCTTTGTTTCTCCCTCTGTATCTCTCTCTCTATATCTCTCTCTGTATGTCTCTCTCTGTATCTCTCTGTTTCTCTCTCCCTGTATCTCTCTCTCTGTATTTCTCTCTGTATTTATCTATGTATATCTCTGCATCTCTCTCTCTCTGTATCTCTCTGTTTCTCTCTCTCTGTATCTCCCTCTCTGTATCTCTCTCTGTATCGCTCATTGCAATTTATCTTTGTATCTCTGTATCTCTATCTATATCAATGTGAGTTTTAGTCCGTAGTTCAGCTCACCTCTCTAACTCAAGGAGAGACAGTGATGTGATGCAGTGTTACTGTAGCCCATGTCAAATGGTAGGGTTGTGGTAACTGTGTGGTAGCTAGTAGGGTTGTGGTAACTGTGTGGTAGCTAGTAGGGTTGTGGTAACTGTGTGGTAGCTAGTAGGGTTGTGGTAACTGTGTGGTAGCTAGTAGGGTTGTGGTAACTGTGTGGTAGCTAGTAGGGTTGTGGTAACGGTGTGGTAGCTAGTAGGGTTGTGGTAACTGTGTGGTAGCTAGTAGGGTTGTGGTAACTGTGTGGTAGCTAGTAGGGTTGTGGTAACTGTGTGGTAGCTAGTAGGGTTGTGGTAACTGTGTGGTAGCTAGTAGGGTTGTGGTAACTGTGTGGTAGCTAGTAGGTTGTGGTAACTGTGTGGTAGCTAGTAGGGTTGTGGTAACTGTGTGGTAGCTAGTAGGGTTGTGGTAACTGTGTGGTAGCTAGTAGGGTTGTGGTAACTGTGTGGTAGCTAGTAGGGTTGTGGTAACTGTGTGGTAGCTAGTAGGGTTGTGGTAACGTTGTGGTAGCTAGTAGGGTTGTGGTAACGTTGTGGTAGCTAGTAGGGTTGTGGTAACTGTGTGGTAGCTAGTAGGGTTGTGGTAACGTTGTGGTAGCTAGTAGGGTTGTGGTAACTGTGTGGTAGCTAGTAGGGTTGTGGTAACGGTGTGGTAGCTAGTAGGGTTGTGGTAACTGTGTGGTAGCTAGTAGGGTTGTGGTAACTGTGTGGTAGCTAGTAGGGTTGTGGTAACTTTGTGGTAGCTAGTAGGGTTGTGGTAACTGTGTGGTAGCTAGTAGAGTTGTGGTAACTGTGTGGTAGCTAGTAGGGTTGTGGTAACTGTGTGGTAGCTAGTAGGGTTGTGGTAACTGTGTGGTAGCTAGTAGGGTTGTGGTAACTGTGTGGTAGCTAGTAGGGTTGTGGTAACTGTGTGGTAGCTAGTAGGGTTGTGGTAACTGTGTGGTAGCTAGTAGGGTTGTGGTAACTGTGTGGTAGCTAGTAGGGTTGTGGTAACGTTGTGGTAGCTAGTAGGGTTGTGGTAACGTTGTGGTAGCTAGTAGGGTTGTGGTAACTGTGTGGTAGCTAGTAGGGTTGTGGTAACGTTGTGGTAGCTAGTAGGGTTGTGGTAACTGTGTGGTAGCTAGTAGGGTTGTGGTAACGGTGTGGTAGCTAGTAGGGTTGTGGTAACTGTGTGGTAGCTAGTAGGGTTGTGGTAACTGTGTGGTAGCTAGTAGGGTTGTGGTAACTTTGTGGTAGCTAGTAGGGTTGTGGTAACTGTGTGGTAGCTAGTAGAGTTGTGGTAACTGTGTGGTAGCTAGTAGGGTTGTGGTAACTGTGTGGTAGCTAGTAGGGTTGTGGTAACGTTGGAGGATTACGGATTTCCTGGTTATTCTCTTCTGATTCTAGAAGTCTTCCAGCAGGGAAAACATGTGAATTCTGGGAAGGTTACCGGAATTTTACAGCCCTACTAACTAGTTAGCGGTGCACAATCCCCCGTTCTGAGACCTGGAAGTGGTTGTTTCATTTTTGGGGCTTTTGTGGGTAACGATGCTTCCTGGAAGACACATGTCCATGTGTTCAAAGGGTTCCTTATTTGAGCCTGGATTGGGGCAAGGAGAAGAAGTCTCTGGTTCAAGCCCAGGTTGGGTTAAGGAGAGGGAGGGAAGCAACACTGTTACCTGTAGTGTAGTTCAGTTCACTTCTCTCTCTACCTCAAGGACAGCACTGTGAAGCAGTGTGAGTTTTTCTGTTTATGTAGAGCACCAGTATGACAGCATGATTCATGAACACTTAGTCCAGGACGCTGGGTAACACTGTTTAACTTAATTACTCACCCCAATTTTTTTAGGAGTTTCCCCCCTGGAGGCACATTCCAATTACAGAGACGTTTTAGAGTAATGGCCCAGCGTTTAATGGTGTTGAATCGATTAAACAAAGAATCATTCTCCCTGTAGATCGCCAATTTAACACCAAAAAAAGGGCTGATTGAAGTATCCCCAAACAGTGCTTAAGGAATATTGCTACTTCCATTGTCAATGAGTGATAGGAGTACGGCACTCTCACATTACCAAGAGGCTGGAGGGGCCCTGGTGATAATCTGATGATTTATTGGCCTGCAGGGTATTTATTTATGTATTTAACCTTTATTTAACTAGGCAAGTCAGTTAAGAACAAATTCTTATTTACAATGACGGCCTACACCGGCCAAACCCTCCCCTAACCCGGCCAAACCCTCCCCTAACCCGGCCAAACCCTCCTCTAACCCTATGGGACTCTCGATCACGGCCGGTTGTGATACAGACCCGGGATCGAACCCGGGTCTGTAGTGACACCTCTAGCAAAGTGATGTAGTGCCTTAGACCGCTGCGCCACTCGGGATCCCTAAAGTACTCTAGTTGTCACGCCTGCTCCTGCTCCACCTCCGTGGCGCTCGAGGGCACCAGGTTGCCCATCGTTACGCACACCTGACACCATCGTTATGCGCATCAGCGCTCATTGGTCTCACCTGGACTCCCTTCACTTTGTTGGTTGCCCCTTCTATATCTTCCCCAGTTTGAACCCCGTGTCTGCATTGATGTTGTTTCGTTTCCCCCCGTCCAGACGCTGTCCGTGTTTTTGTTCCATGTCTTTTATTTATTGAATCGTCACCCTGTACTTGCCGTCTCCCAGCGTCTGTCGAACCAAGATCGTGACAGTGATAATCTGATGATAGTGTGGCCTGCAGGATATAACGTGCTCTAGTGATAATCTGATGATAGAGTGAGGAGCCTGCAGGATATAACGTACTCTAGTGATAATCTGATGATAGAGTGAGGGGCCCTGCAGGATATAACGTACTCTAGTGATAATCTGATGATAGAGTGAGGGGCCTGCAGGATATAACGTACTCTAGTGATAATCTGATGATAGAGTGAGGGGCCCTGCAGGATATAACATACTCTAGTGATAATCTGATGATAGAGTGAGGGCCCTGCAGGATATAACGTACTCTAGTGATAATCTGATGATAGAGTGTATTAACCTGCGTGTCATCTCAACTATCTCCTACAGCACAGCAGCTACACTCCTATCTACTACCCAGAGCAGCCGCTCTAAAATCTGTGACGATAATCCTCCCAATGGACCATACACACCCCGTCCCTCTCCACATTCATCCATTAGAGATGGAACCCCGTCCCTCTCCACATTCATCCATTAGAGAGGGAACCCCGTCCCTCTCCACATTCATCCATTAGAGAGGGAACCCCGTCCCTCTCCACATTCATCCATTAGAGATGGAACCCCATCCCTCTCCACATTCATCCATTAGAGATGGAACCCCGTCCCCTCTCCACATTCATCCATTAGAGAGGGAACCCCGTCCCTCTCCACATTCATCCATTAGAGATGGAACCCCGTCCCTCTCCACCTTCATCCATTAGAGAGGGAACCCCGTCCCTCTCCTTCACCCTACTACATTCAGACACAATCATTGGAAATAACAACAGCCATCTAACATTTACATTTACATTTACATTTACATTTAATATCACACATCAGCCAGTTTGTGGTGGTTAGGCTTTTTAACACATCGCCACACAGCCAGCGGGCAGATGGACGACACGGCTACTGTAGGTCTTGACCATTCTGTCTGCCTGTCACAAAATGGTGGGAGGACGGGAGGATGTATGCCTTGTGGGCAGTAGAATGCCAGCATAGATATATGAGGGTCAAGTTCAGGCCTGTCCAGCTAAGCCAACTTATAAACGTATGAACAGATACTGACACACACACAGACACACACACAGAGACAGATGCAGACACAGAGACAGACAGACAGACACAGACAGACACAGACAGATGCAGACACAGAACCCCCCAGCCACACAGACGCAGCAGATGGGTCGGACTCGCTCAGACCTACAGACACTGACCTGTTACTCTCAGACAGCTGATGCTTTTAGAGCCCTGCAGATCATAACCCTCATCACAGGAGAGACACAGACCAGTGGCACCCCCCCTGTAGGGGGAGGTAGATCACAGAAGAGTCTATACACATCCAGGTCATAACCCCTCATCACAGATAAATGCACCGTGGCACCCCGCCTGTAGGGGAGGTAGAGACACGATGGTTTTATACACATCTGCAGATCATAACCGGTCATCACAGGAGAAATGCCCGTGGCACCCCGCCTCTGCAGGGGAGGTAGAGAGACAGAGAGTTATACACATCCCATCATAACCCTCATCACAGGTCGAAATGCACCCCCCCCACCCCCCCCCTGTAGGGGGAGGTAGAGAGACCTCTGCAGATGGGTATACACATCAGATCATAACCCTCATCACAGGAGATGGCACGGTCGCACCCCGCCTGTAGGGGGAGTAGAGAGACAGAGAGTTATACACATCCCCCCTCATAACCCCCCATCACAGGAGAAATGCACCGTGGCACCCCCCCTGTAGGGGGAGGTCTGCACACAGATCGGTATACACATCCAGATCATACCCCTCATCACAGGAGACAATGCACCGTGGCACCCCGCCCCCCCCCATGTAGCAGGGAGGTAGAAGAGACAGAGAGTTATACACATCCAGAATCATAACCTCCCCCCCAGGAGAAATGCACCGTGGCACCCCCGCCTGTAGGGGGAGTAGAGAGACAGAGAGTTATACACATCCAGATCATAACCCTCATCACAGGAGAGATGCAGACCGTGGTACACCCCGCCCCATGTAGGGGGAGGGTAGAGAGACAGAGAGTTATACACATCCCCCCATAACCCTCATCCCCCCCCCAATGCCTCTGCAGATGTGGTTCGTACACCCCCCCTGTAGGCAGATGGGAGGTCGTCGCTCCAGCCTACGTAGAGTCTGTTACACTCCAGCTGATTCTTTTAGAGCCCTGCAGATCCCTCCATCACAGGGAAATGCACCGTGGCACCCCGCCTGTAGGGGGGAGGTAGAGAGACAGATGTTATACACATCCAGATCATAACCCTCATCACAGGAGAAAAATGCACCGTGGCACCCCGCCTGTAGGGGAGGTAGAGAGACAGATGGTTATACACATCCAGATCATAACCCTCATCACAGGAGAAATGCACCGTGGCACCCCGCCTGTAGGGGGAGGTAGAGAGACAGAGAGTTATACACATCCAGATCATAACCCTCATCACAGGAGAAATGCACCGTGGCACCCCGCCTGTAGGGGGAGGTAGAGAGACAGAGAGTTATACACATCCAGCTCATGTAGCTCAGCTGGTAGAGCACGGCGCTTGTAACGCCAGGGTGGTGGGTTCGATCCCCAGGACCACCCATACGTAAAAATGTATGCGCACATGACTGTAAGTCGCTTTGGGTAAAAGCATCTGCTAAATGGCATATTATAGTATAATATTATAACCCTCATCACAGGGTAGAGAGACAGAGAGTTATACACATCCAGATCATAACCCTCATCACAGGAGAAGTGCACCGTTGCACCCCGCCTGTAGGGTGGGGTAGAGAGACAAACTTTTCCTTGCCTCTTGCAGAGCTACATTACCTACCACTCCACCACTCTATACCCAGTGGTCTGTTCCTTAGTCAACATTTTTTAGGAAAAAAAACAACACATGCATTGTTTTCTCTTCCTCAATACATGTTCATGCTCTTAGTCTCCTTCTCTCTCTCCCCCTTATCTTCTTCTCTCTCTCTCTCTCTCTCTCTCTCTCCTCTCCTTCTCTCCTCCTCTCCTTCTCTCTCTCCTCTCCTTCTCTCTCTCTCTCTCTCTCTCCCCTTATCTTCTCTCTCTCTCTCTCTCTCTCTCTCTCTCTCTCTCTCTCTCTCCTCTCTTCTCTCTCTGCTCGCTCTCTCTTCCCTCTCTCTCTCCTCTCTCTCTCTCTCTCTCTCCTCCTCTCTCTTCTCTCCTCTCTCTCTCTTCCCTCTCTCCTCTCCTTCTCTCTCTCTCTCTCCTCTCTCTCTCTCTCTCTCCTCTCTCTCTCCTCTCCTTCTCTCCTCCTCTCCTTCTCTCTCTCCTCTCCTTCTCTCTCTCCTCTCCTCTCCTTCTCTCCTCCTCTCCTTCTCTCTCTCTTCTCCTTCTCTCCTTCTCTCTCTCCTCTCCTTCTCTCCTCCTCTCCTTCTCTCCTCCTCTCCTTCTCTCTCTCTCCTCTCCTTCTCTCCTTCTCTCCTTCTCTCTCCGCTAAATATGTCTTCTATTCCCGTCTTGGATCTTTTTACCTGAAGTCAGATCCTTTTCTTTTCCCTCGGTCAGGGATCCCCGGGTCTGGACACATGTTATGTCCCTGGGCCACACCCATCTGAGACACTGAGAGAGGGGGATGAGAGAGAGATGAGAGAGAGAGAGAGAGAGAGAGAGAGAGAGAGAGAGAGAGAGAGAGAGAGAGAGAGAGAGAGAGAGAGAGAGAGAGAGAGAGAGAGAGAGAGAGAGAGAGAGAGTGATGAGAGAGAGCGAGAGAGAGAAAGAGAGTGATGAGAGAGAGAGCGAGAGAGAGAGAGAGAGAGAGAGAGAGAGAGAGAGAGAGAGAGTGATGAGAGAGAGAGAGAGAGAGATGAGAGAGAAGAGAGAGAGAGGGAGAGGGAAGGATGAGAACGAAAGAGAAAGATGAAAGCGAGAGAGATGTAAAATAAACTATTACAGATTTTCACATACCAGTCTAGCCAGCGAAAATCAAGGTAAATTAGGTACAGCACATTTCAACACAACCAGACATTTTTGACAGTGATGCTGACTTACACGGTTACATTTACCATTTCCCCAGCAGAGACTGGGCCCATTGGGACAGAGAGCAAGGGGGTAAAGGAAATTTGCATACATACAGTGCATTCGGGAACCTTCCCTTTTCCCACATTTTGTCACACTACAGCCTTATTCTAAAATTGATTAAATTAAAAATTTTCTTCATCAATCTACACACAATACCCCATAATGACAAAGCAAAAACAGGTTTTTGAATTTTCTTGCAGATCGATTAAAATATAAACCAGAAATAATTTATTTACATAAGTATTCATACCCTTTGCTATGAGACTCGAAATTGAGTTCAGGTGCATCCTGTTTCCATTGATCATCATTGGGATGTTTCTGCAACTTGATTGGAGTCCACCTGTGGTAAAGCCAATTGATTGGACATGATTTGGAAAGGCACACACCTGTCTATATAAGGCCCCACAGTTGACAGTGCATGTCAGAGCAAAAACCAAGACATGAGGTCGAAGGAATTGTCCGTAGAGCTCAGAGACAGGATTGTGTCGAGGCACAGATCTGGGGAAGAGTACCAAAACATTTATGTAGCATTGAAGGTCCCCAAGAACACAGTGGCCTCCATCATTCTTAAATGGAAGAAGTTTGGAACCACCAAGACTCTTCCTAGAGCTGGCCGCCCGGCCAAACTGAGCAATCAGGGGAGAAGGGCCTTGGTCAGGGAGGTGACCAAGCACCCGATGGTCACTCTGACAGAACTCCAGAGTTCCTCTGTGGAGATGGGAGAACCTTCCAGAAGGACAACCATCACTGCAGCACTCCACCAATCAGGCCTTTATGGTAGAGTGGCCAGACGGAAGCCACTCCTCAGTAAAATGCACATGACAGCCGGCTTGGAGTTTGCCAAAAGGCACCTAAAAGACTCTCAGACCATGAGAAACAAGATTCTCTGGTCTGATGAAACCAAGATTAAACTCTTTGGCCTGAATGCCAAGCGTCAAGTCTGGAGGAAACCTGGCACCATCTTTACGGTGAAGCATGGTGGTGGCAGCATCATGCTGTGGGGATGTTATTCAGCGGCAGGGACTGGGAGACTAGTCAGGATCGAGGCAAAGATGAACGGAGCAAAGTACAGAGAGATCCTTGATGAAAACCTGCTCCAGAGCGCTCAGGACCTCAGACTGGGGTGAAGGTTCACCTTCCAACAGGACAATGACCCTAAGCACACAGCGAAGACAATGCAGGAGTGGCTTCGGGACAAGCCTCTGAATGTCCTCGAGTGGCCCAGCCAGAGCCCAGACTTGAACCAGATCGAACATCTCTGGAGAGACCTGAAAATAGCTGTGCAGCGATGCTCCCCATCCAAACTGACAGAGCTTGAGAGGATCTGCAGAGAAGAATGTGAGAAACTCCACAAATACAGGTGTGCCAAGCTTGTAGGGTCATACCCAAGAAGACTCAAGGCTGTAATCGCTGCCAAAGGTGCTTCAACAAGGTACTGAGCAAAGGGTCTGAATACTTATGTAAATGTGTTTGCTTCTCCACATTTGCAAAAATTTCTAAAAAATACTATTTTTATTTTGTCATTATGGGGTATTGTGTGTAGATTGATGAGGGGAGAAAAAAACTCAATTTTAGAATAAGGCTGTAACGTAACAAAATGTGGAAAAAGTCAAGGGGTCTGTATACTTTCCGAATGCACTGTATATATCAATCACTCTCTCAGTCGGTTTCTCCGTCCAATATGATCAAACACAGTGGTACAGTTTCCTATAGCTAAAAAGCATTCTCATTATTAGAGCCAGAAGGGATCGACTGGGAGCTTTTCTTACCAATACCTATAGAGAACGTATTCAATTAACATACCATTTCAAATATACATGTTTTGAGCCTGCATTTGGCGTGATTTGAATGTGTGTGCCGTGACGCCGTTGTCTCTGGAGAGACTTCTATCTTCTAGTGGTTATCAGATAAAAATGTCTGTCTTGTCTTAAGTGTGTGTTACTACGTTGTTAATAAATGACAAGTCGTGTTCAATTTCAAAATGCCACCATTATTACTGGTACAGTATAAAACATTACTGTATTATTGTCAATGGCATTATTTTAGCCATTGTATTCCTAATAAATTCTGGAAGGTTATATATATGTATATTATATTCCCTGTACACTCTTCCTGCCTCTGACCCTCATCATCATTATCAACAAAATAGTATTTTTTTCTTTAGTTAAAAATATATTTACCCCTCTCCTACCA
Organism: Coregonus suidteri; assembly: GCA_036851935.1. Lineage (NCBI taxonomy): Eukaryota > Metazoa > Chordata > Actinopteri > Salmoniformes > Salmonidae > Coregonus > Coregonus suidteri. The sequence goes on along the minus strand of CM072221.1, from coordinate 73,050,790 downwards.
TACGACAGCATCCTGCTAAAACATATCAACAGATTGAGACAGGAAGGCGAAGTGGCATGGGGTCGATGAGCCAGCCAACCCGGCAGGCCCCTTGACAGACAGGGCAGGGTCAAAGGCCCGACAGGCGGGACCAAAGCCAATGTGACACCTGCTGATTAGCCGAGACTCTTGGTGTCTCATGAATATTGATGAGGGGGAAAAGGGCAGGCCTGTCATCGTTAGGGGAACGAAAAACTGGTCGGTAACCAAGGCAGCAAGATGGAGAGAAAGGAAGAGGAGGAGGAGAGAAGAATGAGAATGAACATCAAGAGGAGAAAGACGAAGGAGGAAGGACTGAAAGGATCAAGAGGAGGTGATGGGTATGTAATGATGGAGGTTGAGGACTAGAGGTGATGGGTATGTAATGATGGAGGTTGAGGACTAGAGGTGATGGGTATGTAATGATGGAGGTAGAGGACTAGAGGAAATGGGTATGTAATGATGGAGGTTGAGGACTAGAGGTGATGGGTATGTAATGATGGAGGTAGAGGACTAGAGGAGATGGGTATGTAATGATGGAGGTTGAGGACTAGAGGTGATGGGTATGTAATGATGGAGGTTGAGGACTAGAGGTGATGGGTATGTAATGATGGAGGTAGAGGACTAGAGGTGATGGGTATGTGGTGATGGAGGTTGAGGACTAGAGGTGATGGGTATGTAATGATGGAGGTTGAGGACTAGAGGTGATGGGTATGTAATGATGGAGGTTGAGGACTAGATGAGGATAAAGATTACCTTGAGGAGGGGATTAGTGAGGTTGCATAAAGGAGAGGAAGTGTGAGACAGGAAGCAGGAAGCAGGAAGGAGAACAGAGGAAGATGTATAGGGGTAGGGACTTGTTGAGGTTAAGTTAAGGAGGAAGTATCTTCACAGCAGATAATAGGTAAAGGTTAACTAGGGAGACAGGGGTGGGAGGTAGAGGTGAAAGAGGAAGACAGGGGTGGGAGGTAGAGGTGAAAGAGGAAGACAGGGGTGGGAGGAAGAGGTGAAAGAGGAAGACAGGGGTGGGAGGAAGAGGTGAAAGAGGAAGACAGGGGTCAGAGGAAGAGGTGAAAGAGGAAGACAGGGGTGGGAGGAAGAGGTGAAAGAGGAAGACAGGGGTGGGAGGAAGAGGTGAAAGAGGAAGACAGGGGTGGGAGGAAGAGGTGAAAGAGGAAGACAGGGGTGGGAGGAAGAGGTGAAAGAGGAAGACAGGGTCAGAGGAAGAGGTGAAAGAGGAAGACAGGGTCAGAGGAAGAGGTGAAAGAGGAAGACAGGGGTGGGAGGAAGAGGTGAAAGAGGAAGACAGGGGTGGGGAGGAAGAGGTGAAAGAGGAAGACAGGGGTGGGAGGAAGAGGTGAAAGAGGAAGACAGGGTCAGTGGAAGAGGTGAAAGAGGAAGACAGGGGTGGGAGGTAGAGGGGAAAGAGGAAGACAGGGGTGGGAGGAAGAGGTGAAAGAGGAAGACATGGGTGGGAGGAAGAGGTGAAAGAGGAAGACAGGGGTGGGAGGAAGAGGTGAAAGAGGAAGACAGGGGTGGGAGGAAGAGGTGAAAGAGGAAGACAGGGGTGGGAGGAAGAGGTGAAAGAGGAAGACAGGGTCAGAGGAAGAGGTGAAAGAGGAAGACAGGGGTGGGAGGAAGAGGTGAAAGAGGAAGACATGGGTGGGAGGAAGAGGTGAAAGAGGAAGACAGGGGTGGGAGGAAGAGGTGAAAGAGGAAGACAGGGGTGGGAGGAAGAGGTGAAAGAGGAAGACAGGGGTGGGATGAAAAAAGGGCAGAGAGCAGGATTACTATGTTTATCTCTCTATCTCCTCCCTATGTTTCTACACTCATGTATCCCTCCCGGTATCTCCACCCTTTCTACAATTGTTTAGGGACACTTTGGGAACACTACTTCCACACTGATATGTATGGTAACAAGTGTAAAACAAACTAGGAACAGTACTTACACACTGATATCTTGTGGTGGTTGTCTTTACTGGGCAACATCTTGACTCCTCTGGACTTCAGCTCTGTCATCTTCTTCACTGTAGAGACCAGAGGATAATGTACAGTCAGATGACCTGTTTAATCAGGTCAATCACACACACACACACACACACACACACACACACACACACACACATACACACACACACACACACACACACAGACACACTAAACCAATATCTCTCTCACACAAACACACACGCTGACACACACTCAATCAATTGCTATCTCTCTCACACACACACACACACACACACACACACACACACACACACACACACACACACACACACACACACACACACACACACACACACACACACACACACACACACACACACACTGACACACTAAACCAATCTCTCTCTCTCTCTCACACACACACACACACACACATAACCAATGGTTTCCAGTGATAGGACTGGAGCTGATCATCCGAGACATGATACTATATCAGTCTACAACAAACACTGTCTGGTTCCTCTATCATAAGATCCACTGAGGGACGGTACTGGATTAGTTATTAACACTGTCTGGTTCCTCTATCATAAGATCCACTGAGGGATGGTACTGGATTAGTTATTAACACTGTCTGGTTCCTCTATCATAAGATCCACTGAGGGATGGTACTGGATTAGTTATTAACACTGTCTGGTTCCTCTATCATAAGATCCACTGAGGGACGGCACTGGATTAGTTATTAACATTGTCACAATAGCATGGGGAACAATACGTGTCATTTTTTTCTTTGTATACCGCTTTATCTTCTGATCCTGTAAAGAGCGGATTTATCTGTAACTTCATAGCGTTGCTCCCCTCAGCACACAACCTCCAAATCGCTCTCGACATCCCTTGATTTCATGCATTGATTCTGCAGGCAGTGTATACTTCCACAGTAAACTGATATTTCATAGAACACATTGAATGTGATGTGAATGAATATAAGATATCTACTTCTAGACTTTGTATAGGTGGTACGTTAGGGGTAAAATGCAAAGTGGACTCAATGCACTATTGATATCCCAATTAGATCCAACGAGATAGCATTAGCATTTAATGTTTTATTAGGATCCCCATTAGCTGCTGCTAACATAACAGCTACTCTTCCTGGGATTCAATGGTATGAAATAGATGCATTCACTCTTAATTGCAGGGGGAAAGTCATTTGAGGGATATTTTAGATGCATGTTTATTCAAATAATTGACTAACACACTCAACATTCTCACAAACACAAACATGACTTGATTACTTAATCAATCAACAACAGCTCTTTGTTCTTGTTGGTTAAACGTTTCTGTTTTCACTCACTATTAAATTAACAAAGCCTGAGCTTTGTGCCGAACTACACTTCAATCTTAAGGGCTCTATCTTCAGCTGGCGTTAAATAGGCGCTAGTGTCAAACGCACGTCAGTTTGCAATTTTTGTTATGTAAAAACAGCTTGACAGGATCGTGTTTTCGGAGGCCGCATTGCTCTCGACCTTCGCCTCTCCCGAGTCCCATTTGGAGTTGCAGCAATGGGACAAGACTGAACCTACCAATTGGATATCACAAAATAGGGGAGAAAAAGGGGTAAAAAGCAAAAAATATGAAATATAAAAACAAAACAAAAAAATTATCTGTAAATAAATGCAATTTCAAAAATGGCGCGCTGGCATTTTCCAGCCCTAATGCCAGGTTCAGCAATTTACCTGTCTTAATATCCGTTCGCGTGACCTCAGATGGGCGAGGTGTAAAAATTAGAGGTGTGTCCTAAAAAAAAACTTTCAGCCAGCGCTGATAGAGATATTTAAGATCAATCAAAAGCTGGTTTTAGCGGTAACTCAATTGGTTATGGCATGAATTCTGACAGCAGAAACACCACCCAACCACCCGTGACGCACACTGCCCATATGCGCATGGAACAAGAGTAGCCTAATGTGCTTTTGATGCCTTTATACTTCGTATTTTCTGAAACAAAAAAAAATAAGAAACTAATATTTTTTCCCATTTGATGTGATTAGAACCATTCATAGCCTCCCTTCTCTCAATGATGGCATTTTTTTTTTTTGCGTCTGCCCAATACAATCGCGAAGTAGTGAACACTGTCGATAAAGGGTTTTGCTCTTGAGATTGCTTGGAAATAAAACATAATTAATGTATTACGTTTGAGAGGAGTAAATCAGTGAGCTGACGTTCCCTTTTTATCTTTGCATTGTAGGCAGGTCCACATTACTTCAGTGCGTAAAACCACCTCCATGATGTAGCTACGTGTCCATGACCATCATGAAACGAGAGATAGGAGAACCTCTGTGAATACCGGTATTCCTCGTATTAGAAGAAGTTATCTGTAACCTGTAAAAATGGCTTGTTTTAATTTTCATAGGTTCCAAACCCAAGCCCTCCTCAGGCCTTCTATAACGAAGGTTCAACAACAACCCAAGCCCTCCTCAGGCCTACTATAACAAAGGCTGGTTCAACAACAACCCAAGCCCTCCTCAGGCCTACTATAATGAAGGCTGGTTCAACAACAACCCAAGCCCTCCTCAGGCCTACTATAACGAAGGTTCAACAACAACCCAAGCCCTACTCAGGCCTCCTATAGTGAAGGTTCAACAACAATCCCGGCGATTTTATCATATCTTTACATTTTCCCAAAAAAGTGTATTGCTTGTTTTTCATTTAATTTTTATACAACCAAACGTATTAGAATGTTTCACCTTCCTGGATTTATGGTGACACAGTCCGTGGCGCGCTTGCAGTGCAACTTCTGGAGTTCTCTGAATGCGATCTGATCTGTAAAATGGTTCCGATTATGTTCATAAAACATATGCCTACTCTGTCTTCGGGAAAGTATTCAGACCCCTTGACTTTTTCCACATGTTGTTACGTTACACCCTTATTCTAAAATGGATTAAATAGTTTTTTCCCCCTCATCAATCTACACACAATACCCCATAATGAAAAATCAAAAACAGATTCTCAATTGGATTGAGGTCTGGGCTTTGACTAGGCCATTCCAAGACATTTAAATGTTTCCCCTTAAACCACTTGAGTGTTGCTTTAGCAGTATGCTTAGGGTCATTGTCCTGCTGGAAGGTGAACCTCCGTCCCAGTCTCAAATCTCTGGAAGACTGAAACAGGTTTCACTCAAGAATTTCCCTGTATTTAGCGCCATCCATCATTCCTTCAATTCTGACCAGTTTCCCAGTCCATGCCGATGAAAAACATCCCCACAGCATGATGCTGCCACCACCATGCTTCACTGTGGGAATTGTGTTCTCGGGGTGATGAGAGGTGTCGGGTTTGCGCCAGACTTAGCGTTTTCCTTGATGGGGAGTCTCCCACATTTGGCGAACACCAAACTTTTTTTTCTTTTTTTTTTTCTTTAAGCAATGGCTTTTTTTTCTGGCCAGACTTCTATAAAGCCCAGCTCTGTGGAGTGTACGGCTTAAAGTGGTCCTATGGACAGATACTCCAATCTCCGCTGTGGAGCTTTGCAGCTCCTTCAGGGTTATCTTTGGTCTCTTTGTTGCCTCTCTGATTAATGCCCTCCTTGCCTGGTCCGTGAGTTTTGGTGGGCGGCCCTCTCTTGGCAGGTTTGTTGTGGTGCTCCGTGGGATGTTCAAAGTTTCGGATATTTTTTTATAACCCAACCCTGATCTGTACTTCTCCACAACTTTGTCCCTGACCTGTTTGGAGAGCTCCTTGGTCTTCATGGTGCCGCTTGCTTGGTGGTGCCCCTTGCTTAGTGGTGTTATAGACTCTGGGGCCTTTCAGAACAGGTGTATACATACTGAGATCATGTGACAGATCATGTGACACTTAGATTGCACACAGGTGGACTTTATTTAACTAATGATGTGACTTCTGAAGGTAAATGGTTGCACCAGATCTTATTTAGGGGCTTCATAGCAAAGGGGGTAAATACATATACACGCACCACTTTTCCGTTATTAATTTTTTTGATTTCTTTGAAACAAGTAATTTTTTTCACTTCACCAATTTGGACTATTTTGTGTATGTCCATTACATGAAATCCAAATAAAAATCCATTTAAATTACAGGTTGTAATGCAACAAAATAGGAAAAAAACCAAGGGGAATGAATACTTTTGCAAAGCACTGTATATTCAGGTCTCTCCAGAGATGTTCGATCGGGTTCAAGTCTGGGCTCTAGCTGGGTCTTGGCTGTGTACTTAGGGTCGTTGTCCTGTTGGAAGTTGAACCTTCGCCCCAGTCTGAGGTCCTGAGCGCTCTGGAGCTGGTTTTCATCAAGGACTTCTCTGTGCTTTGCTCCGTTCATCTTTCCCTCGATCCTGAGTAGTCTCCCAGTCCCTGCTGCTGAAAAACATCCTCACAACATGATGCTGCCACCACCATGCTTCACCGTAGGGATGGTGCCAAGTTTCCCCAGACGTGACGCTTGGCATTTAGGCCAAAGTGTTCATTCTTGGTTTCATCAGACCAGAGAATCTTATTTTTTCAAGGTCTGAGAGTATTTAGGTGCCTTTTGGCAAACTCCAAGTGGGCTGTCATGTGCCTTTTCCTGAGGAATGTCTTCCGTCTGGCCACTCTACCATAAAGGCCTGATTGGTGGAGTGCTGCAGAGATGGTTGTCCTTCTGGAAGGTTCTCCCAACTCCACAGAGGAACTCTGGAGCTCTGTCAGAGTGATCATCGGGTTCTTGGTCACCTCCATGACCAAGGCCCTTCTCCCCCGATGGCTCAGTTTGGCAGGGCGGCCAGCTCTAGGAAGACTCTTGGTGGTTCCAAACATCTTCTATTTAAGAAGATATGTTCTTGGGGACCTTCAATGCTGCAGAAATGTTTTGGTACCCTTCCCAAGATCTGTGCCTCGACACAATCCTGTCTCATAGCTCTACGGACAATTCCTTTGACCTCATGGCTTGGTTTTTGCTCTGTCATGCACTGTCAACTGTGGGACCTTATATAGACAGGTGTGTGCCTTTCCAAATCATGTCCAATTAATTGAATTTACCACAGGTGGACTCCAATCAAGTTGTAGAAACATCTCAAGGATGATCAATGGAAATAGGATGCAACTGAGCTCAATTTCAAGTCTCATAGCAAAGGGGCTAAATACTTATGTAAATAAGGTATTTCTGTTTTTTATTGTAATTAATTTGCCAACATTTCTAAAAACCTGTTTTTGCTTTGTCATTATGGGGTATTGTGTGTATTTATTTTTTATTTAATCCATTTTAGAATAAGGCTGTAACATATCAAAATGTGGAAAAAGTCAAGGGGTCTGAATACTTTCCGAAGGCACTGTATTTTGGAGCAGTATAATGGTGAGGGGACATTCTCGCTTTCTCTTTATATTGGATCCGAAGCAACCATATGTTTTGGAGCACAATCTGATTGGCCAGTGATGGGCCAAGTCTCAACACACCCACGACTTGTTTATTCATCAAAACCCAGCCCTTTCGCGCCAACGCCAGCAAGTGCGCCGATAACTGTAACAGTGAAAATGAAATAGCAAAACTATTTCTGACACACCCCTGAACCTACCGCCTGTGCTTAGATTTACCATTGAGTTAAAGTAGAGCCATGAAGATGCATTGTGAGAATAGGATAATAGGAGATGAGTGGATGGGAGAGAGAGAGAAAGATAGATACAGTAGAGAGAGGGAAAGAGAGAGAGACAGGAAGACAGACAAGGTAGAGAGAGATAAAGAGAGAGAGAGACAGACGTAGAGAGGGGGAGGGGAAACAGAGAGAGACAGACATAGAGAGGGGGAGGGGAAACAGAGAGAGAGACAGACGTAGAGAGGGAGAGAGGAAAACAGAGAGAGAGAGACAGACGTAGAGAGGGAGAGAGGAAACAGAGAGAGAGACAGACGTAGAGAGGGAGAGAGGAAACAGAGAGAGAGACAGACGTAGAGAGGGAGAGAGGAAACAGAGAGAGAGACGTAGAGAGGGGGAGGGGAAACAGAGAGAGAGACGTAGAGAGGGAGAGAGGAAACAGAGAGAGAGACAGACGTAGAGAGGAGAGAGGAAACAGAGAGAGACAGTCATGTAGAGAGGGAGAGGAAACAGAGAGAGAGAGACGTAGAGAGGGAGAGAGGAAACAGAGAGAGAGACAGACGGAGAGAGGGAGAGAGGAAACAGAGAGAGAGAGAGAGAGAGAGAGACGTAGAGAGGGAGAGAGGAAACAGAGAGAGAGACGTAGAGAGGGAGAGAGGAAACAGAGAGAGAGACGTAGAGAGGGGGAGGGGAAACAGAGAGAGAGACGTAGAGAGGGAGAGAGGAAACAGAG